>JAJIZL010017328.1:18400-49710 GCA_023969395.1 Amblyomma maculatum | reverse complement strand
TAACGTCTTTTCAGTGCTTTCTGCATGTGCAAGATGTCTCAGCTAACTTCACCACCCACCAAACTGTCTACCAAACTGCGGTGAGCTAACAGCTGCCTAAACACCATATCGAATTCGCCATGTTTTTTAGGCGGCCGACTCAAATGGTTCGTCCAGATCCTGCGAAACTCCGTGCAGTAGCTGAGTTTCCACGCCCAACTTTTGTAAAGGAGCTGCGTAGTTTTATCGGGCTGTGCTCGTATCTTTGTCGCAGACGTTATACCGCCAAGCTCTCAAATTACGCCCGCGACAGCCCTGCTAACATACGCCGCTGTCGCCGCCAGACCACCACCCTGCCCTGTCGCGTATGCTGCGCCGTTACCACCGCCATCACCTCCGCCCCTCCCTTATCTGCCTCCTCGAAGTCCGGTCAACAATCCATGATGGACCCCCGACAACTGCGCAATCTGTTATTCATGTGGCGTTACTGGCCACGTCGCCCAGCTTTGTCGCAAGCGCGCAGTCGTACCGCAATAGCCCCCGCCTGTACATTTACAACTACAGTTCAAACTATGAGCCTCTATGAGCCTTCCCCTCCCCCTGTCCCTGCTGGCACTTCTACGGACTCATTTAATCCTGACCACGCTCCTCCCACTGCTCCCGCCGATCGTCGTCTCCCCGCCGTCGTTCCCTTTCGCCGTTGCGCCGTCGCTATCCTGCTGGCCCGGAGGAAAACTAACAGCCGCAGTTCTGGAGGCAAGGACTGCGTTTTCTTCTTGTGCAAGTCCTCTGTCTTCCCCGGCTAAAGTTATAGAAATGTTTGTTGATGGCGTCGCAGTTTTCGCGCTTGTGGACACTGGTGCCGCTGTGTCTGTTATAAGTGCCAACCTTTGCTGCCGACTTCGTAAAGTTACGATGCCTGTTTCGAAATTTTTTCTCCGAACTGCCAGCTCACATCGCATTGAACCGCTTGCAGCGTACACAGCTCGAATTGTCATTCAGGGTGTTTAGTACGTCGCCGAATTTCTTGTGCTGTCTCACTGCTCTCACGAACTGACTCTGGGTTTTGACTTTCTCATGCGATTATTGATTGTGCCCGAGCCAGCATCGAATTATCTCCGCTTACACCTGCCGCCTCGTCTGACACACCGCTTCACGTCGATAAGATAACCATGGCCGAAGATACTGACATCCCCGCCTGCTCTACCGTCCTCGTGCCCGTTTCCTGTGCCTGCTTTTCTGATTCAACAGTTCTTTTCACTCCGACTCATGCCGCTAATCGTCGCCATTGCTTAGTCCTGCCTTTCGCCCTTCTGACTTTCTGTGGCGGCTACAGCGCCATGTGCGTCTCTAACCCGTTGCCTTGTCCGTCAACGCATCTTCGTGGAGCACGTCTTGATCATGTCGAGTCCTTTGATGACGCCATGGCATATGCCGTCTCAGAAGACCCACCCCCCTTTAGCTCGACACTATTGACTGGCCTGCTTCTGTACAGAACGACAACTCAACTGCAGCTTTTTCTGGCTGTCTTGATGCCAGCATTTCCGCAGATCAACGCGACCAGCTCGTCAGCTTGCTTCGGCGCTTCCGTTCCTCATTCGATCTTTCTCGGACATCTTTGGGGCGCACAGCAGTAGTCACTCACGGCATCGACACCGGTACGCACGCCCCGGTACACCAGCGCCCTTGTCAGGTATCGGCTGCAGAACGTCAAGTTATCACCGAGCACGTAAATGACATGCTTCAGCGTGGGGTCACCCAGCCTTCTCACAGCCCTTTGGCTTTTCCAGTTGTTCTCGTGTGGAAAAACAATGGCTCTATACGGTTCTGCGTTTATTACAGGCGTTTGAACAAGATAACGCGAAAAGACGTATACCCGCGTCCACGTATTGATGACGCTCTCGATTGCCTTCAAGGCGCCGAATTCTTTTCATCTCTGGATCTTCGCTCGGGCTACTGGCAGGTACCCATGGCAGCTGACGATCGACCAAAACCCGCTTTTGTGACACCTGACGGTCTCTATGAATTTAACGTCATGCCGATTGGATTGTGCAACGCGCCGGCCACCTTCGAGCGCATGATGGACACAAATCTGTGCGGACTCAAGTGGCATGACTGTCTTCGTTACCTGGACGATGTTGTCGTGTTTGCAAAAGATTTTACGTCACATTTGGACCGTCTCGAGCGTGTTTGACTGATGCCGGCCTGCAACTAAATTTGAAAAAGTGCTGCTTCGGGGCTCGCCAGCTTCCTATATTGGGACACATAGTTTCGAAAGACGGTGTTCGTCCAGATCCTGCGAAACTCCGTGCAGTAGCTGAGTTTCCTCGGCCAACTTCTGTAAAGGAGCTGCGTAGTGTTATCGGGCTGTGCTCGTATTTTTGTCGCTTCGTCCGCAATTTCGCTTCGATCATCTCGCCGCTGACTGAGCTCTTTGCCGGTGACGCCATTCTTTGGTCTTGGAAATCCGACTGTGATGAGACCTTTTCGATGCTTCGGCGCCTTCTAGCGTCGCCTTCGATTCTCCACCATTTTGTCCCTGCGGCGCCTACCGAAGTTCACACTGATGCCAGCGGTGCAGGTCTCGACGCTGTCCTCGCCCAAAGAAAGCCCGGCAACCCAGAGTACGTTGTTGCTTAGGTCAACCACGCCTTGAGTGAAATGCTGGCCATGTATGTCCGTCCGACCACTCAAACTAGGACCGGCTTCTCCCATTTGTCACGTACGCTTATTACACTGCCATAAAAAGCACGACCGGCATACGGCCGTGAACCCACCTCAACTATGGACACGATACTTCCTTATCGCCCTGACACCTCCGAAGCGACCACCGTCTTTCAAGCGGTAGCATATAAGAATGTCGCCAGTTGGCCCGATCATTTACAACCCACAACCAAAGTCACCAGCAGTTCCTTCGCGCACCGTCTTGTCCAGCTCCTTCATACAGCACAGACTCCCTCGTGTGGCTTTGGGTTCCTGCCACCCCCTCCGGCCTCTCTACCAAACTTGCTTCAAAATACCATGGTCCATATCGGGTTATTTGCCAGACCTCTTCGGTGATCTACGTTATGGAACCGCTTGTACCGACACCGGATATGCGTCGCCGCGGGCGTGAAACGCCGCTTCGAGCTCTGTTACGACCCGCCTGTTTTGTCGACGCCATGAGTGGGCAGGATGCCTCTTTTTTCTCCCGGCGATAATTGTAGTGTCACACCAACGTTCGGTGACTGTCGACGGTGAATAAGACGACGAGCGTATGTCGAAAGGCGCGTGCTACAAAGAAGGCGACAGACAAAGAAGACGCAAGAGACTGACGCGCTAGTTAAACGGTCGACCGGAACACCGACCTGAGCTTCAACGTACCCTTACAGCCCAAAGGAGATGTTTTTTTTTCGATGAGTTAATGAGTCGAGATCAATGGAAGATTTTATTGCACATGCGATGACTCGTGCGTTATATATTATAAATTGAGCAAATGTAGGGAGCTTTTCCAATTCTGGATGATTTCAAGTAAATCAGTTATTGGTAATGCTGATGAGGACACTATATTGCGCGGCCAAATTCTAGCTTAGATCGAATGTACTCCTCACAGGCGAGTTTTAGGATGTAAATGGGAGATGAAGAAAGAAAACGTCTTATGATGCCATGTGTTTTGAAAGTGGAAGTTTCACCCACAACTTTCGTGATATGTCCAGACCAGTTCAGTGCGTTCGTGATAACACTTAAATATCGGTATGACTGAACACGCGAAACTGCCATGGAGGTTCACGTGACTGGCACGTGAATGGTGCTAATGTGCCTCACATGATATTTTATTTATTTATTTAACAATACTGCCGCTCTCAACCGAGAGCCTAGCATACGGGCAAAACCGTACATGTTATGTTACAAGCATACAATATAAAAGAAATGAAAGAATTCTAAACAGTTCCAATAAATGCGGACAACAAAGTACACAATTTTTGGGAAAAACAACCGAACAATACTCGCAACAGTATGGCAGCATTTCATAAAAAACAAACAAAATAAAAAGATAACAATAGTCGGTGTACCCCATATTAATCCTACGAATTGTTAGTAACGTGTAGAGGGAACCGGGAATAAAAGTAAGAAGCATTAATGGTCTCTTCTGATTAAGTCTAGTTGGGTTACGAACTGCGACAATGAATTTGTGTTTTTTAGAGATGAGCTTAGCTGATTCCATTCTCTTATCGCGCGAGGAAAGAAAGAGTACCTGAATGCATCGTTAGAAAAAGAGTATTCCGTTAGCGCATGCTCGTGGTGGTGCCGTGTTATTCTAGACAGTGAATGCGATATGTACGTAGTTGTATCAATTTTGTACTGGCTGTGTAGTAGTTGATAAAGAAATTTTAGTCTGGCTTGTTTTGCTCTAGTCGATAATGTGTTTAAATCTGAACGAGCTAAGAGAAGGGAGGGTCAGTCTGTACGCCTGTATTTGCTGTGAATAAACCTTGGTGGTTTTCTTTGCACGCGTTCGAGTTTAGCTATGTTAGTTGCTGTATAAGGAAACCAAATTGTGTTAGCGTAATATAAAATTGGTCTGACAAATGTTTTATAGGCCAGAAGCTCAATATTCATTGGTGTGGTCTTTAGGCGTCTTATTAAATAAAATAATTTTTGTAGTACTCTAGTCGCAATAATATTTATGTGTGCCTCCCAATTAATATTTGATGTCAGTGTTATTCCCAAGTATTTATATTCATCAACCTTTAAAAGTGGTGTATCATTAACGCTGTAGGTGAAGAGAGAGGATTGCTTTTTTCTTGTAATTGTCATGGCTACTGATTTTTTAACATTAATAGACATTTGCCAGAGGGAGTACCACTCGGATACCCTGTTGAGGAATTCGGAAAGGTTGAGATGGTCATTGTGGCTTTTAATTTCTTTGTATATAACGCAATCATCCGCGAAGAGTTTAATTGTGTACCTTATATTATTCGTTATGTCATTGATATAGATAAAAAATAGAAGTGGGCCGAGAACTGAGCCTTGTGGAACCCCAGATGTGACAGAGACGTTATTAGATGGCGTATGATCGACTATAACGAATTGTGAACGATTTGTTAAAAAATTTGTTATCCAAGCAGAAACTTCTCCCTTTCCAATAATGTTCTTTAATTTTGCAGTTAACTTGTTATGACTCACGCAGTCAAAAGTTTTAGATAATTCAAGTAGAATCATGTCGACTTGTGAACGGTTGTTAATGCAAAGGGTAAGGTCATGAACTACTTCTGTTAGTTGTGTGATGGTTGATAACCCAGCCCGAAAACCATGTTGGTGAGGAGATAGTATGTTTTCACGTTCTAGAAATGTGGTTATATGTTTGAAAATGATATGCTCTAGTATTTTACATGAAGTGCTTGTCAATGATATTGGTCTGAAGTTAGCAACATTCATTTTGTGTCCTGTCTTGTGAATCGGTATTATTTTAGCCATTTTCCAGTCATGCGGTACGTTACCAGTTGACAGCGACTTACGAAAGATTTGTCCCAGATATTTGCTACACCATTCATCATATCTTTTAAGGAATTCGTTCGAAATTCTATCAGGGCCGTTGGATTTTTTGGGGTTAATGTTGAGAAGAAGATTGAGGATTCCGGCATCTGTTATTATCAATGGATCAAGTACCGAGGTATGAAGCAGTGGGAGAGGAGGAAGTGTACCATTGTCTTTCGTAGAGACTGAAAAAATGTATTGTAGCTATTAGCCACTGTAGCTCTCTCTTCTTTTGTTAAGTTTGTTGTAGGCTGGGTATTGAGTAGATGTTTCCAGAATCTTTGTGGGCTATTTCTAAGGAAGTTGGGAAATTTTACACTGTAGTAATGTTGTTTTGAGTGTTTTAGTTTTTCCTTGAATTCTTGTAATGCAGATTTCAACTTGGAAGTCGTAGAGGGTGTCGGTTTGTTTTTGTTGGCCTTGCGAAGCCGTTTTACACGTCGCTTAGCATGGATAACTTCGCGCGTGATCCAGGGATTTTTCAGGTGTTGTTTATTCTGTTTCATTGGAATGTAATTATTTGCACAGTTTAGCACAATGTTCTTAAAATGAAGCCACAATGAATTCACATCACAAAATACATGAGTGGCTTTTTCTTGGAAGGATGGAAATTCATGAGCTAGATAGTTTAGTTTCCTTACGTCATCTGCTTTATTAAAATTAATAAAACTTTGAACTGTAGGAGGGCTAGTAATGGAGTCACTGAGTGGGAATTTGCACATAGGTATACTGTGGTCAGATATGCCTTCGAGAATGTCCAATTCTGTTTGGTTGATTTGGAAATGGTTGCTGAGAAGTATGAGGTCGAGGATGTTTTTCGTTGTACCTTGAGTGCGAGAGGGATGAGAAACCACTTGATGTAGGTTAAAATTTGGCATCGTCTATTAGCGCATCTGAAGCTTCTGATGCGTGATGCATTGTGTCCCAGTCAATGTCGGCAAGGTTAAAGTCACCCGCAAGAATAACCCTGGGTTGATGAACATGACGCTGCATGTACTCTTGAATGGCTGAGACGCATGTGCTGTCAGAAGATGGACTGCGATTAACGCAACCGGTAACAATAGTCATCCCGTCACATAGTATTTTACAGAAAACGGCTTCAGCGTTAGCCACATCGGGAAGAAGGACAAAAGGGAAGGCATTTTTTTATCAGTAACGCTACTCCGCCACCCCGTAAAGGCCGGTCTTTCCGAATGATTGCGTAGTTTGGTGGGGCAATTTCGTGATCGAATACAGCAGGTGATAACCATGTTTCCGTGATGGCCACTATATCTGGGTTATAGTCAACTAGTAGGTTTTCCAATTCCTCGGTTTTATTTAGAACACTGCGGGCGTTTATGTTTATCAAGGTTAGTCTTTTGAATGTGCGGCTCGGCGGGTTGTTCGACGGATTGTTGTGCTTTCTGCGTCGTTTTTCTGCATCGGCACTTTGTCGTTATTCTCTTCGTCCCAAATATATGCGCGTTTGTTAATGTATAATTTGTTGTAGGAAAGTGATACCTTTTCTTTTCTGTCGCGGTTTGGTTTCGCACTCTCCCAAAGTTTTTTCCGTATATCTCGCACTCTTTTGGAGAAATCTTCCCCAACTGAGTAGTCGGTTCCTTTAAGTTTGTATCCTCTTCCTAATATTGCTACCTTTTGTCTGTAGTCCAATAATTTCATGATTACTGGCCTAACCTTACCGGTCGCGGGCTTCCCTAGCCTATGTATTCTTTCTATTGACATTTTTTCGAG
The DNA here is from genome assembly GCA_023969395.1 of Amblyomma maculatum. Classification (NCBI taxonomy): domain Eukaryota; kingdom Metazoa; phylum Arthropoda; class Arachnida; order Ixodida; family Ixodidae; genus Amblyomma; species Amblyomma maculatum. Next base: position 42,480 of record JAJIZL010017328.1, on the reverse strand, counting down.
GTGTAATGTGTTAACAATAATATCATTACTAACAGTTTCTTCGAGCGACTCGCTTGTTTCTTCGTCATTTTCTGGAAGACCATAAATGATTAGGTTAGACCGCCTACTGCAATTTTCTAAATCGTCAATTTTCTTTTCAAGTGCTTCTATGACTTGATTCATGTCAGTCATTTGTTGCTGGCAAGCCTCAACGTTACTTTCAATGGCAGCAAGTTTGTCTAGTTTGGTTTCTATGTCGGTCAAACGTTTTTCTTTTATATCTTTTATGTCAGCTGCAATGTCCTTCAGTTATTTAGCAATTTGGTTTAGGTCGGGGCCAGGGTTAGTTTCAACATCTCCACTCAGCAGCAACAATTTTTTCAAGGCAAGGGACACATCAACAACCTCTAACAAATAAGATGGGCACGTCAGCACTACCAGAAAAGGGTCACTTGAGCGAATGCAATATCCGAAATCTTTTCTTACCTGCACAATGAATGCAAACGGGTTGTCAGCGTGCCGCATGCTATCAGTGCCACCGTGCCCAGTGGCCGAGTACGCCCACGGTAGGCTGTATATAGCTGCGGAGAGCGGTGGCGTTGATGGTTGACCACGTGCCAAGAGTTCCGAGCTTGTTGTCGCCCGGCGGTGAGGGTGCGGTTTCCACGATGTAAGCGGTGGCAGATCCAGCACTTGGCTTGTGCTGGCGTAGAATGTATTTTGCGCACATTTTTTGGAGGTCGAAAAAAAGATACACGCGAGGTTTTCGTTATTGCAAATAAATGAAACATGTTCCTGAAGTTGATATCCTATTTTTCAAATCACATTTATTGTCTCAATTCCATATTTAGAAATTTAGAATGAAACGCTTATTTATTTACTAATTATTTTGCGAAATAAAAAATTGCCTCTGGTGCGCAAGACGACTGGCAGCTCTATGCAACTGGTTTCCCTGGCCAATATCAAAGGATTTATGTTTAACCCTTAGCTAAACTTAGCTTGAAGAAACGCCAAAGTCTGAAAACTTGCAGCCCAACAGACGGGATAAAACTGGCAGAGATATCAAAGTTAAGTAACAAAAGTAAAGTGGCCGACATAAGGAAGCATAACATGGGCAAAATTAAGCATGCTCTAAAGAACGCGGACAGCCTTAAACCGTTAAATAGAAAATTGGGCATATGCAAAAATCAGATGTATGCGTTGAGGGACACGGCGGACAATGTCATCAGAAATATGGGCAGAATTGTCATAGCAGCCAAGGAGTTCAATACTGATTTATGTAGTAGCCGTATTAGTCAGGACAATAATGAGATAGACAGTAGTGAAAAGCGGTTAGATTTTCCGCCAGTGACGATGTACGAGGTTAAGAACGCTTTAGAAACTATGCAAAGTTTGAAAGCTCCTGGAGATGATCAAGCCAGTACAGATTGGGTGAGGGCCGTGCAAATAATATTGTGCTAGAATAACTGGCAACCCTTAATATGCAATAGCTGGTGGCATCGACGGTACTGGAGTCATTGAAGAACGCTAACATTATCCTAATGCATAATAAAGGAGACGCTAAGGACTTGAAAAACTACAGGTGAATCAGGTGACTATCAGTTACATATAAGGTGCGTACTAAGGTAATCGCTAACAAAAGAGAGGATAACCGATGGTCGCTTAGGGTAACAAACTGGATTCCAAGAGAAGGAAAGCGTAGCAGGGGCGGCAGAAAGTGAGGTGGGTGGATGAAGTTAAGAAGTTCGTAGGGGTCAAGTGGATGGAGTTAGCGCAGGACCGGGTTAATAAGAGGAGTATGGGAGAGGCCTTCGCCCTTCAGTGGGTGTAGCCCGGCTGATGATGATGATGATGCCATGAAACAATGCGCTGCATTTTTGCATTTTTTATAACATCACACCCTAGACAATGCTTCTTCAGATGAGACCGGTACTTTCCGTTATATAAATAATCCCTGTGTTCGTGTAAGTGCCTGTTCAGGCACCGGTCATCTGATCAATATAGCCGCAAGAAAGGGGAACACAATACCTGAGCTCCACTCCGCAAGCTTCTCTCTGCGCGACACGACAGCCTTTTCTTTGTTTTCCTCCTTTTTTATCTGAATAGCCGCACATATCTGTTTGAGCTTGGAAAGCGCTGAAAAAACATGGTGATACGGTATCGTTTTAAAACGTTCTTTTTTTAAGCATTGGGGAGGTAATGAGCACATGTTAAAACAGTGATATTTTCATTTCAGCCTGACCACTCTTGCCCTGCTGAGTGGCCTGGCGCTTTAGATTGTTTATTACCCCAGAGAACTCATAGTTATCCCTTCGTTCTGATATCCAGCGTTCTTGACACTACAGAGTTTTACCAGAAATCTATATGAATAGACCCCGCCACTTTTCTGTATTAAGGCGAAAGCCTTTAGGCGCTCATACTCGCGGTGACCGCCCGTCCGTTACATCCAAAGGCTGGAGGAAGAAGAACAAGAGGAGAAGAAGAAGACGTGGGAGGCGGTAACTAGGTGAGAGTGCAAAACAATTCGCGCTGCCTCAAATTTGTTAGTATTTACATAACTACGTCGCAGCTATGGACCGATTCCCTTGCTAATCGTATTTCGAATTTAGAAACTTCCAAAATTTTGATCCGTACTTTTTTTTCCTGTCTTTTGTTTATTACCCCAGAGAACTCATAGTTATCCCTTCGTTCTGATATCCAGCGTTCTTGACACTACAGAGTTTTACCAGAAATCTATATCGAATAGAGATACAGAATTTCGGAGGAAAGGACTGAAGATGCTGTTTCTTACAGTTTATGAATGGTCTAATTAAGGCTTCCTGTTAGGCGAGTTGGTAGATCATTTTTATGTAGGATTTTATTACACACGAGCAAAAAATTAGTTGTTGCTGTATGACTCGGCGCACTCCAATATCGTCAAAACAGGGATAGCGTTAATGTGCTTGGAATCTGCTCTCCGAAAGCCGTGCCCACATCAGATGTTTTGACCATCAGATAAGCCGACTTCTGGCTGCAGGGTTCTCCTGGTCGATTCTGACAGGTGTTGCCGAGGCCATGCTTCGCAAGTTCAAACGTGGAACGGAACAAACAACGGCTAGCGCCTAACAAAAGCGCCCTAGGCCTGAGGGTATGCCCTACATTGAAAAACTCACAAAACCTCAAAAAAGTCGCTTGCAGGCATGGTGTACGTGTTATGTTCTCGACACTCAAAAAGTTGGGAAAGCTCTATCCACGCATTTATAATGCGAAAACGTGTGATGGCGTGAAAAACCATGATAAGCCGTTCGTAAAATTTTTCACTGGAGGAGTTCACTCCATTCCCATGATCTGTGGAAAGTATTACATCGGCTAAAGCGGCCGTTGTGTCAATGACCGTCTGAGGGAGCACCCCCCCCCCCCACACACACACACAAAAAAAAGATGACAATTACAAGCCCATAGCTCTTCACGTAAGTAAATGTCATGCATTCGTGGCTCGGGTTGAACAGACGGCACGGATTGGCGTAGAATCCTATCATAAGAAACTTAGCAACGAGTGCATCAGCGAACACTCTTTATCTCTGTTCGCGGCTGAGATTGATTTTTTCAACGCAACGTCCCGCTGATTGTCTGTCCGTGTGTTACACACGCCCGCCCACGCATGTGCCTTGCTTTCTTGGCTTTTTACCTTTGATGCCTTTTTTGTTATCATTATTATTCCCTTTGGTTTCATTCCCTGCCACCCTTCGGCCTTTATTGCCAAAATATTGATTTGGAATGCGGAAATGTGTTTTTGCCTTCTGCCATTAAATTCATTTGATAGTTAACGCATGTGTTTATGTGTTGCCTCTCTTGTCCTTGTCTTTGTTAGCGCTTAAAACCCTACATCAATATGCAAGGCCTGATTGTAAATTCAAAAGTGTGTCGATCTGGGGTTGTAGCTCCAACATACATGGATTTCCTCGAAGGGCAGCAGCAGATCCAAAAACTGCTACCTTAAAAAGTGTTATCTTGAAACTCTATACAACATAAAAGAAGAGCACAATACGTTGCGATTTCATATCTGCTTTACTAATGTATTTGGTTCCCTATATGAAGTGAAAAGAGGTTTTTTTCGTCGCTTGAAAGTTCGCACACTTCCACATATTCTTACATATTCTTGCTATATCAAGGAAACCTACTACATAATTTCATAATTTGAGGATGAATTGTCTGTTTAGCATAATTAGTCCGAGGTTTATCAACAACAATGAAAGTCTCCATCAAATTGTGACCAGTATTTCTATTTAAATAATGAGTAGAAAACCTATTGTAATTACTCGACACTTCAGAAAATACATACATTGATAATTTCTAATTGTATATATCGTGGAAAGGTAGGCTAATATGTTTTCCCATGAATGTTACGGTGCCTAACTTTTCCTTATATAATGCTCTATGACCTTCGCTGCAGTACGTATAGTCTATCATTATCAGTCTTAATTCCGGTTCCCTCTACTAAGGCGCTGTATTTAAAGTAAAAAAAAAAGCTGCTTTTTGAGCCTGACAGGGATAAGATTTCGAAGGTGGCTTAAAATTCCAATACATCCCGCTAGTTTCATTCCTACATTTCCCACATGGTGGGACCATGTTAGGTTTGAGTGGAAAGTGACACCTAAGAATGTATGAAAATCTACATGCTCAGGCAATGCATCATTACAGCACAGGTTCATATTGTTGAGTATGGGCTTGTTTTTTGCAGAAAATATTCTATATTTTGTTTTGCTTCTATTTATTCAAAGCTTGTTTGTATGCACTGATAAAACGAGCTCATTCAGCCATGCGTTTGACGTGGCCTCAGGTTCTTCAAGGCTGCCCCAGAAAAAAAAAAAAAAGACTTGTGTCGTCAGTGTACAGCAACCCTTTACACAATGTTGAAATCTTAATGAGGTCATTTATATACAGTAGGAATAACAATAGGCCGAGGATAGGGCCCTGAGGAACGCCGTATATAATCTTATCTTTCCCTTATGTAATGACATGCATGGGAATTAACTGAGACCTCAACAGAAAATAACTGTGTATAAGTCTTTGTGCTGTGCCTCTAAAACCATATGCTTCAAATTTACTGAACAATATATAGTGTTCTTCAGAATCAAACTCCTTGCGAAAGTCTAGATAAATTTCAACTGTAAATAACTTGGCTTCGATGTTACGAATGATTTTATGTTTAATATGCAGCAGGGCTGTTTTGGTGAATTTCCCCTTTTGAAATCCGTACTGCTGTTCAACTGTCACTTTCCTTGACAATAAAGAGTACCAAATCGTTTATATAAGATACGCTCTGCAACTCTGGAGTAATGTGACAACGCTGAGATTGACCTGTAATTGTTTAACTCATTGTATTTACCCGCTGTGTATTTGAGTAACACGACAAATTTTCGGTCGTTGTGGGAAAGTACCAAAGGCTAGTGTTGATTGAAAATATGAGGTAGGAATCTCGCTAAGTTATCTGCAACTGCCTTAATCAGTAGGGAATATTATCATCTTTTAATTTCATAATTTATCACAATAATATATCATAATAATTTATTATCTTCTCCAGCAGCCGATTTGTTGTCAAGGGAATTCAAAAGAGAAATACCTTCATGCTCAGATGTAGGAGAAAGAAATATACTGTCCTTTATGACATAATTAATATAACATTAAGGATTGCACTCTGGTTGGTTATCTGGCACTGCCATTGGAGCTGCGATATTAATTAAATATTTTGTGAACAAACTAGCTAATCATTCGCGGAATATGTTCCTCCATTATTTCTAATTCTAAAGGCAAGAGAGTCGTGGGGGCGTCGGTCAACTTACTAAAAACCCTTCACATTCTGCTGCTATATTGGGTTGAGTTCTCAAACTTACGTTGGAAAAAAGCGAATTTGATTTATTAAGATCTGAAGTTAACGTACTCCTGAAGCGTTGTAATTCGTGAAACAGTTCAACTTCACCTGTTTTTAAAATCAGACTGAACATTTCTTTAATTTCCCTTTTTTTTATTGAGCTTGTAAAGATCCTTAGTTATCCATGGTTTTCGGCTTTTTTGTGCTGCAGCATCGTTGATAAGAGAAAGGCAACATTATAGTGTTGTTGTAGTGTGGAAATGAATGATTTGTGTGGTTTAACGTCCCGAAGCGGCTCAGGCTATGAGAGACGCCGTAGTGGAGGTCTCCGGAAATTTCGACCACCTGGGGTTCTTTAACGTGCACTGACATCGCACAGCACACGGGCGCCTTGCTTTCCGCCTCCACCGAAAAGCAGCCGCCGAGGCCGGGATTCGATTCCGCATCCTTGGGCACAGTAGTCGAGCGCCGTAATCACCGCACCACCCTGGCGGGGTGTAGAAATGAATGCATCATATGACTTAGCGAGATCACTTTCAGTGTACACGTTTGTCCATTTGGAGCTAGCTACCAAAGACGTGAGCAAAATAACACTATGGTGATTCATGTGTCTTTTAGTGTATTCTATACTTTGAGAATTGCTGTCTATGGGAAGTGCTGTAATATGAATAAATGATCGCTTATATCCGAACACAGGACACCGTAGAAAGTTGTCTCCTTAAGAATGTTTGTGAAAAAAAAAAATAACTGCGCGTGATTCAATGCATTGTTACCCTAGTGGCTTCGGTGATTATATTTTCACAATTTGAAAGCATGACTTCTAAAAGTTAGTATTTTGGTTGTTCAGTTGAAAAAAATTAACATTGAAATCACCAATAACAAGAATATGCCATTTTTGGCGTTAGAAACCTTCTACGAAGATGTAGAATCGGCAATGCGAAAAGTAAAGACGCAGTATACTGTACTAATGGGTGACTTAAATGCTAAGGAAAGGAGAAAGCAGACAGGAGACCAGGCAGTAGGTGACTACGGCATTGCCTTTAGGAATAGCAGGGGGGAGTTACTAGTTGAGTTTTCTGAGCGCAATAACTTAAGAAACATGAATACCTTCTTCAGCAAAGGGAAGAACCGGAAATGGAAATGGAAACGTCCTAACGGGGAGACTAAAAATGAAATTGACTTCATACTGTGTTCAACCCCCACCATTATGCAAGATGTAGAGGTAATCGGGAAGTGCCATATGGTGAGCACAGGATGGTGAGGTCCCGAACTAGCCTAAATCTGAAGAAGGAACGCAACAGATTAGTAACAGTCCCCCAATGAATTAGCTGTGTGAGGGAGGGCAGAAGAGTTAAGGATCTCGCTTCAGAATAAATATTAGGCTCTAACCGACGATGGCGACATTACGCTAGAAGCAATAAACAATAATTTCCGAGATATCATTACTGCGTTCGCTGTAGAAGTGGGCGGTAGGATAGTTAGAGAGGGTACCGGTAAGCTGTCTAAGGAGACGAAAGATTTTATTAATAAACCCCAGAGTATGAAAGCTTCGAATCCAACAGACCAGATAAAATTGGCAGAGATACCAAAGCCAATCAATAAGAGCACAGTGGCCGATATAAGGTAGTATAACATGGAGAAAATTGAGCGTGCTGTGAAGAACGAAGGGAGCCTAATAGCGGTGAAGATGAAATTGGGCGTAGGCAAAAATTAGAAGCATCCGCTAAGGGAAAAGGCGGGCAACGTCATCACGAATATGGACAAGATAGTCAAAGTGCCCGAGGAGTTCTGTAGAGATCTGTGCAGTAGCCAATGTTGTCAGGACCGTAATGAGATTGGTGGAAGGTAAAAACAGTCAGGCGTTCTACCCCTTTTCATAGAAACTATGAAAAGGGGAAAAGCAACTGGATACGATCAGATAACTATAGATTTGTTGAAGGACGGGTGGGGGGGGGGGGGGGGGGGGGGGGGTGTCGTGCTAGGGAAAACGGAAACCCCTGTATACGCAGTGCCTGGTGTCATCGACGATACCAGAACAATAGAGGACTGCAAAACAGTATCCTCATTCATAAGAAAGGGGACGCTAAAGACCTTAAATATTACAGACTAATCAGCTTACTGGTGTTACGTATAAGTTATTTACTACGGTAATCGCTAATAGAATTAGAACAACCTTAGTCTGCAATCAAGCAAATGATCATGCAGGTTTTCGGAAACGGTACTCTATTATCGATTATATCCATACTATCAACCAGGTAACAGAAAAATGCTCGTAATATAACCAGTCCTTATACATAGCTTTCATTGATTTCAAAACAGGATTTCACTCAGTAGAAACCTCCGTAGTGGTGCAGGCATTGCCAAATCAGGGAGTAGACAAGCCGCACGTGAAAGTGCTGGAAGATATATATAGTGGCTGCACTACAACTATAGTTCTGCATAAAGAAAGTAACAAAATTTCCATAAAGAAAGGTGTTAGGCAAGGAGACAATCTCCCCAATACTATTCACAGCTTGCTTAGAGGAAATATTCAGAGACTTGGAGTGGGAGCAGTTAGGGATAAGGGTGGATGGAGAATACCTCAGTAATCTGCGAGTTGCTGATGACATTGCTTTGATATGTAACTTAGGAGGAGGAGGAGGAAAAATTAGGAGGAGGGGGAGGAGGAAAGGGCTGTTCCTTCTTGCTTAGCCCGCTCGACCAGCTGCAACTGAGGAGATGAACTGCAGATAATGATTGGTGGCCTAGCCTGGAAAAGTAGAAGGGTAGAATTGAAAGTCAATATGCAGAAGACTGAGGTAATGTTCAACAGCCTCGGGAAGGAACAGCCGTTTACGTTAGGTAGCGAAGCACTGGAAGTAGTAGGAGAATAAGTCTACTTAAGACAGGTAGTAACCGCAGATCCGCACCATGAACAGGAAATAACACAAGAAGAATTAGATTATAATTGAGCACATTTGGCAAGAGCTCGCAGATTATGACTAGAAGCTTACCGGAAGAAAGTATACAACAGTTGCATCTTACCTGTACTCACCTATGGGGCTGAAACGTGGAGGCTAACCAAGAGAGTTCTACTTAAGTTGAGGACAACCCAGAGGGCTATGGAACGAAAAATGGTAGGGGTAACATTAAGAGATAGAAAGCGTGCAGAGTGGGTCAGAGAAATAACTCAAGTTACTGACATTCTAATGGAAATCAAGAATAGAAATGGGCATGGGCAGGACATATAGTGCGAAGAGAGGATAACCGATGGTCGCTTAGGGTAACAAACTGGATTCCAAGGGAAGGAAAGCGCAGCAGGGGGCGGCAGAACGTTAAGTGGGCGGATGAGGTTAAGACGTTCGCCGGAGCCAAATGGATGCAGCTAGCACCGAACCGGGTTATTTGGAGAAATATGAGAGTGGCCTTCTCCCTGCACTGGGTATATGCAGGCTCATGGCGATGATGATGAACTTTCTATAGTCTCTACCCGTCGATGCAAGTCAGTTATTGCCTGTTCTTACTATATTCTATGTGTTTCGTAGGTCATCACAGGTATTCGACAGATACTGAACGGTTTTCGCAGCATTTGTTACCGTTTCTTGCAAGGTCGTCGATTTATGTAAAATTTCTTCGAGTACCGAAATTTCTGCCAGCTCTGGCTGCATTTTCCCAGTCTGATGTTGTATTTCAGGCTCGCTAGCAGAAGGCTTACAAGATGAACATTCTTGCTTTTTTCTAGTTTTTTGCTTTCATCGGTGGAAATGACTGTACAGATGTGCCACTGCATTTACGAAGGTGAAACTGCAGCTGACATTCAGCACATACCATTATCAAATCATTTGTATCGAATTTATATTGGTAAGAAGATCACCAATCTTTATCGAGTGGCACAATACACTACTAGCTAGTGGCGGCCTTATCAAAAAGGGTAAATCTGTACAAGCAAAGACGGTAAGTGCAGCGGGAGAAGCAGTGATGTAGTTGGGTAATAGCACATGAAATGTGGCGAAGTTTTTCTCTCAAACCGGCAATGAATGCAAGATGCGTTTTAGACACGAGCTCTTGACCATGCTACCGCTACCGCTGCCGCCCAAGAATTGAAGATATTGGGATCCGGGTGGTTGCATTTGTAGAAGGGGCCGTATGATGATTTGTTATAGGGGTCTGATGCGATGGTGACGACAGCGGAGATCACGATATACAGCGTTTTGCGTTCCGTTATCCTTAAACGGCGGTCGCTATCTGCAAGAATTTCGGGATCTGTTTTAGGCACTAGAGCGCTGGATCATACGACGGCTATCGTTGCCGCCCAAAAAGATTAATACTTCTAAGAAGTCTAAAACTAATGAATTGTCTAGTTAGTTGGTATATATTGCCTACCTTTAACAGACCAATTGTGTTTGCATTTGCATCTTAAGTTTGCACCTTCACACTGCTGCTGTGTCACGGGCCCTAGTCAAGCTACCTCGAGCAACCTTTTTGCCCAACAGTTCCTACCATGCGTACGGTGGAATAAACGAATTTGAATATTGATTGTTAATAAGCTTCGGAAATGGGTAATGACGCACTCTGTAAATACATTAGCGGCATGGGAGGTTATGTTGAGGTTTGTCACAGCGCCTTTTAGCAGTGACCTCTAGAGTGCCTGTAAACAGGTCGGCAGTTCCGAGATCCCAGAATCAAAAGAAGCTTACGCCTATTTTGAAACTCAAGAAAGAATGCTATAAAATATGTGATTTTAGCCGCCATCACTTCCACAAGAATTCATTATTGCGTACAATTTATGCCTAGGGCACATTTTTTCATAACGGCCGCTTCTTCAGGGGCCCAATTTTCTTCCGATGTCGCCTTTTCCAGGACCATATCTTCTGGTGACATTTCTTTCGGAGAAGTTTTTACCTACACAATTTTATGATACCCTTGTAATATAAACCACAAAGATCAGAACACAAGGGCTTACCATATCGCAGTGAACTGATTAACCCAACTATCTGTTCTCCTTTGTGTTAAGGAGGTTGCTTTCATCGATAGTGCTTGAGGGGAATATAAAATATTTTTTTTATTAATTACCTTCTCGCAAAGATTTTAAATTAGACTCGAATCCTCACAAAGACCACTTGTATGAATTTTTTCAACTAGTATATTACCGCAAGGGCGGTTTCAGGGGCCGTCTAACATACATATGTTGATGACAGTGTGGTACATTGAGGGAAAACGACTTCCATAAATCTAAACCGCTGCTATTACTGAGCTACCAATCCTACTGCGCGCCAGTAGTGGCCATCTTATTCTGCAATTTTTCGAGCCTTGGTGCTTCGGTGTAGGTAAAAATGTCCCCTGAAAATACGACCGCAGAGGAAACCTGCCTGGAAGAAACATCCCCTTAGGAAGCAGCCTGAAAGAAAGGATAACGCAAAGGCAAAAATCATCTCTACAAATAAATACTTTCGGACGCCACATCACTAACTGCACATTTAATGCATTCTTTCCTGACTAAGAATAGATGTAACTATCATTTGGTTCCTGAGACCTCGAACGCTTGGCGTGTTTACAGGGACTGCAGAAGGAACTGCTTAAAATCGTGGTGAACGAGCACAACATGCCACACCGCTAGATTCATTTCGTAGATTTCGTCATTCCTAGTTCTGCAGCTCGTTAAGCAATCATTAAGACAAGTTTAAACAGCTGGGTAATATTAACCACTGATATACAAGCGGCTAGGCACGTAGCAGTGTGGCGGAAGCTCCCAATACCGAAGTGGTCAGTATAACAACATCACATACATTCCGGTAACGAGATTAAACGCTTCCATTGACGAGGATGCGGAATTCTTCCTACACTTCCAGGGCAATCGAGATGTTGTATTGAGGACAGCCGAACCTTTACTGGTCGTTGACTATGGTAATCCTAAAGCCGCGCTTCAAGCATACCTACCGAAGCCGATGGTCGGCACGGTTTTTCCTCCGCAAACAAAAACATAAGGCGCTCTCTGCCATCATTTTTTTTTATTAACGACCCGCATCAGCTTTATCTTCAGTCACTAACGAGCTCACAGGTGAAAACTATGTAAACATACTTGCAGCTCGCCTCGGAGAAACGTGATGTACGTTTTAAAGCGGGAATACTACAGAAAGAGGAGATAAAAAACGGTGCAAGAAAAATATACATCTAACGTCCAAGCTAAAACGAAATTATCTGATAGCGGTGCGAGCGACGCGTCTTTGCAGATTTATGACGCTGAATGTGCTTTTCTTGATTATTTTGCCATAATCAATTTGCAGTTGCATGAAGTGTGTGCCTGTACCATCTGCGCATGCTCCGATGTTCCTTTATATACCTCGTGTACACACCATAATAAACAGTTGGTAGCAGCGCTTGTCAATCGTCGTGTGTGTTTCTTTCCTTTTGTCCCCGTCCATGTATTTGGATTTATTTCTTCTTTAATATGCAACGTAAAATCACTGAAAGTCAGACACGAAATTCAACCCTTTTAAGGCGGCGGCTTCAGGCTTGGCGAAGGGTTGTGGTTGCGTTAGGTTTGAACCTGTTCGAGGACATTTTTTCTTATTTCTCAAGTAGGGACTTCTTTTCAGAGGACGTTTTTACCGTAACGCTTGGCGCTCCACAGGATTATCGGTCACGTACGATTGCGTTTTCCTTCTATTTACTTTGTCATTTCAGCCGGGTTTAGGCCTATGAAATTGTTGCATTGCCTAGGCTAAGTTTCTGCGCCTTTCATATAATAAATGCGCCTCCAATTTCCGTGCCAATGTCCACACCTGTAACGTGATTTTTTTCTGATTGGCGCAGTGTCTTTTTGGTTAGCTTTCAACCATTTTTTCAGCCTTCAAGATTAGCGACCGTTGTTTGCAGCAGACAGTAAAGCTGTGTAAAAGTACTCCCACGCGTGACCCATTCAGAAATCGCACATAAATGGCATGGAATCTCAGACCAGACATCAAACGCTGCCAGAATACCACACAAATATACACAACAGTTCCGCAGCAGCAGAAAAAAGTAAACAGTAACTTTTTCTAAAATTATATCTGTCGTGCTCGAGTATATTTATCTTAAGTCAAATACAGAGCCGAACAAAGCAAAGGTTGAGAGGGAGCTTAACTTCCAAGCGTGGCTGCATGAATATCACAGGCGAGAAGAGCGAGGGAGGGGAGAGGACGAAGGGATCTTGCACCCTATGCTCCTTTGAAGTGAAAAATGAAATAAAAAGGCGGCAACATTAGGGAAGAGAACAGTTGTCAGCACGGCTGTCTAAAGCGCTGGAGTTGTGTGCTGAGGAGCAAACAAAGTGAAATATTAGCTGAGCCGCTCTCTAAGTGGTACAGTGCAACTGTCAGTCCAAAGAGTATGCATAAGGGCCTCCCTTGTAGCGCCATCACTGTCCTTAGAAGCCGACCCCTACTCTAAAATTTCATTTTCTTTTTGCGTTTTTGCGACAGGTCGCTGTTTCAACTTTCTAGACAGAGGTGCTGACGGCTGTACAGTGCAGAACACGTGATTTGACAGCCTAGAAGCAGGTTCGATAATAACAAGTGTTTTTAGGAAGGGATCGTGGATTCCAGTGACCTAATAAGCGGTACAGCTGCAGCAGAATACTCGTCAATGCCTTTTCGGATGGGGTCAAATACTAACAGAGGCCAAATATGTTACAGTAAAAGAAGAAGGCGTGGGAGGGGGGGGGGGAGAAAAGAATGAGAAGATAAGTACAATTAAAAATATACTAAACATTAAACAGCTTAAGTTAGGCCTGCAAAGCAAAAAGTTACCATAAGAAAAGGTTCAAAAAGGGAATAAAATTAATAGTGAAAGTAGGGAAGAATTTTCGTCAAACGCGCAGGTTTCATGCTACAAAGGGGAGGACAAATGCTGTGAATAAATTAGTTGAATAACGCTGTAATTGATATGAGAAGAGCTAGGACACAAAGGGAATAATGTAAGGTAGCACTTCAACGAACGTCTGTTCTTTTCAGAACCAGCTGGCACACAGCACGCGACACTCCGAGCAGCAGTGAGCGATGATGATGATGATGATGGATTTATACAGATGAAAGGGGTGAAAGTTCGCGCACTGCGCTAACACAAATCCCCCCGGCAAGAGAGCGGCCACCCTGGTCGCTGATTACATGGATGAGGGACGACGGGCATAAGGTTTCATGCGGGAGACGTGGACGATCTCTTCGGAGCGACGACGTCGATCTGTTACGGTGTGCGAGGGAATAACGCGATAATTCACCAGCGACGTTTGTTGGAGTACTGTATAAGGGCCAATGTAATGATGGAGGAGCTTCTCACACAGGCCAGGAATGCGGATTGGTGCCCACAGAACTTCATCACCGGGGTAAAAGGAGGGAGTTCGATGGCGTTGATCATACAGGGCCTTGCGTTCTTGTTGAGCATCTTCAGTGTTCAAACGGGCAAGTTGGCGACACTGGGCCATACGAGTGGCAAACTCCTTGCCCAGAGATTCAGACGTAGAGGGAGCAGAGAAGAAAGTAGTGTCGAATACTGTCGATGGTTGACGGCCATAAACTAAAAAGAAAGGGTTATAACCTGTAGTGCGCTGAACAGCGGAATTGTAGGCGTAGGTGACGAAAGGTAAAACGTTGTCCCAGTTTCGGTGATCAGAAGCGATATACATGGATATCATGTCGGACAAAGAGCGATGAAAGCGCTCTATGAGTTCGTTGATCTGAGGGTGGTAGATAGAAGAAGCCTTATGGACGGCGTTGGCTGCGCGCAGTACTTCCTCAAGGACTTCAGAAAGAAATGTCTTTCTACAGTAACTAATGAGAATACGGTGAGCTCCACGACGCAAAACTATCGCACGCAGGAAAAAATCGCCGACTTCAGAGACGGCACTGGAGCGAAAAGGGGTGGTTTCAGCGTACTACGTTAGCGGGTCGATGGCAGTGACAACCCTAAGGTTGTCGTCTGACGTCAAAGGAAGAGGATCAAGCAAGTCAATGGCGACCGTGTCAAAAGGCACAGATGGGCAAGGTAGAGGTCGCAGTAGGCCAGCAGGAAGAAATGTTGAACGCTTGCGATGCTGGCAAGACGCACATGATGAAATGTATTTGGCGGCGCTCCAGTCCAGGCCTGAGGTAGCCGCTCTTGATAGAGTCGTAAGTTTTAAAGTGGCCTAAATGTCCTGCAGTGTGGTCGTCGTGGTAAGCCGCAATAATTAAAAACGAAAAGTGCGAGGGACAACTGATACCCAGAGTTGACACGTATGGTGATAAACGTCACGATAAAGTGTTCCGTGGTGAAATCGGAACCGACGAAGCTTTCGGCGCATGCGACGATTTGGGACAACTGATTCTCCACAGAGGCGATCGATGATTGTGGGGCAGTAAGGATCAGTCAGCTGCAGGGACGATAAATCAGCGTTGATCTCGAGTGAATCAATTGTAATGGGTGCAGCATGCAGGTGGACAGCAGAAGGCTTACTCGGATGGCACGAGGGAGTGGAGGCCGTAGGTATAGCCACGTCAGTAGGAAGCATTGGGCAGCGAGAGAGGGCGTCAGCGTCGAGGTGTTGTTGCCCACATTTATGGTGAAGGTATACTCTTGAAGATGTAGCACCCAGCGACCCAGTCGACCCGATAAATTCTTCAGCGATGACAGCCAACAGAGTGCGTGATGGTCTGCTACAATGGTGGACTGGTGGCCATACAAATAAGGTCGACATTTTTTAATCGACCAAACAACGGCGAGGCACTCTTGCTCCGTAATAGTATAGTTACGCTCAACTGCACTAAGTGTACGACTAGCGTATGTGACGACTTGTTCTTGAGACACTGCGTTGCGTTGCAAGAGAACCGCGCCGATATCAGGGCCACTGGCGTCTGTGTGACGTATGGTGGGCGCGTCCGCGTCAAAATGGTGAAGCTCAGGACTGGAAGTGACTGCCTGCTTGAGAGCTTTGAAGGCGGCTTCGCATTCAGTGGACTAGGGGTAAAGCACTTGGGAAGACACGAGCTTGTGTAACGGGGCCGCAATGGTGGCAATGGTGACGTTGGGGCCGATGAAAATTAACGACAGCCGCAATTTTTTCGAGATAAGGCTGGATTCCTGCCTTACTGACGACATGGCCGAATACTTTGATGGTCTTACAGGTAAAGTGGCATTTCTTGGTATTCAGCTGAAGCCCCGCCTGGGCAAGGGACGTGAGGACTTCAGTGAGACGCTGTAAGTGCTGAGCGAAGTTCGAGGGGAAGATAATGATGTCGTCAAAATCACATAGGCATGTTTTCTATTTCATGCCGCGAAGGACGGTATCAATCATGCGCTCAAAGGTAGCCGGCGCATTGCAGAGTCCGAAAGGCATCACCGTAAATTCGTAGAGACTGTCGGGGTTAGAAAAGGCAGTCTTGTCTTTGTATGCATCGTGCATAGGAATTTGCCAGTATCCCGAGCGAAGGTCGAGACTGGAGAAATTACTCGCGCCTTGGAGGCAGTCTAATGCATCATCAATATGAGGCAAAGGGTAAACATCCTTGCGCGTGATCTTGTTAAGTACCCGGTAATCAACGCCGAAGCGGACTAAGCCATCTTCTTTTCTAACAAGAACCACAGGCGAGGAGCAAGAGCTCGTGGATGGCCGGATTACATTTCGAGCAAGCATGTCGGCAACTTGCTCCTCAATGACTGCGTTCTGCTACCGAAACACGATACGGCCGTCGTCGAACAATAACAGAGCCGTCCGTCTCTATGCGATGAGAGGGGACGGAGGTGTTTTCTAATGCTGAGGTGATGACATCAAAAGATTATCGGTGCCACAAGAGGACGTCTAGCAGAGCTGTTGACTGCTCGGACATGAGGTCAGGGCTGATTGCGGCTGCGAGCGCAGAGGATGTCGGAAATGGAGGCTTGGCAGCAAGCGGTGGTGCACAGGAAAGTGTGTTGAGGGGAACAGGATTGTCGTGAAAAATAAACCCAACAATGGCGCCTCTGGGCAGTGAGAATGGCTGGAAAGTTGTAATTAGGGCCACAACCATCGCGCAACCACGGGTGAAGAAGGTGAGGCACGAGGCAAGAGCTAGGCCGTCGGAGGTCCACCGAGGAGCGGGCATAACGAAGGCCTCGCCACCGTCCTGGGGGCAGAACGAAGTCAGCTGCTGCGAACACGTGTAGTGGTGAACAATCAGAAGTCGGTAATTAATCGGGGCACGCAAGATGAATGAGGCGCTCACGGCAAGAGATGAGGGCGGACGCCAACGACAAGAAATCCCACCCCAAATTCATGAGATGAACGCACTTGGGGAGCAGAATAAATTCGATATGACGCCGCTGGCTATCGATGAGGACACGTACTTGCATTGGCCGGTGGGTTTGATAAAAGTGCCATTAGCTCCACGAAGTGGCCGACCGATGTATGGCGTTAGAACATTGCGCAGGTGAGAACAGAGAGAGAAATGCAAGACGTAATAAACGGCGCCCGTGTCGATAATGGCTTCAACATAAACTGCTTCAACAATTACTGTTAACATAGTCGACGGTCGCCCGGGAGGAATTGTAGAGTTCGAACTCGGAGCAGCTTTCCATTCAAAAACTGCTTCGGTTAGTTTTCTGCTCTAGGTGCGAAGGGTTGCGAGGCAGGACGAAGCGGTGACGTTCGGCGAAAAGGCTAAGGGGATTTTCGTCGGGAAGGATGTGAGGGTCGGGAAACATCGGTGAAATCTGGAGGAGAGGAAGGACACCGGGAAAAGTCTAAGCAGGGAGAGTAGAATCATTAGACGGCGCTCGCGGGCACATTCAAAGGGAGCATAACCCCGTTGCTCGTCTTGTCGGCGGCGGCGACAGACCCGGGCAATGTGGCCACGTATCCCACAATAGTAGCACACAGGGCGGGAAGGGCGCCAGGCTAGAATAGGACGGGGCACTGTAGAATATGGTGCCATGGCCGCGGCGTGACCACACATGGGTGCCGAACAAGTCGGAGAAGGCTGGGTGGGTGGGCATGAAGTAATCAGGCATAGGTTGGCGAGGGAGGTTGGGAGGTGATGGGAGGCGGAGCAGGGGCCACTGTGTAGCTGAAACTGGGCAGTTCATCTTTTTTAATGCTGCGCAAATTAACGGTTGCTGGCGGAAGAATTGGAGGTACAGCATTTGGGGTTGGTGAAGCCGTTGAGCTCCTCTCGGATTACGGTGCGTATTAGAGAGCGTAAATTTCCATCTATGAGGGGGCCGCCATCAATACATTGCAGAGATTCTAGTTCTGCCTTCTGCTTGCAGTGTGCTAAATTTTCAGGTTGGAAATGCCTACCTGCATTTTGTGTCCCTTGAGTATCTAAAGCCTCAGTAAAGAGAAAATAACCTAATATTGTTATGTGGTGTACCACGCTGGCACTCAGCAAGTGAAGAAAGAAGTGTCTGGGTGTGTGAACGAAGACGACGCTCAGTGTTGAGTTGTGCGGCTAAGCGGTGCCAATTGATTTCAGAGTGGTGTTACCCATCGGTGCGTGAATTCCACTCGTAACATCTTTGGCGGAGGTGCTGGGCTCAGCTGGAATGCAGCTCCCGAAGGTGATGCTGCATTCGCGACCCGGACTGAAAAACCTCTGTTCACCTTTGCTCCACAATTTAACCTTATCCAAGTCTTTGTGGATGGTGTTCCTGTCTGGTGCCAACTTTCTGTCCTAAATTCCTCTTTTTGTTGTCGCCTGAAGAAAGTCGTGACGCCAGCAGTTTCGCCCACCGTTGGAGTCGCCAATGGCAGCCCTGCTGCCGTGCTTGATACGTGTACCGCCCGTGTACCCATTGCTGGTCGTCACACACCAGTCTTATTCACCGTGCTCCAGGAATGCCCCCATGACCTGATCCTTGGTCTTGACTTCTTGACCGCTCACTGAGCCCTTATTGACTGCCCAACCGGCATTCCACGCCTGAACCTCCCCTCTGCTCTGAAGATCTCTCCACACCACCTCACTTCCGCTCAGCAAAATATTCCAGCCTCCCTCCGGAAGCTGTTGTTTATATTCTGATGTGCTCTTTCCCGCCCGTGCCCGATCGAGACTACCTGGCGTGCCCAAATACCGACCTAATCCTGCAGCGTCACGTCATCCTCCCACACCTCATCGTACCCGTATCTGAGAATCGCACCATTCTTCCAGTCCTAAACTTCAGTTTGTCAACCCAAGTCCTTCCCGACGGAATTTCATTAGCTGAGCTTTCCTCGCTGACCGACGGTGAAGTTTCAGCCCTAACTACCGGCCCTCCTGCTGCACCTTGCGCAGCCCCTACCGCTCCTATGTCGTCTCCTTTACAACGGGCTCCTGTTTCCAGCATGATTGCGGCTGACCTGCAACCTGATTCTGTCGACACGCTCTACAAGCTGGAACTTTCATATAGCGACATTTTTTATTTTGGGGCCTGACCTCTTGGCCAAACGTCTATTGTATATATAGCCCACCGCACCATCACCGGCGATGCTGCTCCTGTTCACAAGCAACCGTACCGTGTCTCTCTTTCCGACCGCCAGGTGTTTCAACGTGAAGTCGACAAGATGCTGGCCGACGACACCATTGAGCCTTCAAACAGTCCCTCGGTTGTGTTAGTCCCGGCGTCACCGATTGTGTTAGTCCAGACAAAATGTGGGAGCTGGAGATTCTGCGTCGACTATCACCACCTCAACAAGCTGACCAGAAAAGACGTCTACCCTCTTCCGCGCATCGACAATGCACTTGATTGCATACATGGAGCCAGCTACTCTTCCTCCATCGACCTTCGCTCTGGTTAGTGGCAAATCTCCGTCGATGAACGGGGCCGCGAAAAAACGGCATTTATCACTCCTGACGGCCTCTACCAATTTAAAGTCATGCTTGGCCTATGTAACGCCCCTGCAACCTTCGAACGGATGATGGACTCGTTGCTGCGCGGCTCCAAGTGGACGACTTGTCCTTGTTATATAGACGACGCCATTGTTTTCTCATTCACTTCTGACAGCCACCTCTCTCGCCTTTCTACCAATCTTGAGCTATTCCGCAGCGCCGGCCTTCAACTCAACTCCAAGAAATGCAGTTTTGGCCATCGGGAAATCAAAGTTCTTGGCCACTTAGTGAATGCTGCTGGTGTTCAGCCTGACCCCGACAAGAATCGCGCCGTTTGTACTTTTCCCACACCACATTTGTCTACTGATGTTCAAAGTTTTCTTGGCTTGCGTTCGTATTTTCAGCGTTTTGTCCATAACTTCGCAGCCCTTGCTCGCCCTCTCACCGCCCTACTGAAAAAGATGCACCTTTCTCTTGGGGCCCTGGCCAAGCTGCAGCTTTCTCCGAACTTATCGCAGCTCTCACCAATCCACTCGTCTTGGCCCATTTCAACCCTTCGCTGCCCCTACCGAACTGCGCACTGACGCCAGTGGTCACGGCAGTGGAGCTATTCTCGCTCAACGACACCACGACCGCACCAGAGTGATTGCGTGTGCCAGCCGCCTACCATCTAGGGCAGAACAAAATTACTCTATCAGAGAGAGGGAGTGCCTAGCTCTTGTTTGGGTTATTGCGAAATTCCTCCCTTATTTGTTTTGAGGACCCTTTACTGTTATCACGAAACACCATGCCCTGTGCTGGCTATCTACACTTGAAGACCCTACTGGACGTTTGGAACGCTGGGCGTTAAGGTTGCAAGAATGCACCTTTTCCGTGGTTTATAAGTCTGATCGGCTTCACCAAGATAGAGACTGCTTATCCCGCTACCCTGTAGATCCTCCAAGCTCTACAACCTGTGACATTGACTCATGTGTCCTCGTTTTATCGGCCTTTCCCCACATAGCCGACGAACAGCGCTTGGACTCCGCACTCCTGTCTATCATCGACCGTCTGACTACCGGCCAGTCTCATCCCGCCCTCGCCATGTTCGTACTCCAAGAGGACGCACTATACCACCCCAATGTGCGACCTGATGGCGCTGAGCTCTTGCTTGTTGTTCCGAAACATCTGCGCTCCACCATCTTGGGACAGTTTCGTGATGCTCCCAGCGCTGGACATCTTGGCGTGCCCCGCACGTATGACAGCGTGCGCCGACGTTTTTACTGGTCAGGTCTCTATCGCTGAGTTTAGCATTATGCGGCAACATGTGAGCTGTGCCAGCATCGAAAAAAACCATCCGTATTACCATCAGGACACCTGCAGCCAATATGCATCCTGACTGACCCGTTTTTCCGTGTTGGTGTTGGTTTGCTTGGACCCTTCTCTGTCTCTGCGTCGGGCAACAAATGGATCGCCATAGCGACCGACTATGCTACGCGTTACGCCAATTACCCGTGCGATCTCGACTAGCTGCGCTACAGACGTCGCTGATCTCTTCCTCCACGACGTGATACTACAACACGGTGCCCCTCGTGAACTACTCACGGATCGTGGTCGCTGCTTCCTCTCCAGAGTGGTAGACGAGCTACTTCGTGTGTGCACCGTCCGCCACAAATTCACCACCGCCCATCATCCTCAGACCAACGGCCTCACAGCACGCCTCAACCGTACACTCACAGATATGTTACCAATGTATGTCTCCGGCGACCATCGGGATTGGGACATTCATCTACCCTTTGTAACATTTGCCTATAACTCCTCTCGTCATGATACCGCTAGCTGGCTACTCTCCCTTTTACTTGCTCTTTGGCCGACTCCCATTACTCCCCTTTGACGCATCGCTACCCACTACTGATGCCGCCACTAGTACTTATGCTCTTGATGCCATATCCCGCGCTAATGATGCTCGCCACATTGCACGCGACAGGCTCTTTGTCTCCCAAGGCTCCCACATTATAAAAGTCGCCTTCGCGATGTGCACTACGCCAAAGGCCCTCTCGTTCTGCTTTGGCTCCCATCACGCCCGGGGGGCTTGTATGAAAAAGTTCTACCACGCTACACAGGCCCCTACCGTATCTTGCGCCGAGTCACCGACGTCACATACGACATCGAGCCTTTGAACCCGAAGTCTTCAGCACCACGAGCTTCCGACATTGAGCACGTGACACGACTCAAGCCGTATTATTCACGCCCTGCTTCGTTTACCTAGAACGCACCGGGACTGTGCTTCTGCGGCGAGGCTAATGTTATGTGGTGTATCACGCTGACATTCAGCAAGTGAAGAAAGAAATGTCTTTGTGTGAACGATGACGCTCAGTGTTGAGTTGTGCGGCTAAGCGGTGCCCATTGATTTTAGTGAGGTGTTACCCGTCGGTGCGTGAATTTCACTCGTAACAATATAATCAGACTTATGGCCATTTTCGTTGAAATTCCTGCAAAAACATTTCGAGAGTTTTTTGCCTCTATCTGGATGATGGCCATCAAACCATATGCTAAGTGAGAACTGTATCTCTCTGATGTTTGTGGAACAAGCATTGATGTGGAAGGTAGATAAATTTAATGTGCAATTAAAGTCTGACGTTTTATGAAACTTAAAGTAGCTTGATTTATTTTTTGACCACGCTGTCATTTTATAAACTTTTGCGCGCCCCCTCAACCTCCGTTTTGTCAGAAGCATTTTGATACTTGACAGCAATCTTCACCAGCTCGTTTTATCTTGTTAATTATGTCGAAGGAAGGAACGTTTGCTGGTCGTTTTAAGTCGCAAGTACTACTGCGTTTATGCTAGCGTTCCTATCTGTATCATTTATGTCAACTTGCGCTGTTGTAAAGAGAAATCAAAACCGCTAATAGGAATTAGATATTTTCTTAACAGCGTATACGCAGCAACCTTTGAACCCAGCTTAGCCGAAACTTCCGAGCAATTTCTTTCCTCCACGTCTAACCGTTTCGTTTTGCATTCTTACATGAAGCATAAATTTAATGCATCTAAATTGCAATCTTTAAATATATGGTCTGGTGTGTCCAAACCACATGCCGGCCATGAGAGACACTGCAAGTGTGCGCTCGGGATCAATTCGCGCCGTCTGATGTCCTATGAGTTGCAATATAGCGTCTTGCATCGAATGGCAGTTTGTGCATTTGGGCTCCATTAAAAGCGATCAGCTTTCCTGGGATGAAGCCAGATGAGAAGCCGAAAGCTAAATCCACACGACGACCACGAAGCGTTGAATTCAATAAAACAGTAGGTGCATTTGTAAATGTAAGATTTGGAAGTGGCGTTAATGTATTTATATTTAAAAATCATTTCACAGGACCAGTGCTCCGCTTCTAAAAGGCTGAATATATGGTTCCAAAATATTTTTGAGGAATCAAATTTAAAGAAATACCCAAATACATGGGAATATTGCCGCAATTAGAATTTCCCGTTAAAGGAAAGCTGAAACGGTTTTCGCAAAAATTGAGTTATGTGCGGCATTTTATATTTTTTGTCCGCTGTAAAAGACTGTCATAATTAAAAAGGCAGAAAGGAGCACAAACGGCAGTTTTAGAAGAAAACGAGGACCAGCGGGACCGCCCTCTAAGCAAACGCCGCTGTTGTTCGTAATTGGCCGGGCGCATCATAACGTCAAGTTTGGGTATGTCAGACCGGCGCCGGGGGTCTTGCTGCGTGCGCGTCGCTTCAGGGGACTTTAGAGCTCGATTTCAAATATTATTGGTTATTCAAACAATGTAAAACACCTCGAACACTTACCGTACTCGTTCGAGCAACCAGCAGCTCAAAAAAAGAAAAAAAAAATGGCCCTACGAAATACTGTCGAGTACGTCGACTGCGAAAGCAAAGTCAGCACATTTGCGCTAGTCGAAAAGTGGAAGAGTTGGCCCGCTTTAACAGCTGCCCTTTACACGCGAAAGCTCGTTTCAGTAGCAACAAAAGGACTACGCACTGTATAGGATGGAATCCTAGTCGACAGTGCGTTTATAGAACCTTCGAGTATCGCTGAACGGCGCAAGGACAAACGCACGCGCACTGCCCGTCATATATCTTCGCAGCTAGTTAGCGCGGTGCGCTGTTCAACGCAACGCCGAAAATGGTCCGGCTTCAGCTGCATCATGAACTCAGACATGTTCGCAACACCTGCAGTGCCGGATACAGCTAGCTTACCGGAACGGTGCCGGAAGCGACCGCGGTGGACGGATGCTCTGGACGAGCGCAGTTCCTGGTCGTCGCTATGCCTATATTGTTTCGCATCGGAGCCACAGCAGGCGACGCATGGCAATTGAGCAGCGCTGTAGTAAACAGGCTACTCGTAGAACTGCCTACTGTAAATTACTTTGTCTCAGAGTGAAATGATATCAATTTTCACGGCGCCTCCTTAGAAGATGAGCTAATGTATACATACATACATACATACATACATACATACATACATACATACATA
>JAJIZL010017327.1:1852510-1868027 GCA_023969395.1 Amblyomma maculatum | reverse complement strand
AAACAAACAAACAAACAAACAAACAAACAAACAAACAAACAAACAAAAACAAACAAACAAACAAACAAAAACAAACAAACAAACAAACAAACAAAGCCAAGTAAAGCTTCGTGGCAAGAAACCACTTTACTTTTCGACTGCATATTTTTCTTTGCAATGTACTCGGTGCTTTGACGCCATGCCATTTTACCAGCAATGATTGTTGATGAAGTTCAGTGGTTACTAGCCATCGTCAAAAACGAAAGAAAGCTAGGGAGTGCTATACTGTCCCCTTTCTCCCCATTGAGGCAACCGGCGGACGTTTCCGTACTTCGGTAGCACTCAGTATCGCTTTCAATGCTTAGCCATTGACAGGATACAAGTGGCCATCGTTTCTCCTTAGTGTGCTGCCGTCTTGGTGATGAGTGACGTAAGGGTTTGGCGAGCTGACAGATTCCTCTGTTATCAGTATCTTTGCTTCATCTCACCTGTTCTCCTGGCGCCTTAGCGCGGACGGCGATTGCGTTCGCCGTCACCCTTTCTTTTCGCACGTCGTTCTGGTGCTCTCTCACGCGTCGCTTCAAGTTTTTTGTTTCACCTATGTATACTATTGAGCAACCAGTGTAATAAATTTCATAAGCAACGCCGGGAGCTTTGCGACGAGTGAACTAGCCATTCATATTAACAAGCTCAGTCCATATTTAGATCGTTGGCGCATGTGCGATGTAAATTTAGCTGACGTACCTATAGATAGCAGTAGCCACGGGTTAGGCACAACGCTGTCCCTACATATGAATGCCAGGTACGCAGCTGGCAGGATAATTGGCTTATAACGAAATATCTCCAAGCATACAAAGCTGAACAGCATAGATATCTTCATAAACATATTCGTAATCCTCAACCACTTGTGACGCGAGTTTTCCGTCAGTGAAATCCCTCAGGGAATGTGAGATGTACTTGGCGCATGTTATCTTTACTAAAAACAGGCAGGAGATTTGAGAACACAGGCACCGCCAAAAATTGTGGAGCTCTCCTGGAAACTACTAAAGCACAACTCAGGAATTCTGTAACCAATATGGCATTACGTCGTGAAATTGAGGACATTGAGTAATCAACCGATTGTACGATTTCAGGGCATAAGTAATCTGCGCACTGTGTGAAACAATTTCACGCGGCTTTGACGCGTATGTTTCGATGTAGGAGAAAAGCAAGGCGCCTGTGTGCTGTGCGATGTTAGTGCACGTTAAAGAACCCCAAGGGGTCGAAATTACTCCGAAGCCCCCAACCACGGAGCCTGTCCTAGCCCGAGTCGCTTTCGGATGTCAGACTCAATAAACCAAACAAAAACCTTTGTCACATATGGCTGAGTTAACCGTTATTGCTTCCCCATCTCCGAGTTACGTGAGATTTGTGTAATTCACTGGATGACTGTAAACTAATAGGTTTCAGTGTTGTTTAAAACTGGGTCAATGAATGTAGTCGTGCTTTTTTTTGAAAGGCGAGTCACTAAATTTGAGCCGCACCTGATTTTGTGAAGCCCCAGCCTGAAGCAACGACCAGTTTTCCGAGAACGTCGATCTTTCTCGTCGGGAGGCAGACCGGACCAACATGCGTCGAATACTGGAATGGTTTCTTCACCTGTGCGAAGAGGGGCCATTGGCCATTGTTAAAAGAAAAATAACTCTGCATGATGAAAATTATCAACTCGGTTTTTAGTGACCGCTCTGGCATCATGTAATGCTCAATACTCACGCTACGTCGGGGTTACGAACAGTAGTTACCAAAAGTACACGGCCGACGGCCCTGGTGGCAGAAATGGCAGCGGAGCCGCATTGCGGCGCTGGTATTTCCGCCGGGCTTTCGCTTCAAGGGTGCATGGAATTATGACACACGTTTCTTCACTCTCGCGCGAGCACGTAGTCTTCTTTATAAACACTATGTGCGGCGTTCGCCTGTCTCTGATTACGCTCGCTGAGTATTGTGTCACGACTGACTTACTGACTGATTGACTGACTGACTGACTTTATTGGGAGATAAGGGAGGGAAATTTTACCTCACCTTTTGTCATTAATTTAGCCGGTTGGAACGCTTATGTCTAAATACTGTGCCACGTGTGGGCAGAATGAAGGAGAAAAGAGAAAAAAGAAAAAGAAGCCATTTCGTAAACCTCTCTTCGATCAAACTTTGATCTTGTTACGTCACCAAGATAGGCTAACCCCGAGAAATGTTAAAATCTCTCCGCATCTGGGGTGGTAGGACATAGTGTGTTTGTCATCCACCCGTACAGTTGTTTGAACGAGAAGCTGCCTTTCTGAATCGTCATTACCGGGGATTACTCGTTTCTGTTTGCGACCTTTTGATGTTATCTTATGTTTGCCTTCCTGTATGCGCATGTCTATATAGTATAAATGTTCGTTCTCTCACTAAACATTATAGTTATGAGACATCACTCTGTTTGTTATTCTTTGCTCCTATTTTTCGTGCTGGATTTGTTCCTAATATGAACGCATTCCAACTAGCCTAGTTTGCCGTGCTCTCCTCTTTGGTTTGATACAGTGTCAGCAGATAATAATAAAGATCAACTTTCCGTCGCTCTCTGCGGGCAGATGGTATTAAATAAAGGGTTTTTATGCTCTTCTGTAGATTTCTGAACTAATCAGATAAAAAATAATAATAAATAACTCGGAATGCAGTACCAGGAGGATGGCGATGTCATTTGAGGAAAGATGGCCCTTGTAGAGAGAATGAGCGATCATCTTCTCGACTGCAATTTTTGTGGCTTTGCTGACATTGTTGTTGCCATACAGGACATCGATCGCAAACGCTTTCTTGCCGTCTCTGCACACGCAAGAAAGGAAGAACGAGTAGCAATGTAGAAAAACGATGGCATTTCCTTTACAAGTCATCCCTGGTCACTCATTTCCTTGACTCCTCCTCGATGTATTTGCGGGACTAGAAGTGCTACCAGTGTTCAATATTACCACCTAATACCAGGATAACACTGGAGAAACAAGCAGTAAGGGCCACTTTAATTCCCTGACCTTCTTCCTGGCCAAGGTTAATTTATCATTCTCTGGAGAGTAACACTCTTATATTTCACACGTAAAAGTGCGCACACTATTCCACCCACTACTGCTTAGATACGAGTCTACGCATTCAGGATTACAATATGTAACATGCCTTCTGAGGTTCGAACCTAAAATGGGAGCTCTGTCATCCGGTTTACCCATGAAATACACACTGCAGTGAGAAACGGCATGCAGCGCATGGTGTTTAATAGTTGTGAGATTTAGGATGCGTTTAGTGATTTACGGCTCTGTGTACACACCTTGTCTATTAGTGACAAGTTTTTGTTCATTATTTAGGCCCGCTAATTGTCATCGTCATCAAATTGACCACGTCACTGCAAGAGAAGTCTCTCCCGATTATCTCCAGTGGCATCCATTCAGTTAATCTAATGATCATCAAATACTTCGCCGCATTGCAATTCCCGCCTGTGCCCATTTCTTCTTGACTTTGACTAGGATGCCATTAATTCAGCTCGTTTATTTTGTGGTCCATTCTGCTCGGTTCATGTACCTTAACGTTAAACGGATCATTTTAATTTCAGTAGCTAACCCACTTGCCGTCAATTTAGGTTGAATCCTTTTTGTTAGCCCCGCGTTTCTGCTCCAAATTCGAGTACCAATGAAATACTGGTGTATTATTTTCTCTTGAAGGACACTGGTAACCTGCCATTCATGAGCGGAGCATATCTGTCAAATGCGCTCCAACCCACTTTTATTCTCCTTATTTCTCTCCTGAGGCCCGCATCTACGGCGATCACCTGTCCTAAGGAGATATATCTTGCTATCATTTCTATCGGCTCGCTTTATATCGGAAACTCCTGCTCCTTTCCGGGGGAGTTCAACATCACTTTAATGTTTACTTGGGCTGGGAGAGTCGGTCCCACCAAGTCAAAGGGTTTTACTGAGTATTTAAACGCTGAAAATAATCCTCCATAAGCTTCACGGCGGGTCACACAAAAGACAGACAGCCTGGGCACAAAAGCGAGCTCGAGCAGAGCGGTGGCACTTCATTGTTCTCATTGTCGTGTTCCTGACAAGCTGCTGTCATGATCGACTACAATTGTGTATCAATTTTTAGACCAGCCATTCTGCCTTGCCTATCTAGGTCACCAAAGCTCTTTAAAATTATTTTTCTTAGTTGATTGTCGAGGCAATGGTATCAGCGAATCGTTTAAATAAACCTACAGTAAACACACGATGAAAGCACTGGTGGGGGCATGTCTAATCCTGGCATTCTTTCTTAGGGGATTTTATTACTTTTTCACAGAACAATATGGTGACTGCGGAACTGCTATAAATGTGTTCTAGTATTTCTACAAAAGGTTGTTCTTCACCCTGATTCCATAATGCCTGCGTGGATGCTGCAGATTTCAGTTGAGGCAAGTGATTTCTCGCCCCGAAGACTACACAAAGTGGAGTGGTTTATACCACTCTGAATATTCTTCAGGCTAGGTGCAGTTTTCTTGCTAAAGAACTTGGAGATTGTTCGCGAGGTCCTTGTGACAATTAAAAGACAGTCACTAAACGTTGATCCAATTACTTATTGCGCGTGGTTTAGCAGCTGAGGAGAGCATGCGCAGTCCCCCAGTAAATCAAGCGAAGTTGTGCGATGCATTGATTTCCCTAATAGTCACAGCTAACGAGGACACAGTTTTGGCAAATGGAAATGTCGCTTTTTATGGATTGCTATCTTGCTTTTCACTCGATTCAAAGTGTGATATATGACAAAACGCTGTTCAGCTGAAGGACGGGGGGGATATCGTGCTAGAAAAACTGGCCACCCTGTATACGCAGTGCCTGGTGTCATCGACGGTACCGGAACCATGGAAGAATGCAAACATTATCCTCATTCACAAGAAAGGGGACTCTAAGGACCTTAAAAATTACAGACCAATCAGCTTACTGTCTGTTACGTATAAGGTATTTACTAAGGTAATCGCTAATAGAATCAGGACAACCTTAGACTGCAATCAAGCAAAGGATCAAGCAGGGTTTCGGAAACGGTACTCTACTATCGATCATATCCATACCGTCAATCAGGTGATAGAAAAATGCTCGGAATATAACCAGCCCTTATACATAGCATTCATTGATTACGAAAAAGCATTTGACTCAGTTGAAACCTCGGCGGTGATGCAGGCATTGCGAAATCGGGGGGTAGACGAGCCGTACGTGAAAGTGCTGGAAGATATATATAGTGGCTGCACAGCAACCATAGTTCTGCATAAGGAAAGTAACAAAATTCCCATAAAGAAAGGTGTTAGGCAAGGAGACACAATCTCACCAGTACTATTCACAGCTTGCTTAGAGGAGGTATTCAGAGACTTGGAATGGGAGCAGTTAGGGATAAGGGTAGATGGAGAATACCTCAGTAATCTGCGATTTGCTGATGACATTGCCTTGCTAAGCAACTCGGGGGATGAACTGCAAATAATGATTGATGACCTAGACAGAAAAAGTAGAAAGGTAGGCTTGAAAATCAATATGCAGAAGACTAAGGTAATGTTCAACAGCCTCGGGAAGGAACAACAGTGTACATTAGGTAGCGAAATACTGGAAGTAGTAGGCGAATATGTCTACTTAGGACAGGTAGTAACCGCAGATCCGGACCATGAAAATGAAGTAACAAGAAGAATAAGATTGGGATGGAGCGCATTTGGCAAGCACTCGCAGATTATGACTAGCAGCTTACCGGTATCGCTCAAGAGGAAAGTATACAACAGTTGCATCTTGCATGTAGGCTGAAACGTGGAGGCTAACCAAGAGAGTTCTACTTAAGTTGAGGACAACCCAGAGGGCTATGGAACGAAAAATGGTAGGGGTAACATTAAGAGATAGAAAGCGTGCAGAGTGGGTCAGAGAAATAACACAAGTTACCGACATTCTAGTGGAAATTAAGAAGAAGAAATGGACATGGGCAGGACATGTAGTGCGAAGAGAGGATAACCGATGGTCACTGAGAGTAACAAATTGGATTCCAAGGGAAGGAAAGCGTAGCAGGGGGCGGCAGAAAGTTAGGTGGGCGGATGAGATTAAGAAGTTCGCAGGGGTCAAGTGGATGCAGCATGCACAGGACCGGGTTAAGTGGAGAAATATGGGAGAGGCCTTCGCCCTGCAGTGGGTATAATCAGGCTGATGATGATGATGATGATGATGATGATGTTTAGCTCTATAAGTTGCACCACATTTTGTCAAATCCGCAGGCTTCTGCTGGTGCGGTGGTTGTCCGAATAAACATGGTCTCTTTTTCTTGATTCCAGTGAGGTGTTTCATGTGATATATCTTATTTATTTATGAGTAGTGGAGAAGAGCTAAGAAACATAGGGAAGAAAGGATAGTGTAGCTTAATGGTCTCAACTTCTACGAAACTCGACTCTTGGGGACACAGATAATCAAATGGCTTAGTATAACAAATGTGTAATGTGAAGGCGCACAACAAGATTTAACTCTTCAGATGTCTGGGTCTTCCTGAACGAAGTCTTTAGTCATGCTCATTAAAATGTTCTGAAATGAATCTTGCGTCTCAAAGAAAAGTTCAGAGCGAGAGGTGCAGTGCTGAGAGAAACGAAAACAGTTCTGGCAACCCTTCAGTTTGAGTATCCCTCATCCTTATCCGCTTGTCGTCGGAAAGTGGGCATTAATGTTCTCATTTTGCCTTTATTAAATGTTCACGGAACGCGAAACAGTACTTCCCAAAAAAGTGCCCAATATTAGGACACACTGAAATTCGGTTGTAGCGCCACCGGTTAATGTTAACTGCAAAATTGCCCTTGCTTTTCAAATACGGAAAAATCAGCAACGTTTGATTTCCACTTGCGGCCTCAATTTGACATTTGGATGTGATTGTATGGCACGAAAAAACATTCTAAAAGATGCAGTTTGAAACCAAGTATTATCTTATCTGTAATTAGGCGAGAAAGTAGCTCACAGTATTACGCAGTGGGCGGCTGTAAGCACGTGACGCCTGTTTAAGATGGTTCCTCCGCAACGACTAGGTTCGACACCAGGGACAGGATATATCTTCAAGTGGACCTGAAGGGCATTAAGGAAAACGTTTTTTTTTCCGTCAGCATATGTGCAGCGCAGCACAAGACCAGTCGCCGAAATTTTTTCAATCTAAATCAGTGCACCTGGCGCTCAGGCAACACCAGAATGTGGCAAAAAGAAAAAAAAAATCAACTGATGTCACAGTTAGTGCTGCAAGAAAGCGACATCCAGCTATAACATGATTTACTTGACACCGGAAGTTCAGCTTTACAAGTACTCGAAAAATTTCATATTTACGTGCTCTAATTTCATTGTGCGGAATAGAAAGCGTTCAGTACATCCCAGTTCTGCCCTTATTTTTTGTCAACGTCACTCATGAATTTTGCACAGCTTTAACACAGTCGCTGCCATCTATTCATATGTATTGCAGGTCGATAAACTGGCCGTGAGCAGAGGAAACCTAGACATGGCGCAGTGGCATGTTGGACAGAAAGGAGGCTGTCCGAAAAGGCACGGACTCCAACATTTACGATTAGCCTTAGTGAGGATGATATGAAATTAATTGGCACAAGGATAACTTTAGCCAAAGGGCGATACGGCGCAAGGTTTTTTTTTCTGCACAAAAGGGGATCAAATGTTCATTTGCCGAAAATTGCACCCAAGT
The DNA here is from genome assembly GCA_023969395.1 of Amblyomma maculatum. Classification (NCBI taxonomy): domain Eukaryota; kingdom Metazoa; phylum Arthropoda; class Arachnida; order Ixodida; family Ixodidae; genus Amblyomma; species Amblyomma maculatum. Next base: position 1,860,329 of record JAJIZL010017327.1, on the reverse strand, counting down.
TAGGGTTCGTTTCAGGACGGTCAGGGTAAAGTGTGTACCCATTGCGTCACCAATGGGGAGCAGGTGGCGCCGACAATTGAACCCTGTACCTCGCGCATCGACCAATAAGTGACTACAATACCGAGCGCACCTTTCAGAGAAGGCTGATTCCTTTCATTTTCTGGATTTTGGGTCACCTTGCGACACTTCGTTTTTAACCGCCAAAAAGTAATTTACTATTTAGCTAGGAGCAGAGATTCAGCATGAAGATTTTTGATATATAAGAAATACACGTCCCTGAATGCTTAGAGGCTGGAATGCGCAGAGACGAATTTCACATGCTAGCATACCATCCAGGGAAACTGTCCCTCCGCCGCAGCACTCCCGTTGATGATGAGCTTCGGCTGTGCAGAAATCCCGCAGTCTTCAAGAACACAATTGGAATATTTCGTTACCGTTAACCACTGTGCTTGCAGTAAATCATTTTGAGATCACTTTATAGGCAAAAATGATTTTATTTGTATGCCTCTGGTTCATATCTGTTGCGTGTTTTTAACACGTTATGTTTCTTTCAACAATAAAAAAGAAATGTTTACCTTTTTTATTTTACTTGCACGAAGTACAACAGTTACTTCTATAATAAAGGTACGCTTAATACTGACCTCTGCAGCAGTCGCTATAGCGAAAGATACGTAGCGTATCACTCGATTATAACGCGCATTTATCTTAAAGAAAACGTTACATTAAATAGACATGCGCGTTGGAGTCGACCACGAAAACGAAAGTACAGGAACAGCGCCATATCCACATCTGCATCACAAAATGATGGCTTGGTATTCCTTGCGCACCGATATTATTGAGGATATTCCCAATATTGCCTACCTAGTCGACTGCTGCCGTGGATACAGATAGTCTTGCGAACATCTTATGTGGTCCTTGAGCTAGGCGGAGACCTGGACTTGAGCCAAAATGGAAGCATAGGTTGCGAAGGCATGCCGTGTCTTTTTTTCCGGTTCAATGCTTACAAAGGGAATTTTAAGATACATCTAGGTGCTGTTATTGGCTACAATTATCTCCTAATTTATTTCTTTGAGAGAAAAAAAAAAGATAATGGGGACGCTTGTGTCGCCTTAAGAGTAGAGTGCGGTGGCATTACAAATAATCGTTGCTACTAGAGGTCGCTTCAATAGTAGTCTGACGTGATCGTTCCGGTTTTATTTTGCAACAATGTTTTAGTACTCTGAGAAGGTTGTGTGTTAAAACCAACCCGGCTATTCAACGTGAGCAGCGCATCTGCCAACAGCAGGTCCACTTGAAAACTCAGGATATCCCGCTTGACAATCTGCTCAATATCATGACACGTGATATTTTGACCCCATCAACCTCTAACCTCTAGGACAAACAGAATATCTTCTGATAGGGCGGGATCCACCGAGGATTCGTGCTTATGTGCCCTAGTGATGATTTAAAAATAGCCAAAAGGTTCAGCCCGCTTCGCACTGTCTTCAGCTGTTCGGGGGAGTAACGTTGGCGGGTGGGTAGAAAAAACGCCTGCGGGTCTCCCTTATTGGTGGTTTTTGTTGCTGTAGCACGTTTAGCACCCATATACACAATGTCGCTCATTAGTCCACAAACACACTGCTTTATAAGTTCTTAGCCTACTCACCGAACTTTTCCATCGCTAAATACTCCGCTAAAATCTGAAATGGAAAGTGGTGTGACACAGTACAGATTATAGGGCAAGAGCTTGTAGTGACCGCTCTCAATGATAGGTTCTGTATCACAACCATAGCGAAGCGAAGAACCGAGCCCAATTCGTGCACTGTAAAGCCAACATAAGGTGGATCACATTTGGTACTGTGCAAGAGTGGTGTTAAACGTTTAAAGAGAGATCAATATAGCGTGCCGTTACAACCAATGCCAATGATAGCCAAACGCATGTATGAAACATATGCGCAGTTAGGTTGAAGTTTATGTCTACTTCACCTCGACTCTTGTATAGCCAGGAAGGAACTTTGTAAGCATTTCATATGTGTGTGCAGCTTGCTTCTATTGGCACAAATAAAGGAGATATGGCGTACAGCATGGACATGCAAAAGCGTGCAGTACGGAAAAATTTTGGTGATCGATGAAAGCCATCCCACATTGATTAGCATGTGATAACTTGTGTGTCATAGATGACACTGCTACGCGCGTTTCACCTCAGACGCAAGGGTCTAAAAATACATTTGTTTTAGTGCTGCACGCCGCAGGAAAGGAACACTGTTAACGATATTATATCTTACCGTTATGAGTAGAGCTAGGAAAAGACTGGCTTCAGATAAGAAAATATCCATTTCCTCGTGCTTTCTTGGCTACTAACTGCAACCTAGAACGAAGAAAAGTTTGTAATACAAATTTTATTTTGATCACACTACAAAATGTGGATGAGGATCGAATACTGCGTAATATACGAATAATTACCTTTCATTGCATTATAGTAATGTAAAGCTATAATAGGTGCAATATGTACATCATTTAAATACAAGCAGCTGTTACAGAAATCGCTATATGGGTTTGGTGGATCAACTTTTTGGAAATGGGCTATCATACAAGTCCTGGCACAAAAAGTTCACGAAGAAATACATCTCTTTTGATTTCAGAAAGATTGCTACACGCGTTCTTCAGTTTCACTGAGGTGTCTGCAAAAGCTCCTTCGAGGAACCACTAGATACCTCGCCAGTCGGTTTCGAATCTAGACCGAAAAAGAGATATCAGTTTCGCTGGCCACTGCGCTAGAGCATACTTATGAGTGAAACAATGTTGTACGTATATTGCCTTTTATTACTTGGAAACCTTGTCCAGTCAACACGATTCAGAGCATGATATATACGCCATCTCGGCAGTTGACTTCTAAAGGTGCTATGCCAATGCTGCCTAGAAATACAGGGCATGTTCAGGTCGTCCTCTCCACATATCAGACCTAACAAACACAGTCGGCGTCTCCGTTGCTGTAATTGCGGCACAAGTGTGAGACGAGCTTGAAAAATATTACTCTTGCGGTTGTGTATCTTGTCTACCAAGCTAAAATTGTTACAGGCTAAATGATTTTCTTTTACAATTACTGGTCGTGGCTCTCAAAAAACGCAACCACACTCCTTCTTCCGCCAGATGCAGAACAATAGCGCTGTCTCGGCTTTACTTTTTTTCACGGAGTGCTCAATTTCATAAACTGGCTGAGTGACACCGAAGAATGTAAAGACATTGTCGTGTTTTTAGAATCATCCTGATGACCACAAAGTGAAGACATCCTTTCTGTTGAGACAGCACCGTAGGAAGCAAAGATAGATACAATAGGGTGCTGGTTTCCAAATGAGAATTGATTCGAATCATCACTCATAAGTACGCGCTCACCGATCGCAAACGCGAAAGAAAGTGAGATTCAACCACGGCGGAAGCGACTGTCATGACCTCTATGGGTTGGGAAAGTTGCTGAAGACGTAGCCGTAGATGACCATAATAAGCTAAAACTTAGTAAACACGTCAGCCAACCGCTGGCGCGCTACCCCTTTCCTTTATCTATGTGAATGAAATCACGCACGGGAGCAGTATCGTTGTGCAGCCAGCTGGCCTTTACTTTTGTGCTGTAAAAGGAGGCGGTGTGAAGTCACGATACGCTAAAACTTCCAAGTATTGAAACGATCTGTGCGCGCATGAACTGCACTGGAGAGACCTAGTGGGATTATATGTCATGGTTAAAGATGACTGGTACCTATTGCCGATTTCAGTAAGCATTTATTATATAATCACTGTAGTATCATCATCAACATGTCCTCATAAAGAATACAAGCTTAGCAAACTTGTCATTTATTTTATTAATATAGCAAAGAAATAGTGACGGTAGCACAAAAAATATTGAAATCTCCTCCCCCCGATTCTGATGCATCATGAGAGGTAGACGATAAACAAATATTTCTTGCCCAATATTTCGAAAAACATTTGGAAGACAGAATGATAATTGATGATTTTTCGTTAAATTACCTTTCTTTACAACAAATTTTGTCATAGTTCTTTCTTGTTTTCACACAAGGTTGCCGAAAAGACGAGAAAATTGTTTTCAACCACCTTGTAATAAATTCTTGAATTATAATATAACTGAAGGTGGCAAGGTCGAAATGCATCAGGCGTAAGCGCAGAGCATAATACAGCTTAAAAACATAAAAATTGCTGTGGGGTTCGTTCAAGGAAGTGTTAAGAAAAGACAAGAACGTACCTCCGGGCGTGCTCTACCCGTTTAACAAACGTTCTGCAAATTTAGCTTCAATACATTCTGCACAATGCACTGTAGTCTTTATTATTAGCGGTTATTTTTATGAATATTGTTAGAAGAGCAGAAAAAAATGAAAATAATGCTATTCGAACCCTGCCCCTTTTCATACACTGGGGTCGGAGGATGGGAACTTGAGAATATCTACAAGATCTCTTGTACTGACAATCCAGCGCTGAGCTGAAACAGCAGGCAGTGCGTGCTGCGACATTTAGATTTAGACGCCTAGATATTTCTTCCATTTTACGACTAGGATTCTTTCATTGTGGACTGAGCGGCCTAGGAATGGAAAGGTGTGAAATAATATTCAATGTTGAAGGGAACCGCGAACAACGCACCGAGGAAGGCAATATTTGTCAGAACAACGATGAAAACAATTCGCTTTTAGCAAAAGCTGAAGGCATGTAGATGTTTCTTAGAAAAAAACAAAAGGGTGTTTTCGTTTCCTTTTTTATTTGTGTTTTACACATTGCTGTTTTCACCTTAAAATACTGGACTGTTTGCTGTTAGTCCCCAGGCTTCCTTTCTTCTTGCCAACTTCGCGACCTGCGTTTTAACGCTTACGAAAGATTGAAGATAAGAATCAATAACGCGACCTGAGATATGATCGCAGGATTCTCATCATATACGCAAATATTGAAAACCTTAGCTTGCTGGCAAATTAACAGGTGGTAAATTAACAGTTTTTTGACAGACTTATTACCTAGTGCGAATTTGCAGTTTCACGGGCTGAGGCGAAGCGTTGCGAAAGAGAGGCAAGGTGCATGAGTAGGGAATCAAGCTTCAAATATTGCCGAACAATGAAAGCATTTTAATCAGGCTGTTAACTATGAGGTTTAACGTTCCAAAACGGCTCATGCTATCAGGAATGTCGTAGCAGAGGGGTCTGGTTAATGTCGGTCACCTGGAGTCCATCAACGTGCGCTGACACTGCTGAGAACTCAAACACCTTGCGTTTGGCCTCCATCGAAACGCGGCAGCAGCTGCCGGGCTCGAATCCGGGCCCCTAGGCGCATTACTAGATTTAAAGTACTCCTGAGAAGTTCTGGTTTCAATAAATGTTACCATTTAGAAGAATATGCTTATTTCCGTTCATTGTCTACAATATTAATTATAAAAAAGCTATATTACGTGTTTTCCTATTTTGGCATCATTTATTTTCGCTGTTAAAGTCATCAAAGCCGAGCACTTTGCTTGTCTGTTGTATTATAACTCATATGGTTGCGTCCTCGTCGGTTGTCGTTTTTAGCTATTAAGTTGACTATTGAGTCACGCACGCCGGTCTATCTCTGTATAGACTTGTACCCAAAAGGTAGTGGGCGCGCATAATGTAGAAATTGTAATCAGCCACTATAATTATAATACAACTCTTAGTAATGGCGCCGAACATTGTTATGTCTGTTTCCGATTTATTATTGTTATGACGCACCGTTGTTTTAGTGATTTTTATTGCTCTGTGTTCTCCAACTGAAAATTGGCCAAACCCTAGTAGCGAGCGAGGTCATGCTTCCGTGTATTCATTGATTAGGGACATAAGTAATTTTTCTACGTTGTGACTTTTCATTTTCGAAAAGAAATTGATTTTTAGCAAAACAACCACCAAACAACCTCGAATTAGTAATAATAATTGGTTAACAGGAAGGGAAAGGCGCAGTATCTGTCACACTTGTTTCTGTGGACACCTGAATCGCGCCGTAAGGAAAGGGTGAAAAGTGGAAGTGAAAGTGGAAAACAAATAATTTCTAAGGTACGCGCAGTGTGCAGCGTGTTTCGCTGAGCCCGTGACTCTGGCTTGCAAACTTTTCTGCTTTGTCAGAGCCGCCTATCCAAAGGATAACACGCGTGTTTCAGCAGGGATTATAGAGTATAGAGTATAGAGTTTAGAAACTTTACTGCGACGGGGGTTGGCTGCTCCTTGCCCTACGAGGCTAGGACTGGTAAGTCCGCGCCGTTTGCGGAGGTGGTTAGCCTGCCACCGGTTGCTGTACCTGTTGTAAGCCGTCATTGCACCTGCCATCGCTTCGGTGGCGGACGATGGCTGTTGCCCCAACGTGCGTCTTTCTCTCTCACTGTTCCTTTTCTTTCTTCTCTATTTTCTCCTCTGTCCGCATGTGGCAGCGGAGGTGGCTCAGCTACAGAGCCAGTAGCAGACCTGTGCATTTTACTTTTCCTTTTTCCTACACTGGCAACAACTAACTTCACTTACTGCATCCAAATAGTGAAAGAAAAGCGACATAGCATGTGTTTTACTCTTCGTCTTTTAAGAGCGTAAGCTTTTAGTTCTCACGTTTGGTGATTTCTGTTGGTCTGTCGGCGGCTACAAATTCATGTTGAACGAGGGGGGGGGGGGGGGGGGGTGTACCATTTGGTTCAAAATTGTGGCGTAATACACGGTATCATATTTAGAAAACATGCTTTAATCATTCAAACATAACCTCTTACACTCTTGCTATTAACGCCTATCGGCGGTGGCTGCATTTTGTATCTATACAACCCCAGGCAGCTCCGTACATGTTCGCGACAAAGAACGAGTAATGAGCCTCCTTCGATGCTCCTGAATCCTTGTACAGACTAGGCTATATCCTCTGATGGCGTCCGGCCAGTCATGATTGGGAGGCGTTGCAGCTGGTTCAGAGTGCCTAAGCATTTAGCATGGCGGATGCATTTTAACCGTCGGGCTTGACTTTCAGCACGTATAGTTATTTGGAAAAACTAGTACCTATTACTGTAAATTAACAAAATATATTGAAACCAAAATGTGCGGCGTGTTATGAGTTATTTAATATTGTTGCGAGGTTAATTACGGCCTTACGTTATTATAAGGCATTGCAGATGAAGCTATGTGATGTTAAGAAGATAGTGAGAGACCGGAAAGCGTGGCGTGACATGGTCCATAGGGTCACGAAGAGTCGGACACGACTGAACGCCTGAACTGAACTGTACGTTGTTATAACTGGTCACAGACAGACTATACCTATAGACCTTAAAAATATTTTATTTTAGTACAAACATAATTATCGTTGGGAAATTGGCATCACCACCATTAGGAGGGTTTGCTGTAATGTTCTTGGCGCAGTCACATAATTTTAATGAGTAAAGTATGTTATAGTTACTGTGTGCTAGAATAGTACACTATAGTTATGGTGCTACGGGAGCGACTGGGAAAGTTATATATTGACGCATTTTTTAAAATTTATATTACGCCCACACTAGCACCTCTTGGAGCTGCTGTCGCATTATTTACATTTACGAGAAAACGATATTTTTGAAAGCCTGCGGTACTACAAACTGCAGGGTGTCTCACCTAGGATTGTTCGTAATTGTTAAAAATACAATTTATGAGTTAGAAGATCGTTTTTTATTTCCCAGTATAATATTGTCAGTGGTATTGTACACCCGTGAGCAAAAGTAGTATACTCCACGCGAACCACAACGATTGCATTTTTCTCAGTATAAAAAAATATGCCACACAAAATTGCTTGGACATGATGGCAAGTATATCAAGCAGGGTACACCCCCCCCCCCCCCCCCCCC
>JAJIZL010017327.1:1804574-1843859 GCA_023969395.1 Amblyomma maculatum | reverse complement strand
ATAAATAAATAAATAAATAAATAAATAAATAAATAAATAAATAAATAGCGCGTGGCTGCTGCTGTGCACATGAGGAAGGAAAAACAACGAAGATGTGCATCATTAACAGCTTTCTACATAAGCTGACCCAGGTGCTCGACGGTTTTATCTCGTACACGCTGGTGCAACAAACGGCTGTACTAGCTTGCGGCATTTTCTTTCTTCCTGCTGCTCGGGCTTCGAGGAACTGCAGGGCATATACGTATTAAATAGACAAGACAGCTTTGCTTGTTATGCTACAAGGTTTTGAAAAGAAGGAATGTTGACAAGAAACGCTATTTAAGAATCCTGCGCTCATGCGTCGAGCCAGTCTGAGCTTTTATGTACTACTTCCGTAAAGAGTTGTTTAAAGATCGCGCCTTTGATATCAAAATTCATTGCTTCCGTCTCTGTGCCTTTGGCGCGTAATACGTTGGCGTGATATTACCTCTTAGCGACAGGTGAGAACATTAACACCTCGGCTCTGCAGACAACGGACGCATGCCTTCAAACATGTCAATCCGTCATCGTATTTTGATCCGAAAGGGTATGGACGCTGCTTGAAGCAGACCGAATGCTTATTCGATATCTGAAAGGGGTGGCATCAGCTCACAGCGTGAGGCAGTGGGCGGCAGTGAGCACGTGGCGCCTGGTTACGATGCTTCCACCGCACGTGATGCGTCTGCCACGGCGCATGTAGGACTTAATCCTCACCTGCGACGCAAAAGGAAGAAAAGGCGATGCTAATCATACTCCCAAACGGTATGGAGTCTTAGAAAAAGCATAAGGGTCGTCGTGCATCGTGCAGAGGCAAATCATTTCGAAGGTTTATGAAATAAGGAAACCATTTCGCGTGCAATAATCAAGGATACCGTTGGATATTGTCTCTTCGAGAGAAAAGAGGTGTATTAGCTTTGGTTATCTAATTAGGCTATCTTTCTGCATTGCAGCCTATTGCAGCGCCAGCCGTGGTAGACCAGTCACCACGGAGAAGGGCCGGGTCAAAGCAGCCAGTTAGCCGCTATATCTATATAGTTGGAGAGAGAGGGTTAACAGAAATGCAGATGTGAAAGAAAAATTAAAAGAAACATTACGGGATGCTTAGGTATTTGTAAGAGTATTCGGTAGCATTGGCATATATTTATAAAATGTGGCTACTCGGTAATGGCCTTAATTACTAGAGCTAATTAGTACAGGTACGTAGTAGTAGTTATTAGTAGTTGTCGTTAGCTGCGTGTTGCTGCAATGCAATACGTGGTTGCTCTCCACTGCAAGGTATGAAGCGGTCCCATGAGGTCTCTAAACTATCGCCCTGAACGAGCAGTGCTCAATGCTATAGCCTCCAGGTGTAGTACTTCCGGCCGACAGCCGAAATAGAAGCGTTTAATTTACTTTCGACCACCCTTTATTGTTTTTTCTTTCACACCGAAATACAAAGCAGTTTATTCTAAATTTACAGCACTCCACCATAACTCAGCTTAATCCACCTTAATCCAACGAAATACGCTTTCGGTCCAAGAGGCGCTTCATAATTCGCCGTCGCCTGCAGATGGTTCTATGAGGTGATGACGCCACATCCCTATTTCACCAATCTGAGGTTTTAGTATTATTCTGTGAGCCCGAACGCCGAATTTCGTTTTTTATGACCCATACAGAGATTCCACCTTAAAAATGTTTGCAAATATGCTTGTGCCAACGCTACTGGTTTTCTTGCTTAGTTAGGCCCGCCAGACAGGCATTCGGACGCTATGGCTAGCGCAAAAGGAAGACGCACAAAGAAGGCAGGAGGACAGGATGCACGCTAGACTTGCAACTGAATTTTACTTCGGAAAGGAAGTATTTATACACTGTGGTTTTGTTCTGGACTTTTTAACTATCTTTCATTCGCCCCCTTTACTTGCCCCGCTAGTACCGCCATGCGTTACAGTATCGTCAAGTCATCGAAAAACGTCGTTTCTCAAAAAGGCACTCACGTGACTGAAACTGATAAGGGTAGGAATGCACCGAGTCTAGCAACCGACTAGCTAGCCTTGGAAGACACGCCTTGCATGCTGAGAACGTGATCGCACACCATTAGGCATGGGATTTCAGATCCAAAAATAGCATGAAATCAAAGAAGGGAAAATGTTTAATGATGGTTTAGCCCATGGGAGCAGGGATTCCAAAACTAGAAATGCTTCTCATGAAAAAGCTCTCGCAATTTCGCGCATAGCAATGCAAGTTCTACAGGGCAAAACTGTCGCCTATTAATTCCGCTGTTCACAGATAGGCCGCACAGACCTCCAAGTTATCGCACGATAGCTAAAATTAAAGTTGTTTTGTTGCGGCACATACCGGCCGTTAAAAAGCCAAACTAATGGTTTTGTATTTCTTGAGACGCGTTGAAAAAGTTTGTTTGCGAACATGTTAGTGGGTGCAGACAAGGATAAAAGAATTTTCATCAGCACTAACATACCATCCATGGAAACTGATCCGGCCTTGCATCACTGCCGTTGATGATAAGCTTTGGATTTCCAGAAATTCCGCACTCTTGAAAAGAAATACACAAAATGAAACGTCTGAACGTGAGTGCAAATCGTGCATGCTTAATGTCTAAGAAGGTAGGATGAAAACAGTGTACATTTGCCAATAAAGTTTCCACGGGAAATCTTTAAAGTTTTTAGAATTAAATTTTTGTCACCTTAATTTAATCTTCCAAGGAGAGAGAAATCCTTCGGCATTATTGGAGGCATGAGTTCTTAACAGAAAAACGAACGGTTGTGGATTGCATTGTACTCTGCGTCAAGGCATGGTTTGACAGCGTCGATTTAGTTTATTTTTTTTTTCTATTAGTTTATGAATATGTATACTTTCCTTGACTTACTAGACCTTGACCTTTCGCCATATAAATTTCTTTGTGGAAAGAACAGAAAGCGGTATCAATAATGCTGAAGAAGACGCATCAGTGCAACTGACCAAGGTTTGAACAGTAGAACTTTTCTTTGAAAGCAAGTTTTCTTGTTGAAGCATTGACCTGCGCACTTGGCTTCCCTTCTAATTTTGTTCATTTAATTCAGTGTTCTAAAAGAGTCCCATTCCCTCTGTCTACCTGAAGCTAATGAGCAATATCTTTCTTGCTGCAAACCAGCATGCTTCCCTCGTGAAAAGAGTAGCAGGAAGGGTCGAGCTGCATATCTGAAAAAATGATGCAACTTTTGTGATGAGCGAATTTTTTTTTGTATCTTGTATAATGATGATCAATGAAGTCAGATAGAGAGGCACGCCGACTGGGGCGGTGACGGCTGTTATCGCATAATAGGGAGAGGTCTGGAGCCCATAGGGGGTACCTGCATACTATACTCGCGGACATCCTCCTGTGGCTGTACAGAGAAGGCTAGACAGGGAAGGGAAGGACATCCCGAGGGGAGTGGGATACCTCAGCCGTACCGATCTCACACTGTTTCTCCAGCACCCCCTTCCCTCCACCGCACATGTGCTTCCAATAATACACCCCACAATACTAGGACAAATGCCAGCCGTCTTCGTTTTCCTGCCTAGCCTTTGTTTTAGTCATTGAAAGCTATCCGCAACCCTTGCCAAACGCGTGTTCGGCGCCCAGCCTACTGCTGCCCAATTTCCTTCAGCTCCCATTTGCTCGTGGATGCGGATTAGTGCACGTTTTCCCCCTTTTGCCACTTTTCTCTCAGGAACTGTTATCGAAGCGCCATTTGTCGACACTTCCGCGAAAAGAAATTCCATGGGCGACCGGCTGGCGACGAGAAAATGGCGTGACATGTCGCCTTTAAGCGTTGTCTGGTATCCAGAAAGCACACAATCAGAACCATGGTTGTCGTTTAGCGTAGACAAACCTGTTAGTTTTCTAAAATGACGCTTTTGATTCGCTCAATGAGTCTGTGTACCACAGGCGTAAAATGAAACGTAAAAAAAGACATTGGGCATAAGAAACATATAGTAAATTAGAAGCACATTAGTTTCACTTAGAAGACGTGGCAGCTATCGTTTAGATGGTTCGTCAACCTCAGTTGGTTTCCTTTCCATCGAGTAATATGTTTCTGTGTTCGCATTTAGTTTATTCTGCTCGTGTTTACTTTGTTGCCAATAATACGCACATTGCAGCGGGCTCCGCAAAACACACGTTCAATGGAGGAAGCAGCAAGATAAACGTACTTGATGCTGGATCCTCTCTAGCCGTACTTTAACACAGATAGGTTTTATGCGCACAAAAAGACGACACAAAAAGACGAGGGAGACAGGACGGAGCGCAACATTCAACTGTTTTATTCCGGAAATGTACACGACATTTATGCCAAAAAAATTATCATAGCTTTCTTTTTAGATAAATTATATAAGAGGTGAGTGACCTGTGCCCTCCTTTGTGCTTTTCCTGGGTATTTGGCTCGCACGTGGCACTGATGATTATGCAATGATAATTTTTTTTGGTATAAATGTCGTGTACATTGCCGGAATAAAACAGTTGAAAGTTGTGCTCCGTCCTGTCTCCCTCGTCTTTTTGTGCGCATAAAACCTGTCTGAGTATGAACCAACTAGCCCCACAACGCATATTACTGGTCGTACTTTAACCCTTTGATCATAGCGGCTTCGAAAACTCCGTTTCAGAAAGGGGCCACTTTTAAAATCCACTTCTTGGGGGCTTTTGGCTTCGACAGAGACACTCATACGGCGCACCCACTCCAGGAAATGACAGGCACGCAGATGGCACAACCGACGGAGTAGGCACACACTAAGCAGGGCTATTTCAATTCTGCGCTGTCAATGGTGCACTTGCTAAGTCGAGTTTCCAAAAGTCGCTAAATGCGCACATTAAGTGCACGCTGTAAGGGGTGATTAAACTTTTATTCAAGGTGACCAAAATATATTGTAACCTACTACTGTGCCTCTGGACAAGCCAATATTGACATATGTTGGCAATGCAGTTATGTTGGGCCGGGCATTGTTAACACAGTGCCAATATTGCGACCTTGGGTTGTGCTGCCTGCGGTCCGTCCGTTTGTCCAAATACAAGACCGAATGTAAAATGTGTGGCATATTTTGCCATTTATCCGAGTCATTAGTAAAACTTGCATACTGAAAGGCTGTCCACGAAGCGAAAGAGACAGGACTGAAATAACAGAAGGGAAACACGTCTGCATCGGGATCGCGCACATAGAGGAGTCAGCGCGAAGTGGAAGAGCAGCCATTTTGAAGCGGTAAGGAGTAGATGATAAATGCAATTTCCTCGCGGTGACGGAGGCGACGGGTCAGGGCAGCGCTTCGATGCAGACTACCATGACGTATAAGCGTGAGGTAAGAAGCGTCCTCACCACGGAGGCCGGAATCGCCGAAGCGATGGCGTGGCGGCAGTGCCGGCTTCACCAGCGCCTTTCCGAGAATCACTGAATATTTTTAATCAAAGTCAGGTGGGGCGGAGAAAAAGTAACACGGCACTATAAAAACGTACCCAGTGACTGCAGCATTTTCCAAATTGAGCCCAATCTGGCGCATGCCCCACCAAGCTTTTCATGTGTGGAAACGTAACCCCTCTTGACATAGGAGCAGGCGCTCCTGCCTATCTTATTACGTGAGGGGATATAAAAATTCGACCATTCCTCAGCCTATAGCAATCAAATTGAATGCATTGAAGGGGAGGACTTACCGGATCCATTTATCTCAAAGTCCTCAGCGCGGAGCTGCAATAGAATATATGGGACTATATTTGTTTTAAAGCCCTTCACTTCAGGGCAGACTTATCGCATCCCCTAAATTAAAGAAAAAAAAAACAGTGACGAACAGAGACCAGTGGAATTTCCGCCGCATAAAAAATGCTCACACCAATTAGTTTTTGAACAAGCGTTGATTAGAATAAAGAAAAACCAACGAACATGCCAGAGGAGGCTTCGTTGCGGCCTGCTAAGGCTCTTGCGTATACGTTCTGCATTGACTGACGCGTACATTTCGGAATTGCTGATTTTTCTGCGTTAGACTGCGCGTAGTGATACGAGACTGGATCAAACTCACACATTGACATTATCTCCTCTGGCAGCATGATACGCTGAGAATCCGATTCTCTCTCTCACACGTGCTCATTAGCATTAAGTCATATGCTACCCCACATAGCGGAAACCCATCCATCATAGATATGAAGCCAGTTTAGCACAGGCGCGCGAAAGTACTTGCGTAGCGTAACAATAGCGTATCGATTCGGTAATTTAAGGCTCCCAATGGGTTCGAGGACAACCTCTCCAATAATTTCTGAAAGCGTTAAAGCTTACTAATACCCCTAAGACTACAAAGGGCTTGAGAACCGTGGTGAACTGACCGGCGTGGAGATGAGCAGAAGCTTCAAAACAGAAAGCAATAAATTCATCCTCACAGGGCGTCTGGTTCCTGCGTAAACATAAGTAAACAAAAGAAATAAGAGGAATCCACCAGGAAGAACTTGGAATGCCCTTTTGACATTTCTTACGCAGAATGGGCAATCCTGTTTTATTATGCGCCTTAGAATGTGTTGCTGACAAGCATTGGCAACACTTTTTACACTGCGAGGTGCATCAAACAGAAGTAAAATATATCAATGGGAAATATATGCTCTTTAAATCTGTCACAACTATTATAGTTATCTGCAGCTGTTATCTGTTTCATATTTCTGAATGCACACTGTTTAGTGAAGTTTAGAATTTGATTTGTTCTAATTAATAAATTATGTGTCGCTAGTTTCAAATTAAGAAAGCATTAAAGTCCACAAAGAATATGGAACCCTATTTTCGCTTGCAATGTCGGTGAATACTGTGCCTCATTAATTAAAACAAATGCAATTACGCTAAGAAGAGTTACAAGCAAGAATTTGAGAGACCAGCGCATAAAGTTTGATTCTTTCCGCTAGAAATATCGAAGTAGAAGCTTACTTACAGTGAGTCAAGAGAATGACTCTTGTTTGGTTAAAAAGCTGCCAATCTCAGCAGTAGAAATGGGTGTTTTAACTCACCTCTACGGGCACACTAGCCTCCCTTGGAGCCTGTACAATGCACAATAGCCTTAGCACGTATTGGTGCTGTTCACGGTTCTTGTCATGCCAAGTTTAGAAACACCGCACTTCACCAAGTGGCAATTCTTTTTGTGATGGATGCTTCCTCATCTCGAAAACAGTACTGCGAAATGACGGCATAGAGACAGTGTTTGGAGGAAAAAAAAACAGATGCAAATCTGTTCTTGATATAAAAAGTGTGGTATAGGCTGTCTAACAAACACCACACCTTTTTGTTTTCGCGTGCCACACAAGTAAAATAGAACACCTCTCTGTTCAACATAGAGGACGTGAAGACTGGATCAGTAGAAATGAAGAAACACAAAACACACGATCAGGAGAAAGAAGACAATAGTTCGATTTAGAAGAGTTTCCTCAGTTACGCACTTCACGCAAAATGTTTTCGATCTATGAGTTTTCATAACCGATTGTTTCCACCATAACCAGTTGTTTAAGACCTCAGCAGATCGTCACCCTCAACTACCACCTAGGATGACGGGGGACTGGCGAATACTTCGAACCACAGCAGATACTGATAGCGCAATTATTTTTTAAAAGTCTAACAGACGCAAAAATAAAGCTCCTCGTCTTCATTCAGGCTTCTTGAAAGTGGATATTATTACCCAGAGGGTGTTGCCAGTTTCTGAATATTCACATTTCTCAGCATCCAGGTTTCATAAACACTTGGACACTTTCTTTTCTTTTTCTTTTAATTGGTTTTCATATCTTCTTTCCCTGTTTCATGCCACGAGCACTTCGGTAAGTTTTGGCAGATGGGCGATGTTCTTGTTTCTGTTTCATCGAAGGACATCTTGAGTGTGAGGGCCTTGTTTTCTTCGCTGGTTTGCGCCAAGGCCTTTAACAGGTGCGCTGATTTTCCGCTGAAAGCACGAGGGCGCATGTGCATGAGTGTAAGCAGCAAAGGTAGGACAAAAAAAAAAAAAAAACGAACTCT
This sequence comes from Amblyomma maculatum, assembly GCA_023969395.1. Lineage (NCBI taxonomy): Eukaryota > Metazoa > Arthropoda > Arachnida > Ixodida > Ixodidae > Amblyomma > Amblyomma maculatum. The sequence goes on along the minus strand of JAJIZL010017327.1, from coordinate 1,835,865 downwards.
TTACGACATCGGCTCTCGTCGCAGCAAGGCTTTGTTCATAAATATTATAGCACTGGTAAAGGTTACGCTAATCTGACATGGTTGGGTCGGAACCCTCATAAGTTGCCAGCGCGTTCGGCTACTCAGACTGGTCACGAGGCTCTTAAAATGAGATACGACATGTGTTTTTCAGGTTCAGCAAATTAAGAAAATTTGTGTAAGTGTTTATCATTGCAAAACTTGCTGGCTAACGAATTATTAGGCTGGATCATTTTGAATTCCTGCGGGCTCGTTTCGGTGTGTCTTAGTCAATGTGAGTAGTCCGCCTTTTTCCAGATGAGGTCTCTAGCTTGGTCGTAACCTCAATAGCAAAGGCCGGTTTGGTTTGGTTTATAGGGTTTAACAACCCAAGGCGACCTAGGCTATGAGAAAGACCGTAGTGGACTGCAACAAAAATCGCGGCCACCAGAGGTTCTTAACATGCACTGAAAGGTCAGTTCGGCGGATTAAATTGAGAAGGAAGGTAGTGCTTGAAAAAACAGACTATCTCGGGACGTTTATACCCGTGAAGAACAAGGCAGAGACGCAGAATCAATCACCGTTTAAGTGTCGAATCACTGAGCAGAGTACAACGTTGTCTGCCTTTTGCAGCAGTACAGCTAGCCGTGTGCTCTTTGAGGTTCGGGGCCTTTTACCTTTTACCTCTTTAGAAGCCCTGCTACATTTCCGAACATAGTGGTCACGCTTAAGGCATAACTCATGAGTCACTGGCTGCTTGTTTTGGCAATGTTTCGAGGTAAGTGCACCCGTAACGTCAGCACAGAACGACGTAGAGGCGAAGCACCCATTACGTACTCATCAACGAGTTAATCAAGGAGAGAAGCAGAAAAGAGCGGACGCACTCGTGAGATGCGCCGACAATATGAAACCCGAGAAGATCGCGTACGTAGACGCCTCTAGTGAAAAGTCGGGAGCAGCGGTAGCCGCGGTTGTCAACGGCCGCGGTGCACAAGTCGTCACCGCATCGATTAGAAGTCGAAAAACCTTGACATGTCCGAAGAAATAGCAATAGTGCTCGCTTGCGTGGGAACCGAAGCTAGCCTAATCATAAGTGACAGCGAAACAGCTGTCTGGAATTTCGGAACAGGAAGCGTCTCAATTGAGGCAAGCAAAATTCTAGCCAAACCCAAGCTAAATCGAAAGATCGTTATAATTTGGACCCCCGCAAACGAGTCCGTGCCCGGCAACGAGGCAGCGCACGAGTTAGCCGGAGGTCTCTACTTCCGGGTAACCGTAGAGCCGCCCGACTGGACGAGGATAGAGGAGAGGTTTAGAACTTATAAAAAAAAAAGCTCCAGACTGAAGCAGGAGGTCGCGCTTACCGCCGAACCGGATACTGAATAAAAAAGAAGTAGTCTCCTGACGGCGCTTATAATTTGGTACTATCCAAACCCGGTCTGGCTGTACCTCACAAACGTCGAGGACAGGACAGAGGAAAAGTTTAATAGCTGTGGGGAGAGTGGTATTGTCGATCACATCATATGGCAATGCCCTAACTCCGCGGGTGCCAGGGAGAACACTGGCAATAAAACCAACTGAGAAACTCTGCTGCGAATTGAGATCCCCGCTGATCCGCAGAAAACCTGCCGCTTGGAAGACGCAATGTATCTTCGCTTGTCTCTAGTCGCGCGGAGGCCACGTCCCTAGGCCTGCGTGCCGGGGACGGGAAGTAAGGATCCTCTTACATCGGTGGACAAACTTAGGGATCTTTTGCCAGCACCTAAGGCATACTCGGCCATAACTAGAAAACTATAGAGGCAGAAGAATGCGATATCCCCCACCACACAGTTCTCTCAACAGAGAGGAAGCTGTCATTTGGAGACAATTACAGACGGGTTCATACCCAAACCTACACATACTACACAAAATGCACTCTACCATATAGGCGTACAGATGTCCGTGGTGCGATGAAAAAACCCACACTATATCACATCACATGGGCTTGTCAAAACATAGACATGGTCCCCAAAATTCGAAACCCGAGTGCCGAGCAATGGGAGACTCTGCTGTCCAGCGACCGCTGCGAAGACCAGCAAGGTCTGGTACAGCGAGCTCAACGGGCAGCAGTGGTAAGTGGAGCGCTGGACTGAGGGCAACCGACCATTGTGTAGAAGTGGACGAGGTCGACGGAGAAGATTCTTGTGGATGCAACAAGCAGACATCTCTGAAGACGTCCCAAAAACCGCCAAAATAATATAGGGCTAGATAAAGGTTTTCCTTCCTTCTTTCACTCAATTGAACTCAGCTTTTTCTTTATTGCCAAGTCTCGAAAAATAAAAAAAAAAACACAGAAAAGCATTCACATGTCGCCTACCGACCACAGAGAGAGAGAGAAAAAAACTTTATTTCAAAAAGTAAAAGAAAAGAAAAAGAAAAAGGTTTTGTTACACTAAAATTCTCTAAACATTGTCAACGGGTACGCCGTTGAACCCATTGTGGTGTGGATCACTACACTTTCATTTCCTCCTAAAACCTCGCACGCACATACGAAAATACATGCGCGCAGGCCGTGCATCGGGGTTGCAGTAAGAACCAGCCATCAATTCAACTCAGCTCCGATCTAATACCGGCTACTATTCAGCCATAGCCACTGCCACTACAGTAAGAGATGTAGTGATACGTAACGCGGCACGTGATAGGCGCCACCATTGCTTTTGTAACCGGCGCGAGCTCGCACCCTGTTGGAAGGCGCGTGTTCATTCAGTGCCAAACGAAAATGCGTTCGTGTGCTGCGCGATGTCAGTTTACGTTAAAGATCCCCGGGTGACCGAAATTATTCCGCAGCCCTCCACTACGGCACTTCTTTCTCTCTTTCCGCTTTCGCTCCCACCTTCCTCCCTTCCTTTACGGCGCGGTTCAGCTAGTCTCGCAATGTGAAGAGCCGGAGTGCGATTCCTCGTATTGGCAATCGCCTGTTTCCTTATTCCGTCACATGGTTTAATATTTATGACGACATGCTCTCAGTCTTTGGAGCATACGTGAGAGTGGTACCGTATTCTGATCACTGTAAACAAAAACAAAACAAAACCAATGAAGCGCAAAGAATAACGCCCAGAAGGTGGAATCGAACCACTCTGACGTCAATCAGCTACGGGTTTGAAGCCCGCACCCCGGACCACCGAGGCTCGTCTGGGCAGGCTTAAATCCGCCTCTGCTTTATTTATACTCAGCTCTCCAGGCGTACACAGGGTGCCAGTGGCTACCGCAAGTTAATCTGAATTCTAAACTACCCTGACAAGTGTAATTGAAGGTTTTATAAGTTCGAATATGCAGGGCTCAATGGAGCATTTAGTTGTAGATTGAAAAGCTCAAATTAAAGCGTGTTAATCACTTCTCAAACAAATGTTCTGGTCGAGTAAAATATCTTTGATTACTTAGAGCGCCACCTCATGTTTGAAGTTGGACCTCAGCGTTCGTTTTAGTGTTAGAAAAAAGTGCACGGCGCTTTCACTACTATCCTCTCTGCGGTCTTCGCACGTGTCAGTAACCGGAAACGCGCATGGCACGGTTCGAGTATGTTAGATTACAATTCAGTAGCACGATCATGCCTCTGTACATGAGGCAGGCGGTATCGGCCAATTATTCTTACACCGTGGTGTCGGCAGAAGCGGCGGCGCTGCGGTTGGCCGCATTTGAAGGATAAATCACTTTCGGAGGCGTATCAATACTGATACCTGCTTTAGTCACGCACAGACGCTGTATCAAATATCAGTTCCAAGCGTTTGTATTTTATTCAGGCAGTGTCGAAACAAAGAATTACATTTATGTCAAAACCCACGAAAAAGGACGCGGTGACAGCTTCCAGCGTCCTCCTTTCGGCGGCAGCTTTTCGATGGAGGCGAAAAGCAAGGCGCCCGTGTGCTGTGCGATGTCAGTGCACGTTAAAGAACCCCAGGTGGTCGAAATTTCCGCAGTCCTCCACTACGGCGTCTCTCATAGCCTGAGTTGCTTTGGGACGTTAAACCCCACAAACCAACCAACCAACCAACCTTTCTACTTCTTCTGGAGGATGTGCCCTGCTGCGCTGGTTTCTCTCTAACCTTGCTCCAGTTGGTCCAAATAAGTTACGTCTCCAGCAAAAAAAGGAACAATTTGTTTGCTCACTTAACTCTATTTTCCGGCATATCATTGCAAACTTGTGATGATAGCGAATAATTTCACGGTGTGAGCTTCAGATGTGATCAGGTAAACCACCCTGCTGAGGTTAAGAAGCTCTAGTAGTTTTTCTGCGTGTTTACGCTAACAGCTTCCGCAATACCGCGCACTGAAATTGCAATTCGTTTTCCGGGTAACTTCTTGGTGCTTTTCAGTTGTCGATTTCCGCGTTAGAAATGCTTTTCTCATGTGCCTATAGCCTGCTGGCACTGGTCAAAAGCGTGCTAATAACTCACATACTCGAACACAAAGCACCAGCACTGGGCATAATCAATTTCCCAGTCCCGTACTATTTGCTGACAGGTTCCGGCGTCCACTCTGGCAGGGAGTAGCTTCATGGTCACATTACCTGAACGCCAGAGGCTGCTTGTTTCTACCGGCCACCACCGTCTTGTGCTAAAGTAGACGATGTGAATCATTAGTTACCACGACGCAGTTCTTTCGCAGTGGTGCCGTGATCACGATCTCCAGTATCCTTGTAATTGATCAATATCGAGAACAGAGGCGTGAATCAATCGATGCCTTTCGCTTGTGGAACACGGCATGCCCAAATGCGAAGCGTTTGACGGAAGGAACTCAACTTGGCGGGTTTTGCTTGCCGTTGCTGTTCGCGAAGTTGTCCTAAGGCGGATGTAGCCCAATTCATCGTGTTCGAAAGTAGACGAAACCCCTTCATTTCAGAGCTCTACACTGCTGCTGCAGCAGATCAAAGAATTTGACTGGGAGAAAGTTGCTCGCCAGATTTCTCTTCTGCTCACCAACTCCGATCTGTCCGGAAATATGACATCTCTTCGACAGATCGTCGCTGACCACGTGACGGTGACCCTTCGTTCGTCCGCTCCAGCTCACATCGTGTCGCTCGCGACTGAGGAATGTGCGCTGAAAACATCGCGAAATGGGTGAAAAACTGCTGGACAGCACGAGCGAACAGTCCGTGCTCAGGGCTCTGAACGCGTTTCTGTGTAGTAAATTTCAAGGCAACAAAGCGAAGGGGAAAATTTCAAATGTCTTATAGCTGCTTAGGGACCAGCTGCGGAACTCATGTCCCGGTTTAACCCCGATATCGTCTCTTCAGAAACACGAAAAGTACTCATAATTAGCACTCAGTATGGTCGCCCGACGGCCGCTTTTCGATGAAGGCGAAAAGCAAAGAGCTCGCTTACTGTGCGATGTCAGTACACGTTAAGGAACCCCAGGTGGCCGAACTCTATGTGGCCCTCCACTATAGCGTCTCTCAGCCTGAGTCGCTTCGGGACGCTAAGCGCCATAAACTAAACTCAATATGGCTGCACGCATGGCGCTACTTTCTCGGGAGCGGTACTGGTGGGCGGAGCTTCTGGGCTGCGAACTTCTGGGCAGCGAACAGTAATATATAAGTGGAATAACATAACGGGACAAAGAGGAGAAAGGTCCCTTCTCCTCTTTGTCCCGCTGTGTTGCGCTCAAATATTACTGTTCGTTATGGATCCCCAACTCTCCCATTCAGCTGTACTTCTACAAAAGTCGAACGCCTCACTACTGTCATCAAGCCCACCGTGGTGGCAGTGTTTAGGACGCTGGAAATCGGTGCCCAGGGATGTGGGATCGAATTCCGACCGCTGCGGCCGCTTTTCGATGGAGGCGAAAAACAAGGCGCCCATATGTGCGCCGCAATATCAAGGGACGTTAAATAACTCCAAGTTGTCAAAATTTCCATAGCCTTCCACTACGGCGTCTCCAATAGGCTGAATTGCTTTAGAACGTTAAACTTCACAAACCAAACCAAACTTGACAGCAAGTAGTCCGGGACTTCCCGGGACTGAAAGCCGAATGTGCCCACTGTTTGCACTGAAGAATTCGGCCTTCGCTATACCTCCACTACACATGTGGGCGCGTCAAGGAGATAAAAGCGAGAAGACAAGTATTTATGAGGCGATGCGCGATTTTTTTTTCTTGCCTCAGCTATCGTGACGCCATTGCCTTCTAGTTTCCATGCAGTTCTCAAGTGTGGCATGATTTTTATCGTCCTTTCGTTCGTTTATGTTTCTCTCGGGCATTTGTTAGAAGCTCAAGAAATGACACACTCTGCAAACTCCTAAGGAGTGCGTACGGGGTGAGCCTAGGCGTATAGCATATTCTTAATGCACATTTAGTCTCCCAAGAATACAATCTTATCCAAAAGTCTTCCTACTGCAAAGCCAAACCAGCCTGTGGGCTTTAGTAGAATCTTAACTAAGATAGAGCTCCCATACTTCGCAGCTTATGGTTTCGTTAATCAAGGAAGACATTATGTGAACAACTATAGGCAAGGTAGCAAGTTTATTTGCTTTTTCCAAAATATGGTTTACCATGGGAAATAGTATGGCACCGAAATATCGTACTCTTCGCTTTCCGGAAGAAATGTGTATGGTTCCATTGAAGGAACGGGTGAGTCAACTGGAGACACATATGACGTCGAAATCTTCTCATAGGCTTTGTGGTTTCCAATGTTTTTCTTTATCCAGGGCATGAAGGCATCCACACGGGTGAAGACATTCGGAAGTAGTCGGCAGAACTTTGTGCCAAAAGAGGTGATGCCTACTTGGACGAAGCGGTCTGCCGAAACTTTCGCGAACAGGGGACCTCCGGAATCACCCTATCAAACATAAGGGAATAGTATTATTATGATATAGTTCAGATTTTGATTAAGCAATAAATTATATGCTTCACTGCACATATTTTTATTCTAAATTGAGTCAGAACGTTTTCTTTCCCGTCTATCGGAAAACCGCAAAATGTACTGTTGAGGCTGACACTTTTGAGAAAGTGTTGTTGCAAAATGAGTTTTTTGCTACTTTAGGCGTTAGGAAGGGGGCACAGCATTGGTTTCCTCTCTGAGTATTTTTGCAGCGCAGACGACACTTTTCGAGGAGCCCTTCAATGTGTAGTATTGAAAAGATTTAACTAAAATGCGATGTGAGAAGAAGAGAGAAAATATCAAATCACGGTAGCGTTCATTGTTGTTCTTGGTCTTAGCTATTTAGGGTGCTCTAACGTCTCACATATGGACCATTATCTCAGAAGTCGGGGACCAACTTCGCTAGTACCAATGTTACACACTGTGAAGTCTTTCATCTATTTCTGGTCAAATACGTTTGTGGAATTAGTCAAGTTGATTACTGCGAAAATACTTTTCTGTGATAATGAAAGATGTCAGAATGTATGCTTATATTCTGCTAAGTTGTACACAGAAGGCTATCTCAAAAGATGTCAATCGTTCGGCCCACGTGATCCACACGTTCTGCACTATAATTAGCCACCAAATTAATAACCATTGTAAGCTCAGTGTAGGTCATACCAAGGCAGAGAGAATGACCGAAGAAATAAAAACATAGTTGTGGTTTAAACCTGGTTAACCCTAGTCGAATTGCGATGGCAACGACGGAAGCTTCTTTTGCCTGCTACATTAGTCCCCTATCGCGCCTTATCAGTGTAAGGTGCTACATTATTGGGGACACTTAAGCTCGTCCTTTAAGAGTATGACGCGAGAGCGTAAGCTATCAGCCCAAATATAAATGAGAAGAGTTCAATGCTGCTGAATCGAATGTGGAGCGAAAGAATTAGCTGCCGGTGACCGATTGTTCTTCTTCTTCTTTTCCTTTTTTCTTTTATTTTTGTTTTTCTTCTTCTTCTTTTTCTTCGCGGCTGTTCAAGGTCGAACGTGGCGTTGACCTTGACTTTTGACCTTTGAGATGAAAGCTTAACAGCAAGCGTAGCCTAGCCAAATAGAGCTCGCGCTTTGTATCTGGGTTTAGAAGAGTTAAACCTTCATACATTTTTTTCTTGTTTACCGAATATCTCTAAAGCTTTTGCCCCATAGATGTTAAAATACCGTGTAGATTGATGCCACCAGAAAAATTATTAGAAGTAAACATGAAGCCATTTTCAGAGGGCTCATTGCTATAGCGTACCTCGCACACTGAGGAGCGGCGGTTGTGCGTACAGAGCATTTTGCCCGGTTTGAAGGAACCTCGGTACAATATACGGCATACGATGTCAGGAACGACCTTGAGAGTTGCGTATTGAAGCTTGTTGGCTGGGGGCCCACCTGCGTTGAAAATGAAGACACTGTAGCAAATTTCGTGGTAGTGCGCAGTGGTTCGTTACAAAAAGTGCTTTTGTTCCTGCCATGCCGGCTATCGCACATTTTTAGAGTGCAACTGTGAAGTGCCCGTCTTTGTTGGGCCGCGTCGCCTCGGTGTCGGTGAAACCGAGCTAAAGGGAGTCACGAGCCAAGAGAAAATTTCTCAGAAGAAGAGAAAGAAGAGCCACGAGCTCTGCTCCGCTCGCTCATCAGACGCACAAGACGGCCCGCCAGGCAGAGTGCAGGACTGCCTCAGGCCGGCATCAACAAGCAGCTAGACGCTATCTCTTTCTTTCTTTCTCTCTCTCTCTCTCTCTCTAGCTCCCCACTACAGCGCTCCACCCTCGCATTCTCTTTCGCTTTGAAGAGAAAAGCTAAAGAGCTGCTCTCATATTTTGCATTAGCGAATTGCGAAATCGTCCGTAGGATTTATCTTGAAAGAGGAGTGAATGCAGGCAGATTTAAGTGGAAACAGTCCGGAAATTCAGTCGAAAGCTTTCCGTTTCCAAATTATTAGACTCGTGGCGCTAATAATGCAACCTGCAAATAAATCGTGTATAGCGAGCACACTCGCTTTAACTGCCGCATCATGAAAATAGTGCGCCATTAACACAAGGTAAATTGCACTTCGTTAAGATTTTAGCTATCTAGAAGTTGACGAGCGTTGAGTTATCAGGTGTTTTTGTGTTTGCTTTTTCGTTAAGGAAATTTCGAGGTCTGCGATTTAGTTTGCGCTCTTTTGAACCGAGATGTTTTGTTTTGCCAGACATAAAAACTTTGCCAGGCATAAATGTATCATGCACAGCAAGCGATATCATTGGGATTTGCTTACTAGCTAACACCTGCATCCGTTGGGATGCCACCCTTAACCACTAGCAAACGTTCAGGGAAACGCTTCCATTCTGGGCAGTAGCCACCAAAAGTTGCACGGCCACACTTTTTTGCATCACCATTCGAAGTAGGTGCTAGGTGCCTAATCTTTTCAAGGAAGACTTCAGGGCGTGAGAACGCCAGATCTTTTGCTAACTTGCGCGTACAATACGACTCCTCTATACAGTCATCATCATCGTCATCATCAGCCTGACTATACCCACTGCAGGGCGAAGGCCTCTCCCATATTTCTCCACTTAACCCGGTTTTGCGCTAGCTGCATCCACTTGACCCCTGCGAACTTCTTAACCTCATCCGCCCACCTAACTTTCTGCCGCCTCCTGCTACGCTTTCCTTCCCTTGGAATTCAGTTTGTTACCCTAAGCGACCATCGGTTATCCTCTCTTCGCACTACATGTCCTGCCCATGCCCATTTCTTCTTCTTAATTTCCACTAGTATGTCGGCAACCTGAGTTATTTCTCTGACTCACTCTGCACGCTTCCTATCTCTTAATGTTACCCCTACCATTTTTCCTTCCATAGCACTCTGGGTTGTCCTCAACTTAAGTAGAACTCTCTTGGTTCGCCTCCACTTTTCAGCCACATAGGTAGCCCCTATATAGTATCTGGAGTTAAAAAATGGTAGAGCTTTAACGTAACTAAACCGAGCAGGACGTGCAAAAGCTTTTTCGCCCTAACGGAAGCTGCTGAAGAAGACGACGTGTAATGCACAGCGCGAGAGTGCGTTGCAGTCTGCACTCGGGGTAATCGGTCGCGGCGATAGGACATTCCGTGCTAGCTTCCCACGAGGAATTAATAAATTCGAATCCACTGTGCTCCGACTGCTTCATATGCAAGGCACAGCATTCTTAGCTTGGTTTGATAGTACCAGTACTTCTTTCACACCAAGTTATCCTGGTTTTAACCTGGTTAGACTGATGATACTGCGTGAAGCCACTGTTAATTACCTTCGTCATGACACGTGGACCTTCACGTCATGATCTGGTGGACCAATCAGTAGTCAGGCACCAGCAAGATTGTTGTTCGGCTTTGATTATTGTATGGGATTTTTCAGACTAAAACGTCCTATTGTCACGTGGTATTGTCACGTAGTGGAATAAGACCGTGAGACGCTTCCAAGAGCAGCTCTTTTTTGTGGCTGATTTACGCCGACGAAGTACTGAACAGATCGGCGTGAAGATTTTAAGGACAACGCTGTACGCTGTCAGCTAACAGAATCAACGCTGCTTTCAGATGCATTCAATTTAGCGCGAAAGAAGAACCCTCCAGACGAGGCACCAAAAGAGTATATATATATACAGTAGAACCCCGTTCACTCCTGCATGTTCCCGGCTGTTACGTTGTTTTCATCCGGTCCCGGCATAGCTCCCATAGGATGCAATCTATTGGGAACACAGCTGTTGCGTTGTAGCTGTGAAAACGTTCCCGCATGATACATCGCCACCTGGCTCCCCGAATCCGCCCGAACAATGTGCGCCAGCCACCATTTTGGCTTTTGACGAGTCTTGGCTAGGCTTGGCTACGGAAGTGGAGGTAAGAAGCCGCACGCGAGTTGGAGAGGCTGGCACTAGATGGCCCATATCGTACGCCATAGCATCATCATCATGAACGTCGAACCCACATCGAACCAGTCGAACCGTCAAACTTGTGACGTCTTTGTCATGTTGCGATGACGTCAATGGCATCGCTCAAGCAGAAAGCGCTTCGCATTGAGGAAAAGCTAAGCATACTCAACGTAGTCGACAGGCGTCCAGCGCGGAAAAAATTGGATATTGCAAAAAACCTTGGTCTGCCACCCTCTACGCTTAACAGCATCATCTCGAAGTGTGCCAAAATAGAGGTGAATGCGCGCTCTTCGGCCCGAAGGCCAATCAGGCTCGTGGCACCGAGTGTGCGAACCTCGGCGAGGCGCTCACCTTATCTGGTTTAAGCAAGTTTGCGCTGGCTGCGTCAAGTACGATGGAAGAAGTTTTCGTGAGTAAGCGACGGACATAGCCGACAGATTGGGCATTACCGACTACGCGGCGACGAATGGCTGGATTGACCGTTTTCGAAACAGGCACGACATCTCTTATAAAACGGTAAGTGCAGAAGCAGCAAATGGGAACTTAGAAACGGTCCATGATTGCAGGGCCACGTTATTCGCAACAATTGAGGGGTACGAGCCTCGTGACATTTATAACGCTGACGGAACGGGCCTTATCTTTCGGGTGCTGCCATCAAAATTATTAAGCCCGAAGGGCGAAGCAAGCCATGGAGGCAAATGCATCAAAAAACCGATTGAAAGTGCTCCTTTGATGTAACATGGATGACTCGGACAAGCTAAGACTATGGGTAATTGTATATCAGAACCCACGATGCTTGAAGAACAGCCGCTTGCTGGCCTGTCAGTACATAAGCAACAGTCGTGCATTGATGACGTGTTCTTTCTTCGAATAATTTCTTCGATGCTTTGATGCCAAGATAGGTTTTCAGTGCTGAAATGTTCTCTTTTTTTTTTCTGGATGATTGTGCTGCCCATCCGAGAAACCCGCGGTTTTTCGGAACGCGAAGCTCGTGTTCTTTCCACCCAACACTACACGTGCATTTGCAGCCGTTGGATGCCGGCATCACAAATAATTTAACGCAGACGTACAGGAAATGCATTGTGAAGCGCTGTCTCGTGCGTATTAATCGCTGAAAGCAATCTACAACAATTTCAATACTTGATGCTATGATATGTTGCTTCAATGTGGACTGCAGTGGGCGCGTCAACTGCACAGCCCTGGTTCGCTCTGTGTGGCTTCCGAATAGACGGGAAATGAAAACTGCCAAGGAGTCTTAAGAGTCGGAAGCATCATCTTGTGATCAAGAGCTAGCTGAGGCTATGAACGCGTTGGTTGCCATGGGAGTTACATAAGGGGACTACTTAGCCGTGGATGCCGCCGTCGTGACGTCAGAGTGCCAGAGCGTTGCATAGATCGTTGCGAATTCGGTCACGAGTGAAGCCGATGACTGCATGCGATGATGAGGAGCACGAGCCGCTTGATTCCGGAGAGTTAACAGAGCCGAGCTTTGGAGAAGGCGTCGCGCCTCTGAACCTCCTCCGCAGGTACGTGGCACCTCGAAGCGACACTGACACCAATGCGGCCTTCGAGGCTATTGAGAGACGTGTGTTGCTTTCCAGCGAGAGAAAAAAACCGCAAACTCCCATTATCAATTTCTAAGTTATTTTTGTTTTTAAGGTCGATAAATATCTTCAAGTAGTCAAAGCTGTACTGTTTTAATTCATTTTCGGGACTTTCCTCACTGTTGTGTTTTCCCGGCTGTTACGTTTTTTTCCCCGGTCTGTTGAAAAAGTATGAACGAGACTCCACTGTGACACCGGAAACGAAAAAAACAGTCGCCTGCCTTAGGGATCACTTAAAAAAAGAATGGTAGGGCCTGTCACTAGAGACATAGGGACAAAACCGCTTGCGGCCGGCTTTGAACATGCAGACACAAAGAATCCAAATCTTCGGGGCAGTAATTTTTACTAACATACCTCCTGCTCACTACCGGTATCTGATAGGTGCCAGTGCGGTTCAGTTTTGAGCTGCGTATAGGTAGACTGAGAACTAACATTTAATTTCGTCATAAATGAATATTCAGTGGCTCTTTCTGATCATTATGATGCTTATCGGGACCAAAAGAGGCGCGTTCTCATGATGAAACTTTATCTAGAAATGCCGTCTACCCGAGTAAAATCTGTGACGTGTTAACAGAAAAAGTATTGGCGTAAGAGTGAATAGCTCTGCCTGTCGGAAGCTGGAGGAAAACTTTTGGCGACGCATCACAGATCAGACATCGGCCAGTCATAGCGGCACTTAAATTTTCGTTTTTAGAATTTTGTGTCTCAGAACAGGTTTGTTTTTCGTAAGACTAATTTTTCTATGTAAAACGTGGAAATATATCTATACTATTTATTTTCAAATTTTCTCAGTGTTCCTTCCAAATTTGTTAGTTCTTTTGCCTTCCTGATTTATGTGACATCGTAAGGATGTATTGGCTCCAGTTTGCTCGGCAATAATTATTCAACCAGCTGCATAACGTCCAAAAGGTTTTTTCTCTAGATGTTGCGTTTAAGAAGAATGCAGAATGCTTAAGCAAATTCAAAAATATAATTTGTATAAAAATAACTGTCCAGTGGCTCAATTTTGGCAAAGTTATCACTACTGATTCAGAATCATTACACTAGAGTTACGTGAGTATAGCTTCTGCCGGAATGGCTTGTATCTTGTGTTTCAGATTACTTGTGTTGTAAGCAGAAAGCTGTTAGTTCACCACTGCTCTTAAGAGATTTGAACGTTGCGACAAAGTGACGTTTCTCCTGGACAAGAACAGTGTTTTAGATTACCTGGCGAAGTTGTTCCCCAGCCTGGAGCAAGCACCCTTCTCCTGACAACGTCCATGGTTACTGGGGGAAGACAGGCAGGCTTTACTGTGTCCGAGAACTGGAATTGTCCTTTCACCTGTGGAAAGTTCGCTGGTTGTAGTTTCTCGGAAGATAACAGCAGAAGGACATTATCCAGCAATAACAGTGCACTGTATATATTTACACCGCTGGAAGAACAAAAACAAAAACAGTATTAGGGAAGTTTTGAAAGTGTATTTCTTACTAGCATTATTCTATAACTCTTCAGTGGTTAACAGAAAAATACACACGGAAGTTTGACAACCAGGCTCGGCGCGGAAATACAGGATGAGGGCTTATCAGCAAACAGATTTAAGAAATATGAGGCATTCTTTATGAGATACATATCAATAAAGCCTATACCTACTGACACAAAGACATTTTAAGGAACTTTTTTGGTGCTCATCAATGCAAGATAATGATGTAATCATAGTGATAAACAATTAAATATACAACAAAAACATCCTCATACGCTGGCACACCGTTCATATTTTTTTTTACGTCTACATTTTAATTGTTTATCTTCTCAATTAGATTAATATTTGAAATCGATCAAAACAAAAAGAATCCCCCATGCTTGCTTTTTTGCCAGTGGCTGCTCTTTTCTCATATGTATCTCATAACGTATTCCCTTTTTCCCTGCATTGGTTTGCTGATTAGTTTATCGAGAGCTTCGAATTTGAGAGCTTTTATGTGATAGGTAACTTGAGATGGTAATTACCCTGCTCCCGCCTTCCCCGTTAGATCGCGCTCTACATGGCACTCGCGGTATCAAGGGGCATTCCACGTCCGCTGATATTGACGAGGGTGGTGCAGGCGAACGCTTCGGCAACCTTCAGCTTCTCCAGATCCAATTGATCTGTGTCCCTGCGCACTCATCACAACCATGCCCGAGGATTCATCGATGAGCCTGTGGTGTCACCCGTCCTGCGGACGGCGAGAGATCGTATGCTTTCGCTGCATGCTATCACCATGCACTACCATTTAGGTCGACATCTCTATCCCTCCGCACATATTTCCCATACGAAACCCCAAGAGGTTGCTTGGAGGCGGCTCCACACGAACACTTTCCCTATACTCCGCGATATAGGCTCGCATATACCCTGGTGTCTACTCCCCTTCTTGTAAGCTATATGTGGCAAACATACCACTCTATCCTGCATACCCTGGGGTTTCCGTTGGGACTCCTCTCTTATAGGTTTGCAGCCCTTGAGTCCAAACCAGTGAGATTGCTTAGCTCCGACTCGGACACAGAGATCTTGGCCGTGAGCCTTAGAAATCGCTGAGCGCCGTGTCCTCAGGGCCACTTGACGCGGGTATACACAAATACTCTGTTAATTCTCGAAAATAAGGTTTCTCCTTCTCCTCCTAGCCGTAAGGTCCATCTTACAAACACTGCTATATGGTTATTGAACAAGGCCTAAACATTTAGAGCAACTTACGGCAAGATTGCTGGGCTGTGACCTCATATTTTAAAGTTTTCTCAAAAATATAAATCCCCAAAGAGAGCAGACAAGCATCGTTTTAATATATACAGTTTCTGAAAATCTGACATGAAACTGAAAGCAGTATTAGTTTATCAGCGTCATTGTGAACGTGAAAGTTATCAATTTTTTAACCTTAGAATCAAGACTTTGCAGAAAATAGTGGGTTGGCAGCAAGCAGTTAAGTTTGTGATAGAAAATAAACAAAAGGTCATGGCAAATTTTATTGATAGGATGCAGGCTGAATCATTTCTATGAGCGTTGTATTATAAATATCAATAATATTCGGAGGTAGGCGATACCACTCTCTTATTTCTAAGAACCAAAGAAAGAAACTGGTCATCATTTCCTTAGAGTTGTGCTCCAGGTTTAAATATGTTCGACATGGTCATGAAAATGAGGTGGCCGATGTGAGGAATATGTTGAAACGAAATTTTCATCAATGAATGCTAATAATCTGTATCAAATGCCCGGTTGCATTTTTGACATTCTTGCTGACAACCATTCTCTGCGCCGATAAACACCAGCTGTCATAGAATAAAAAGTTACATATTTCTCTCAAGCGCAAAGCTCCAGATGTGGCAGCCACATGTGACTGGAGGCTGTATGCCAAACATTGTCCTGAGATGCCGGTGAGGAGTAACGACTCCAGAAGGTCATAATAATTGGACCTACTTCATAGTCCTAAATGTTTAAGAGTTTCGCGCTCCGCATGGTAAATAATTATTAAAATCAATCTTGGATTTGCAGTTATTTGCGAATTACTGCAATGCAGGCTGGTCGACAAAAAAACAAAAGCAAACTAGTCACGTTGCTGGCGATTATGCAATAATAAAAATCGATTTGTGGAGGAAACAAATGCCCTAGCCTCGTAACTAGTCTGTTCAAGCGCCCCTTTGTCCAAAAGAGGTTTCGGTTAATTGAATCTTCGAGATTGTTTATCATTGATGATCTGCATAAGTTTCCTTCATTGATTTCAGTTTACAAACTTATCGAGGCTAAATAGAAGATTTACAGCCGTGCGGACTGAAACTGAAGAAACCCTGACCTTAACTCAAGTTTTTAGATGTACTCAAGTTTTTTAGATACGGCCTTGAGGCTGGTTTTAGGTTCTATCTGCCATGCTCATTTTTTAGTTTGTATATGAACCGGAAGGAAATATTCAGTAGTTTACAGGTTGACATAATTTATCCTCACTAAGCCTTACACCTTTTCCGGTTACAAGATTTCCGTTATGGTAAATGAAAATTTAACAACAAGGTTTGAAAATAAATACCAGTAAGATGGCGATGTCATTGACAGGAGGCTTCTTGCTGTAGAGTTGATGAACCATTTTGCTTTCGACATCGAGCTTTTTGGCTTTGGTGAGGTCGACGTCACCGTATAAGACTTTAACTTTCAACGGCTTTTTGCCTTTCCTAGGTGTGAAAAAATATATATATATATATGGCAGCAATTAGAGCATTCCTTGAAGGAGTAGTTCGTCATTTAAGGCCGTCTTTCACTTCTGTCGCAGCAGAAAGTGACAATTTTGGTTGTTTCCCCTTCAGCCACAGCAGACAGGGACACTTTTGGTCCTGTTTTTCTTCTGCCTTAGTAGAGAAGGACACCTTAGGCTCTCTTTCCCCTCGGGCACAGTAGAGAGGGACAGTTTCGGCCCTCTTTTCGTTCGGCCACTGTAGGGAAGAGCACTTTTGCCAAAGGCAGCACAGCGCTCGCCTGTTGCTTCTCTTCCTTTTACCCCCGGCGTTTTGTGGACTGCTTTTTGAATATAAACGTTTACCAAATCGCTCAACGAAACGTTTCACAAATATAAATTTCTTGTGGAGTGGACTCTGTTAAGTGTGTCAATCTTCGCTAACAGCGCTCGTACTGCAACTTCCTTTGTTTTTTGTTCTTTTTTTTTGTGGGCAGTTTTTTTATATAACACTTAACCAGCTTGCCAAACTAAACGGCTTACTGGGTTGCATATTGTAAAAGGACATTTAGGCGCTGACGTATACAATTGAAATTCCGAGAAGGATCAAACCGCATATCTTACGTTCTGCTTGGAGTGATTAATATTAAAATGGGTCCTGCTTGTGATATCGTCCCTTCTGCTGCCCCTGAAAACCAGGCGCTGAAGTATTCACTGTAGAATCACGTATTAATTTAGAGGAAATCACAGTGACAAAATATTTCTCCAACGGACGCAGAATGCGCTACTTCGCTGCTGTAACAATCGTGACATCACAGTTATGAACCGTGCGGGGGCTATTGGTTCAATAGCATGTATGGAGAAAATACCTGGCATTTATCATTTTATAATATTTAAAATTTTGGTATTTTTACAGTCGAAAAAACGCAATGTAAGAATAATTTGACCAGAAACAATGGAACGCATTTTTATAAGAAATGTAAAGTATTTAATTGCTGCACAGAGCATGTTAAATTGTGGACAAGAGGAAGAACATGCACTCTTGACGAAGTAGTGAATTCCATGAAAACCGGAAAACAATATATCCTGACAGGTTCACAAGCATACTCTCGGAAGACGTGTATATGGAATATTTATCTTGCCAATAATCAAAAACATTCTGAAGTACCTCAGTTGTGGGCTGCGTTTATAAAGGTATTAGCATTGTTGAAAACTGATGGATCTGGAAACACAAGACACTGCGAATTTGTCGTCCCGTCCGGAAACACACCTCCATGCAGAGATGGATTTCGTAGTAGGAGCATACAAAACGAATCATAAAGCCATCAATCTCTTAGATCTAGCAAGCAAGTTGCGTCTTGGTGGTACCGACTGATGGCACCATTTCGAGAAAATCTGGTTCGCCCTAAATGGGTACTGAAGAGAAATAATAATGAATCAGACCAATACATCGTTCCTCGGGAACACTAAAACGTTTTTTCTTTGTGCACAGTAACGTAGCTGGTTGCTCGAAAAATGGCAAATATAAGTCCAGAAAGATTCACATATCAAGGGGTGGCGAAAAATGAGAGAGGTTACTTAATTTATATGAAACAATTACAGCGGGGCCCGCTTCGGGAAACGGAAAAGCGAAAGACAACATTTCAGTGGCATAATGGCTGCAAAGTGTAAGTGCAGGATGTCTCATCCACATTAGATCTGCCCTCGCTCTCGTCTTTGATTATCCAACGCAGATATGTGGGCTAGTTGGTATTGTCCTGCAGTGGCGACAATGCCGTTGCGATAAATGAGGAGGCTTGAGATTCACTGGAACAAATCCTTTATTTGGGCTGACTTGCGCCAGCAAAAGAATTAAGTAATCGGCGGCGGCGAAAGCAACAAATATGCTCGGCGGTCGTCGATTTACGTCCCCGTTTCGCGCATCAGCCCTCGTTTTAAAGGCTACGATGAAAGATCGAGATAAAACTGCAACGGGGGACTAGCATACCTTGGAACATTGTAGAAACACACGCGAATGGCTAGAATCTTCGATATATATCTCGCCACACTCTTCGCGAAAAATACAATGATAAGGATACTTCTCGCGACAAAATGAATGAGCAAAACAAAGAATAGATAATCGATGCGTGCGCTGGAATCGCAGTGATAAGGCCGCATGCTGGTGGCTGTCGGAAAAGGAATAAAGTTTTGAATAGTTCGCGGCAGTATGAATGTTCCTTAAATAGTGTTAGCGTCAACATCTAGTTTTCTTTTACTTTTACTGGAAACCAGATAAGACATAAAATGCAATGTTTACTGTAGTTCGGAGAGACAGACAAATGGAAACAAAAGGACGAGTGTTGTTCATAGGAATCAAACACTATGGTGAGATGCTCGCAAAGAATCTACTGATTTGTGACTCTTATAAAAAACCGAGCGACAAGTTTAGGGCGAAATGGCAGCCGGCAGTGGCACACGACATACTGAAGCCGCAGCATGGCTGGTATCAAGAAGTACTGACGAAATATTGCTTTCGTGACTGTTAAGTTGCCAACAGCATAGACCTCGTTAGGAAGTCGGCAAAAGAATGATTCAAAGCTTAATTTCTTGATACACAATAAAAAGACAAACTACTGATATTTGCCCTAAATCGGGATGACAGAACAGGACATCCCGTGATTCTTCACAAATATTTTCGAATTTAGTTTTTGTATTTTGTACGCGTCGACCTTATTCCGTTCTTTTATTTTTGTTGCCTTTGTAAGCTGTTTTATGCTTATGTTTTAGGCTATATGAACGAGCTCAGGTGAGGAGTTTGGACTGGAATCTCAGCTTATATTCAAGCCATCACTTCGCTCTTCTTTGTTTCTGATATGTTTTTGTCACTTTTGCCACACCAAAAGTCAACTTTAGCGTAATGTGAGTGCATTTGTTTTTCTCGGTAACTGGATATTTAGGTGTGCAGTCTTTCCAGGGATACTTATTTATACTTGCAGTGCTCTCGGAGGTTGCGGAAATTGTAATGTAAATTACACAAATAGCTGACTGTGGCGGCTCTTAGTTCTGCTATACCGCAATGTCTTTTTTTTCCAGATTAAACCGCAACAGAGTATGCATCAACTTAATTTCGCGCGTAACAGGTAAGTGAAGCCCAGCATTGCTACGTTGTTTCTGTGCATTGAAAATAATGAATGGCCGTTCGTAATTTCTACAGCTCTGCCTGTTACTCAGCGCACTGTCTTGGATTTTGCCTCTCACAGAAGCGATCTTATATTGCGGAAATACTTACGCCATGATCGCTTCGTTGCAGCAGTGGAAGCGTAGTTATTAGGAATAAAAAAAAATTTCGGTGAAAGCATTCACTGACAATGTCCAAAATCACTCTATATAGAGAAAAAAGTGAAACCGATTTTCATTCTTTGAAAGAAACCCAACTTACATTGCAACGCAGTGCGCGGCGGTGAGTACGTGGCGCTTGGTTATAATCGTTCCGCCACATCCAAATACCGTATTCGGGGCTATAATTCCTCTCACGTGCACCTTTAAAATATGATTAGGACATCATTTTTATGTTCACAATGGGGAAAAAATGCAATACGCCGAAGCGCACGAAGAATTTCGAATATATTTTCTACACTAACCACTCCCTCCCTGTAGAAATAGGGGAACCCGCTGCCGAAATAAATGGCGTGCTAGCCCGTTCGGCCTTTATTGGCCAATAATGTTATTTATAGGGTACCTAGTTTCTTTACTTGTTTTATGCTCCGCAAATGTTAAGCCACCCACTCTTTTCTAGTACCATAACACAAGTACGGCTATTTTAGTCGTTATTTGACTGCTTAAACCAATTGCTGAGGTCATTTGAGTTATTAACAATTCTGTACCCGTAAAACATACGTTTCTGATGTTAAAACATTCTCTCAACATTGACCACATCTTTTCAACTTATTAGATAGGTTCGCTCCGGGATATCTGCATGAAAACGAAGCTAAATAAATGATGACCACAGCAATATTCAACGTTTAATTTTATTCAGCAACTTGATGTTTTCCCATTGCAATTCATTAGTATGTGAAACATTGCCTAATGTAAGAAAATTCATTCTTGATTTGAATTACTTCAGAGAAGTTGACTATACACACTGCTTCTCACAGGGATGGTAAAGTTTTTGTTCTCAGAGCTTCAAGAAAACTTTTATTTGCTTTTTAAAGTTTTCATCCGCACTTCCATTAAGCGCACAACAGTTATATGATAACTGAAACTGGAAAAGTAGGTGCACATATCAGTGCCAAAAGAATCGGATCTTTGTGACATTGTAAGTTGGGTGTGAAATGTAACGAAAACAATAATTGCCTCTTACCATCCACGGAAACTGCCCTGGAGCTGCTGCATTGCCGTTAACAATTAGCCGCGGGTTTCCGGATAATCCGCACTCTTCAAAAGAGTAATGTGGAGCACGGTGTTAGTATCTCACATCACCTAATCATTTGATTTATAAGTGCTCTAATTTTCATCGCTGATTCATTGCTTTTGATTTGATGCTAACTAGATTCCTTAACTTGCTCTCTTCATGGCGAAATAACTAATTAAAAACATTGAGTCTATGTAGTGTACAAATATACAACGAGTAGAAAAATAAGCTAATATAAATAAATAATGAAATTAGCGTTTATATTTTTTTCAATAAAATAAAACTCAACACGGTCTACGCAAATATTTTCTTAGTTCTTTATTCTCTTGGCAACTACTTCTTGGTTCTTCTGTGAGAGATAATGGAGGTCGCAATCTTTTGCAAACTCACGTCCACGTAGTCATGCACTATCAGCCCAGACTTGCCGTTGTTAGAATGTAAGGGGAAAGCAGTAAGAAGCAACGTTTTTCCCTGCCACGACCTCTTCGCTAAGTATGAACAGATGAAATAGCCCCTAATAATGAGAATATAGAGCACTTGCCGATGCCATTGAGCTCAAACTCTTCAGCAGAGAGCTGCAAAGGAGAAAGGAATGGAAGTCATGTGATTATCGCTGTGTAAGAAAGACAATAATATTGTCCTCGCAAAGCAAAGGAGAATAAGAAGCAAGCCTTAATTTGCTCCCTTTAGTGTTTACAGAAGGGCCTATCTTCGTTCTGGAAATGGCGGCCTAGATCGGCAGGTGCTATGGGCCGTTCGTGTCGAAACAGTCATTAGACGTAGACTAATTGTCATCTCTTCGCTTCTGAAAGCAGTGCATCATGGTACATGATTTCAAACGATTGAATAACAAAACACCGCCAACGTATGTTCGAAGATCTATACGTACAACTAAACCTATCCGAGCTTCAACAGTTCGTTTTATCGAGCCGCAAAAAAAAAAAAGAAAAAAAAAAGAAAAATATATTTTTTTGAAAAAAAAAATAAAATAAAACCTCCAAATCTTTAAGCATGTGCACATTCATTTACCTTGTGATCTGGGTGCGAATATTTTCATTCTAGGCATCTTACCCTATATCTGGAACACTGAGCGACGAACAAGTAATACAAAACAGGCAACCGCAGGTCTTCTTTCAGATACGTTTTCAGCTGGCCGAACTGCCCGCCTTACATTTAGTGATACATAGGAAATTATAGACATCATCTGGAAGGCATTTATTCTGCTGCCAGCATTGAGATTTAGCCCATGTTAAATAAAAAAAATATATCCAAGATTATCCACATATCAAGTTTTTTATAGCATACCTTGAAGAGAGCAGTTTTGTACTTCGGACGTGTATATATCATCAGTGCCTGATGATGTGTAAGATGAGAAGAAACACAAAAATTCGAATGGACTTTCTTCAAGCAGCCTTGTTGTACTTTTGTGGCATTTCGTATAATATTGTGGTATTTTTAAAATGTTAAAAAGCTTTTCCAGCGAACTGTCAAACGGGCAGTAAGTTGGCGATGCTAACAATTTATGACCAACGCACCGCTTATTGGGGAGTATTTAAAGAGATATAGCGTGGAATACATACCGGTGTGACCACAGTTAGGAGCAGGCTCACTCCAAGAATTATCAAATTCATCTTCACTGAATTTCTTGTTCTCTTGGAAGACCTGATAGAGAAAGCTTGTTAGGCACAAATTCCATTATCATCATGAAACTTAATACGGTGAATTGTATAATGTACTCTGCTTTTTACGTCACGTATTGTGAAAACGGTAGTTGCGTTGTGTTTCGTCGAGCTTTGTGACGTCAGTGCAAGTGGTTTCCTCAAATATGTGTAAAGGAACGTCCGGTGTCGATACTGCGCACGAATCATTGCTTTCCTGCCCAGATAAATAAAAAGAATCTGATCCCGAATTTCGCATTACTAAACACGAAACATAAGTCACAAATGCTTTCCTAAGTTGCAGCGGTGTCCTTTCCAGGCTTAAGGATGCTAGTTTATTTAATCCTCTCGAATGGGGATGGAAGAGGTAACTGCTTTGTTCGGTAAAAATTATTCGTAAATCTACATCGTATTATGCAATAACGACCAGAAATAAAGCTTTAGCGGCTCCTATAGTGGCTTCGCAAATTCTAGTCCTGAAGAGGGTGACGTGCACATTGTTTTTATCGTCTCGTGAACTTTGTTTTTATTGCTCGCCTGCCAAGAAAGAAGGCTCAGTCTATAGCGATACAATGTTGATTTCCAATTAATCTCCACACCGTCAAGGAAGTATAACTTTACAACCTAGAATAAAACAAAATGAACTGTCAAATTCTGAATTCGGGCGCAATTTTGTGGCGAAGAAGGCAGCTGTTAGTTTGAGAGAAATATTTTTCAGCTTTCTATGAGCCCGGAGCTGTTAAACTTTACAGCTATTTGAACTAAGGCACCGCCAGAATCTCTCTGGGCGTTTTGCAATCCAGCTGCTTTCAGGAAACGAAAACAACAATGTGTGTGAGTGGGGCTGAGGAGACAACCTAAGCTCCGAATAGAAGGTAGCGTAAAATGCGTGGCTTCCTCATGTGCGTCCTTCTTTGGGTAGATAAACTCCAATTTGCTTAATTATTAATCTCCTACATTGTGATGCTGTTATTTCAAACATGCTTTTTAGCATACATTCCTAACCTACCACGTTATCTGAAAGAGTGCGACATGTATAGAAATTCCCTCTTTAACCACACCATGCCAACGTGTCTGAGTGGCCTAGGGCTAGCTTGTCCTACTTATCCAAAGCTGCTGGAGGGATCGATTCTCACACAACCTCTATCTCAAAGGAGAAACTCTAGTCGGCAGCTCTTGCCAACGCGGCCACTTCGTATGGCGTCATGACGTCACACAGTCAGACGACCAATCAGTTCCTTGCCTTGTCAACTGCCAATTAGCACTTGCTTTAGGCACGCCCAATATTTTCTTGCTTTTAACGCCGATCCCGACAACAGCAATTTTGGATTTTCTAGCTACCAGGGCCTTTAACTATATTGCATTGTTAGTGCGGATGCTTTACATAACGAACGTCCACTGAAAATGACAGTGCAGCCGTTTTTTGGAGGAAGGTTCTGGTGGTTCTTTTAGAAGGCGCCTCTGGGTTTGCTACGTTTCCACTGCCTCACTGCGCCTGTTATGCTTGGCGATTTGCTCTCGCCTTTGCCTTGGGATTACAGGCATGCACTGGATCAAGTGGAGTCTCACTGTGCTGGCTGTATGAAGGGCGCTTCGACAGACGCGTGCCGCAAGTGAGGAACGTTCGATGCTGTGGTGCGGCTCCCAAAAATCAACGTGGGTGTGGCGCTGTAGGAGAAGTCAAAGGGCGTCTCCGTTCTCCTCAGGTTTTAAAGGGATAGTTAGGACACAAACGCTTGACTCTATCGATGACGCAACACATTCCAATCAATTCCAATTAATCATGAAAAGAAATGGAAAGAAACATGCGAAGTGGAATACGGCCGTCACGAGCATTGGACAACTTTATAAGAAACATGTGTGATCAAACAGTGGCTTTTGTCCAATGACTTCGAAAATATGCCCTTTGCGGCATAGATGCTGCCTGTTTGAATCAAGTGGGAATTTTAAAAACCAATCGCAGTCACTTTGCCTTCTTTAATACCATGCAGACTCCAAGACACGCACGAAGAACAAGAATCATTTTTTTTTTTTTTTTTACGGAAACCAATTATTGGGTTGCTTCATGCTGAGGGCTCTTTAAAACAAACTCTCCCGGGCCTTGGGAGTTCGTGACATCAGTTATGACCCATGAAAAGCGGGAACCACTTTCCTCTGAGTATCTCTGCAACTCCTGCCGCAATGTAAAAAAAAGATAATAAAGCTGTTGCACTTCTGTTGAAGGGACCATGAAAAGCTGCTAAAAATACAAAATGTGAACGAATGATTGCTATTCGATTGCTCATATTCGCAACGGAAATATTGTTAAGCATGTTTCACTACCAAAGATATCGGTGATTGAAAATAACGCTTGTCCTTTCCATCCTCAACTCAACTCAACAGAAGCAGAAGCGCGACTGCTTGTCCCTACTGCGCCCCGTTCTGCCACGGCACTTAGGCGCGTCCAATGAGAGGGCGCTCCCAGAAGGCCCGGTTGCCTTCCACGCAGAAAGGTCTCTACGAATGCAAGATGAGTTGGCGCGCTAATAGGCTTCAAGCGGGAGAGCCAATTTTTAGGATCATTTGTAAACTTAGGGTTCATGCTAATGTTTAAATTTGACTCTAATTACTCACAAGGACAAGCTCTACACATCTCAGCATTTAGAATATGAGCAAGAATATATTTTCTAAGCCCCTATCAGCAGCCGCTCTACATTGACGATTCACGTTCTAGAAGCTTGGTGAGAACGCAAGTATGCAAGGCGTTCCGGCTTGCGCTTGCAAGCATTTGCAGATCCACCAGCCGAGAAGTCGAGTTTTAAGGACATAATGTGCAATGTAAATACAGGAAGATGGGCTATACGTTCTGGATAGCTTGATAGTATTTTTTCGAAGAATTTAAACAACACCTAAGACAAAAATATTGGCAGACACACGTGTAGAGCTAATAATCTTCGTAACGATCGATGTAGTAAAAATCATATTTTTAAAGCAGAAAACAGGTTAGTTGCTCGTCTGTTTGCTTTCTTCCTCAGTGTTCCTTCCCCTATCTTCGCTTTGCCTTTTCGTTAATTAATTATGCTAGAATAGAGGACACAAGAATAATATTTTGTTGATTGATTAGAAGCTTTCCAATGTGGAAGGCAGCGGTCGTATGCAGCGAGACGCGTCTTGGATATCTTTCCACCAGCCAGAAGGCATTGACGTTAAGATATGACCAAGGTTCAGGCTCTACACGCGACAATGCTACAGTGCAGCGGAATTTCTTTGCACTAAAATTGTGTAGAAATCTTACACATTTGCGATGCTACCCTAACTAGTGCGATGTCTTTCTTTGACACACGACTTGACCCCGACTTTAAAAGTTTTGAACGATGAGTAGTTATAGTAAATATGATTTTTGTGTCCCCAGGCTTCAAGTATTATCTCTCAGATACGTGCCTTGAACTGTATCATTGATTAAAAGTCAGCACGTAATGCTATTCAAGAAGCGCCAAGTTATTGTAGCACATTTTCGTACTCGACGTCTTTAACCTAGCTGCATTATCGCGAAACTACCAAAAACAGAAAAACATGTACTTGCCCTCAAGCCGGGACACAAGATGCTCTCCAGCCGTCGGCGACAAAGGTGTGTAGAGAACGAGGTTTAAGAGGGCTATGCTGTCTTTAGGGCTTTCTTGTACCTGCCCGGCAGACTGACCGGATCGAATTGTGCAGAATACACAAAGGTTGCGTGTTCAGTTGACGGTATTCCCACCCGTCGTCACTTGGGAGAAAAAAAAAGGCATATTACAGCAGGAGGTTTTTCTTGTGAAAATAGGTATTGGTGTTCTAAAAAAAGCTTACGAAACCGGTGTTGCTGAAAAGAAGCGTATATGACGAAAAATATTCACTGTCATAGACACGTCCAGCATCGTTATGAATCAGGCGTCTTTGTATTGCTTTCTGCATATTTTCTTAACAGTGCCTCGCTGGTCGTGTTGCTGCCTAAAACAATGGTAAGTGCATAAATATTTTAGACGAAGAGAGTAAAGTTGAATGACTAAGAAACAATGGCTGCAGACTAGTTGAAAGTAGGTTTCGCTGGTGAAATCATACCGAAAAATTGTCAGTTATTCTTAATTTTATTAGGGACTTTTATCGGGATCTTCCGTCTTTTATAGAGCAGACTTGACATGTTTCAAATGGGTCTTTCGGTCTCCGTATATTGGGGCCGTGTCCAAAGCACTGAATGCTATATCGAAATAGCAAACTCTGTTGCCAGACCAAACAAGCCCTTTTATGAGAGTTCATGTACCTTGGAAGGATATTCAATATGTAGGCTTTTAGTAGTGTTGTGAGAGATAGCTCGAAACCAGAAATACCCATTTGTAGATCACCACACTGCTTCAAGTTCACACAAAAAGCTGGCTCATGTACAGTCTTTGTCAAAGCGTAGAGCCCAGGGGTCTGATTCTGAGATTTAGCATTAGTGGAGGTGCTTCCAATTTGAGAGGGTAGGAAAAAAAATCTTATTACCATCAAAAGATTCGAAACATTGGAAATGCATCTTAGGCCACTCGAAGTGACTCAAAAGCACACCTCCTGCGCTCTATACTTAAGACAAAGACCGCACGAATCTCAGTTCTAAAGCCGAGCCAACGTTTCGACAAGTGGACTTGTCTTCGTATGGGCGCTTCAAAGCAGCGGATAGCACGGATACCAGTGACAGACGCTGGAGTCCCGTACAAGTGATCTCACCCACAAATCCCCCTCCTTATCTCTCACAGTTTTAGTCAGTCAGTGGAGATTAGGAAATTTACTTCGGTTTTGAGGATGCAACTGCCATTCCAACCTGTTAATATGATAAATATGGGAGAGGCCTTTGCACTCCATTGGGAATGGGCAGGCCGATGGAGATGAATGATATTGTATAATTGTATTGCAGAATGAAAATGGTGCAATTACGCTACAACAAAAGGGTTCACATTGCGCTGTCACAAAAAAATCCTGAACCACCTTACAGTCCAGAGCTTGTTCCCTGCGGCTTCTTTTTGTACTCCGCAAGAAAAGGGAAATAAGGAATTGGTGCTCCATCATTCTGGCAAGAAGCACAATGCATTTTAGAGGCAGTGTTCAAGCCGATGGCGAAAAAAGGGCTTCATGCACATTTCTCTAGGCGTGGCAGAAACACTAGGACAAATGGATTTCGCCCTGTGGAGAGTGCATTGAATGTACCAAAAGCTTTGATGGGTGATTATGAGGAAACAATGTTTCAGAGAATCTGTCTCAGTTTGAACTGAGCAAGCTTCGTACGCGGGGTTCTCTAAACGTCAGAGTTTGTTGTGAGACTACACGCGTGGTAGTTTGATGAGTTTTATGTTTAAATTTTGTTTCATAACTGATTGATATTTTATATTTTTATCTTTGTTTATTTCCCCCAGCTTCCTTACGCTAGACAAGGAGTATTATGGACACAGTCGCAGGAAATTAGCTACTGACGAGTTGGAAAATGGAAAGTCCCTAAGCTCTTACGGCCTCACTATCATTTAACAAAATGTTTCAGCATAAGAGAAGTGCAATGCTATGTCAATTCTTTGCAGAGGCGTATTGCTACGAAGTAGGCAGTGGCGCGGGCGCGGCAGACCCGCTGGACATCTCATTGTAATTTATTTCGTCATCTTGTTTATATCGTGTCGTCGTGTTCACCACGTAACAATATGATTGTAACTTACTCCTGGTCTCCCATCATTCTTCTGGTCACGCACAGTATTCATACCTAAGACCGATAACTGGGCGGAACTAACTGAAAGAAGTCTCGGGTTACCGTACAGTTAGCTTGACAACTAAATATAAAAAGTTGATAAAATACTTGCGGGGAGATTGCAATACGCAATTAAAAATATTTCGGTTCCTCATCAGACATGTGGCATAAGATTTCGATCAATAGTTAGTAACATTCAAGTTGCCAGGAATATACCGGAGTGCTGTGATTATAAAATGATATCATAGCCACGGTTGAGATTGATCTAGAGAAAGCATTTGACCAGGTCTCACATTTTCTCTAGATCAGTCTGAAGCATGGCTACGTATTTGACCAGGTCTGTCATGTCCATGTGCTCTGCGATGCTAGTGTACGTTAAATATCCCCAGATGGTCGAACCTACTATGGATCCCTCCAATACGACACACATTCCTTCTTTTCACTTTCACTCCCACCTTGATCTCTTCCCTTACGGCGCGGTCAGGTGCTCACAGAAAAAGTGGGACAGATACTCTGCCACACTTCTCTTTCCTTTCTTTTCCTTTGAACCAATTAAAAAAAGGTCTCACATGAAGTAGTGTTTGCAATATTGGAGCACTTAAACGTCGAATCCGTCCTGGTGGAGAAGAATGTGCAATACTAGATTAATTTGCTAGAGGGTTGTCGAATTTTCTCGGGCCGTGGTCCGCCCGAGTGTTTCCTCAAGGATGTGATGACAGAGGAGTGCCCGGTCCGTGCAGTGGGACACAGACGCGTTGGTAGCCATGCCTTCTCGTCCGCTCTGGAACCTTCTCGTAGCTTCTGCCATGGTCTGTCGCCAAACAGTCTGGTGTGCCTAGGTCGACGAGGGCTAGGCGGCGCTGAGCTGATCCAGTCAAAGCGCTCCTGGTCACCCCCTACTTGCTTCTTTGGCTTTCTCGTCCGTAGGACTACCCGGGGCCAAAAAGAGATCGTCCAGATCGTAGACACGGATGATCTCCATTCTGATTCGCATGACTAGACGGGGATATACAACTGCTTCGCTGGGGCTCGGTTCCTCACACTCGCTGTGGATGATGTGTGGGCCGGTCCGAATACGTCAACGCTTCAGAGTAGCTGTCAAGCAGTGTCTGGTCGTCCAGACACTGTAGCTCTCCGATAAGCAGCAGCGAAGAAAGCGCGATCAGCTCGAAGCTGAGACCGACGAAAAGCGAGAAGATTGCACGGAGAAGAAACATTGGTATGGACCGTGTGTCATGCTTAACAGTTTGCGCTCGGATAACTAGGGTTAACCAGGATAAACCTCCGCAATTATTTTTACTATGCGTGGTTTCCATTTAAGTGTGCACCGAAAATGTTCGAAAACGACCACTCTGCCCTTGTAAGTCCCATAAGTACGTTTCACTCGACTATGACACTGCTGTTAATGAACGCTAGGCTAACTGCAATTAGGAAACCTGCTGTAATAAAGACGAACACATTTTAGAAAATTTGAACTTATTTTACAGCTCTAAGATATGAAACAACAGCCATAATGCTGCAGTCAACGTAAAACGATGAATATGATTATTTACAGTTAGTAAGGTGAAATATTAATATTTGAAAAATGGTTACAGATCCAAGGGTTATCAGTACAGGCACTTAGAAACCTGTTCACAAAGGTTGTACAAGGCTGCAGAGAAAACTTTAGTTCAAGCAATTCAATGGCTGTGAAGCCTGTCTTTAGCTGTTCTTGTAGTTCATAAATCAATCCTCGATTGCGCGGTTAGTCCAGATGTTCACCATTCCTTCTTCAATGATTTTATTGAAAGTGTAGACTTGTTTCCTGTGCCTCATTTTGTTCAGCAGAGCTAATGTGAGACAACATGGCAGTGAGGAATTTATATGCATAATTTATTGGGCTTGCCAGGAGAAGGGCTTCAAAAACTCAAATATTGGATGTTTGGGCTATCTTCAAAGAGGTACATATACGAGGCTTCTGGAGGATCTTCACCTGTCATGTAATCAGGTACCGTGAGGACGTCATACTTTTTATGTTTTCCAATGTTCCTTTTTATCCAAGGCATGAAAGCATCTACTCGGGTGAAGACGACTGCAGGGTTCTTGCAATATGTCTTATTACCCGAGCCATATGAGGTGATTCCTACTTGTACGTAGCGGAGCTTTTTAACTTCGATGAACATTGGTCCGCCCGAGTCACCCTGAAAGTATTGGAAAAATGTAAAGTTCAATAGTTGTTACGAACCGTACTTACTTCCAGAATACAATTTGCATGCAAGAACTATTATATCTAAAATGTTCGACGTGTTTTTCTAAAGAGGAGTTTGCTTACACGAATAGAAAAGTCTGGAAAGGGGCCCGCTACATATAATTATGGTGCAAAGAATAGAGACACATTACAGGAATCATTTCTGGCACTTTCTTATCGTGCAGGGGGTTTCGCCAAGTACGACCGAACTTTGAAATCGAGAGCGTGCATGTCTAAGGCCCATCTTGTACGTTTATTTAATGTTGAAGCGAAATCTTTACTAGGCTAGATGAGGCGCGTTTCACGTACGCCGCAGTTCGACCTTCAGTCGACCTTCAGTCGACCTTCAGTCGACCTTCAGCCGCGTGCCTCGCGGCGCGAGACCTGCTCGCCGCTCGCTTCTTTTTTGCACGTGTGGTGCACGGAGCAGAGGGTGCTCCATTCTTCTCCTTCTCAATTTTTTGAAACATGGCACATACCTACATGGCGGGATTGGCCAAGATGTAATGGTATATACATGGAAATTTCCACAAGAAAAACGACAATATAATAGCGCCACTCTAGAATTTTCTAATTCTACATCGCACACCTACTCTTCATACCTCAACTGGCAAACTTCATTCGTACCGGTACATATCGTAAAAGAAGAGACATCTGGGCGAGTTGGTATGGTGACATGATAGAAAAACAGCGCAAAAGACGTGCACGGAGGAGAAGAACGGACAGGACAAGCGCTTGTCCTGCACGTCTTTTGCGCTGTTTTTCTATCATGTC
>JAJIZL010017327.1:1771396-1794574 GCA_023969395.1 Amblyomma maculatum | reverse complement strand
ACACACACACACACGCACACGCACACGCACACGCACACGCACACACGCACACACACGCACACACACGCACACACGCACACACACAGTGAATTTTGGCGAATCCCCCACTGTGGGTATGTGCCATATATGCAAAGAGGCAAGAAGAAGATGACCAGTTGCGACCATGCCACAGTGCTATATTGCAGTGGTGAGTGAAACTGATCCGTAGTCATCGACCCGGGTTCAAAATGCGATCATGACCATAAGGTATTTTATGAAGCGATAGCGTTAACAATCTTGTGTCACAGAAGACGCGGCGTTGTTGTTGGCCGCGAGCGAAAATTTTCGATGGAAGCAAAGAAAGACGAAATAAAACTCAGAGAAAGCTCGAAGAATGTTCACAATGACATCGAACTTTGCAGGATCATTTGTGTGACCTAGGAAAAGTAATTTAGCGATTAGGTTAACTTTGGGTCAGGTTGAACTCGAAATAAGGACCTGCGGTTTACGAGACGTGGGTGTTAGCCATCGACCATGACGGGTCATTGGTTTAAGCTTCAGAAAGGTGAATCTAGGAGTTTTGACTTAGACACGTAGGGATGCAAATTAACATAAGCAAGAATGCCAACTGGGAATTATCTAATGATGCGCAATGAAAAGCAAATGTTGATCACAACACGGGCGATGCTGTGGTCCTTCAACTCAGCAATTCATCTTTAGGACAGTGGAGCTCACTGCATGTCTGCCAATGGACGCGAAATGATATCAAAATTGCCTTTCAGAAAATAAAAGGCGGAGCAGCTGACTCAATACACAATGGGGCAAGTGAAGAACAAATAAGCGGAATAGTAGCTGTAATGGCCTGTATCAGACTCGAGTCATCATTCGACTCGAACCTTCCCGCACTGAAGCGGTAAAGAAGCCTGACAGCAATGCTAGATGCTTGATATTGAACGATTCACAAGGCTCTCCAGAAAAGTTTGCGAATCGATAGAGGATATATGACGCCATAAAATCCCCCAAGATGCCGTAGAGAACATTGTAATTGCACGCGCTTGTACTTTTCGCCCGATTCTGATGATGAAACGGGATCGAGATAAAGTGAAGTTCCACCTCGTCATTCCGTGAAAAGCGTCGGTGCTGAACTCGAACATGGACCTCCAGATAGGGCTCGATGCGAACACGTGTGTAGGAGACATGGTCGAGTATGTAGTCAAGACAAACCAAAGTCTGTAAACAGTTGTTAAAAGCTGGAGTACAAGCATTGCCTAAGCGATGTGAACGGGACAAGATGAAGCGACCTCTAAATTTTTCAGCCGAAGTTGCTGCCAGCAAACTATCACTTGCCGAAGGCCAAAGACCGGACAAAACCAAAGCGGCGCATGAAGGTATTAAGTTGATGCCAACTAACACACCCAAGTACCAGACAAATATTGTCAAATACGAACTGTACTGCTAGAACACTCGAACAAAAAATCCCACCCATCTAGGTATTTGGTGCGGTGTGATCCCGGTCACTACAACCGGGAATGCACTCCCTCACCAGAATATGATTTGAATACCCTGGTGCTGTAATTGGCCACCAGATCTTATGCTCCCACCCTAAAATCCAACTGGCTGTTGATGAACTGGCCATGGCCCGACCTTGGACGCAGCGGAAAGTAATAACCAGCGCAGCGGAATGTAGTAACCAGCGCAGCGGAAGGTGGCAGCGTTTCACGCTTGAACCCTATGTAGTAAAACCTGCCAGCACTGCTGTTCGCGGAAGTAGTGGACATAAAGCGGGATATTATACAACATATGGGGCTAAAGAGAGAAATAAAGGATTTGCAGTACTAAAGGGCAGCCATATCCTTTGCTACCTTGGTTTAAAGGCGAGACGAGAACTATGCATGAGACTCTTTGTTAACAAGCATACAACTAGTTCTTTGCCACTAGCGAGAGGGCGGCATGCTTCTAATAAGCTTAAGAGGTATGAATGCAAGCTGGTACAGACCTGCGCATCTACATCTAGCCATAATGACATGGCAGTAGAGGGTTTCTATGAAGACCTCCACACTATAGGGTGCTGACGAGAGACTTCAATGGCAGTGCAGGTAAGATGCAGGCCGGAAAGAAAGCATTGCGTAACTATGATATAAGCTCTGAAAATTCCAGGCGAGAATTCTGGTAGAGTTCGGAGAGCAAAAAATGCCCGGTTCACTACTACCTGCTTCACCCATATCATTGGATTTCAAGATCTCAAATTAGTCTAGATTTGAAGAAGGAACGCAGTGAAGTAGTGAGGATAAGCCCCACCAATGAGTAGCGGTAAGAGGGAAGTAGAAGCATTCAGAATCTCGCTGCAGAATCGATATTCGGAGCTATGTAACCTTAAAAGGCAGAAAGCGAGCAGAATGGGCCAGGAAGCACACGCGGGCTACTGTCCACAATTCCAAGAAAACGCAAATGCAGTAGCAGTTTGGAGAATTTCAGATGACCAGATAAGATTTGTAAGCTTTGCGGGGATCGAACGAATGCAACTAGAACAGGCCCGGTTTATTTGGAGGGATATGAGAAAGGCCTTCGCACTATAGTGGGCGCAACTTTGCTAATAATAAATGCGATATACCCACTTTGCACGGGGGTTTTATAGCTTCTTTCTCTGCCAGAATTGATAAACTGCCAATGGTCAAAGCTTATAACAAGGTTTATTGAAAAACACTTGCTTTAAATAACAACCATGTTGCACGATAAAAATGTAAAAAATGTCAAACGGAGAGGACTTAGGAGCTAGCGCACTGTCTGAGTCGGCAAGTGAGGAAAGCAGCTTTATCTTTCCTAACGTGCAGATTGAGAATAAAGTGAAAACATTGGCCGCATACCATCCACGGATACTGCCCGGGGCTTGCAGCGCTACCGTTGATGACGAGTTTCGGAACACCCGGCGTACCGCATTCTGGAAACGATGCATTTAAATTGAAGCACCTGTGCTCGTAGTAAATTATTTCGATGATGTTGCTAGTAAAAGTATTTTTCATGCATGTTTCTGGTTTATTTGAACGTTTCAGAGATTTTCTACTTAAATATAAAAGATTGAACTTGATTGCCAGCACAGGCATGGAAAATTGCAGAGTAGAGTAGAGTCCTGCCTACTTTTCCCTATTTTCAAGCTGACCCCGATACGGAGAGTAAGATTTTGATTAACGTAAAGTTTGTTACTTGCCAGGTCCATTTAGGTGTAAATCGACCGCCTTCAACTGAAATTGCAAAGAGTTAGGAGCCATTAAAATACACTGGATGGCTTACTGAACTTTTATACATGTCTTGAAGATCGCCAAATAGACAAAATATGCAACACAATGAAGGCGGATACCTTGCCTGCGGTTACAATGTATCCAGAGTTTACATAAACGCAATGTACATACCAGGAGACAATAATAGACAGTTTGTATTTGAAGATAAAATAAAATACCCATAAAACACCAATTTACATTGTCAATCTACTCATATCAAAATACTGAAGAGAGAATATCGCTCAGTCGTCAGCAGCAAGTAGCGGCAAGGATATTAGTTCGCGAATCAATATATCTTTAATGAATTGCACCTTCAAATGCAGCCACTAAACTATATTGATAAGCGTTCGGAATTAAAGCTACAATGTTCATTTTCAATGCAGCAGTAATAAACCTCTAGTAATCTATGGGAGTAAAACATGATAGACCGGGCTCAAAAATTGTTACTGTCAGCCCTACTACGGTTTTATAGTAAATTGGTTGGTTTGGTTGGTTTGTGGGGTTTAACGTCCCAAAGCAACTCAGGCTATGAGAGACGCCATAGTGAAGGACTCCAGAAATTTCGACCACCTCGGGTTCTTTAACAAGCACTGATTTTATAGTAAATTATACATGGAACTGCCGCACCCGGAGTGATACTTCGCTTGCTCTTTGCACTGCACCGCGACGAATAAGGTACAACACTGTTAAAATATAACTGAAATGATGCATAGTGTACTGCACATAATAAGGTTTCTAAACATTCCTCCTAACTTAGGCTTTCTGGCACCTGTCCTAGCCTGTAACATGCACATACTCACTTTTGTCAATACACCTATAATTAGGCTCACTTGAAAAACCAGAATATTCATCGTGCTTGATTGTCTCCGCGTCCTTGTATTTCTAAACAAATCGAAGCAAGAAAATGAAGTATATTAGATAAGATGCAGGGTAATTTCGATATTTTTATTACAATTAATTCATGATGGTCTCTCAACACAAGGTGAGGCAGAATGTTTCTTACCAGGCATTTAAAATGACGTTACGTGGCATTTGTTAGAAAGTGTGAGACCAGAGCTAAATTGCTAAATTTGTTTTCTACTTTTTGATTTCACTTCTTTACAAAAGCTTAAGCTCTTTTGTTGTTTTTGTCAACTGTGGGTGCCTTAACAAAACAACACCCTGAGCCTGGTTTCGTGGAAACATGGTCAGCTATAATACGTACCCTCAATCTGTCCCTCCTTTTGGTCGGTTTTTTACTTTTTGAGCTTTCATGAAGTGAGATGTCGAAGAATCTGCCTAGACGTACGATTTATAGCTTGTCTTCTGTGTGCAATTTATTTTCTTGGTGAATGAAATTCTGGTCTAAATTAGTCTGATTCCAAACAGTTTGTAATCCCCTTCCTTAAAATGGGCGTAGAAACTATCTCTCAGGTAAATAAATGTATAGACTGCTCTATCAATAAGACTAATAGATTTGTTTAATTTTGAATATTAAATCAGTTCAAGCACTCTACAAATTATCAGCATAAATTATTGCAAATTTTTATGATAGTTCTTTTACTTGCTGAAGTAGGAGCATGACAAGATATGCATCCTTTTTTTTTTTTTAATCAGAATAAGCTGCTTTCGCAGTAAATGACCGTGAAGCATGCGTAATACATTTATGGCTAATAAATGATCATTTGGCTTCGAAAGCAGGTTTACAAATGCGATGAGTGCGACCACAGTAGAACTTTAGTTTTGAGGTGACAGAAATACTCATTTTTGGGCAGCTTATACCTGCGCTGATACGAATTAGGAAAGCAGAGTGCATTTAAAACAGATCATACAACTATAACATTTTTATGTACCGAGAAAAATATAATGAAGACGATGCCAGGTAGCGGCAGTTTGATTACAATTATCCTAACATTTCTGTTTTCAGGCGAAATAATTTCTTTTTTCCGTCCTTGTAACCGCATTCTTTTTATATATGAAATTTTTGTCTTCGAAAACGATTTGTTTTCCTTTACTCTTAGATGACCTCTACTACCTAGCCTTCTGCTGCATTATCAACTACATTGCTACAAACGGCCGTCGAGTATCATTCCTTCAAACAGCATGCAATAATCATGCTGATTTCTTATAACTTTATAACAAGATGTCAGTCTCTCTCCTAACGTTACACACGTCACTTTCCTCTCTGTGCCTCACTTCAGCGTCCTGCATTTGAGACCATTAGTTTTCGTTAGTTTAGCGGAGGTTTTGTTAGTTCAGCACATTTGAGCCGCCATGGGTGAGTACTGGCCTCATATAGGTGTCTATCGCCAGAGAGTACTTTCCAAATATCCTTCCGCCTTTTTATTTTACTATTTATTTATTGCTCATGGTCCACATCTGCGGTTAATACTTAAACAAATAAGTGTGTTTCCTTACCAATTTCAAGGTTTTTTTATTCATGACTATTACCTTTCGCACACTATTGCCAATTATTATAGTTTTCGTCACATACATTTTTTAAACCAGATGTTTGATTTGCCGATCTAAGACCTCTATCATGGCCTAAATTCTTTCCTGAAGAATGGCAGAGGGAGAGTAATGCCATCTGCATGTCATATATTACCTATGTATTTATGAAATTCTCCTTAAAGCGCTTTACAAATCAGTTCTGTAATGTGGAGCATTGGGCGAGTGGGTGGTCCACCTTTGTCAACACTGCGCAACCGAAACGGACAATCCACGGGCGCTGCGCATGTGTGTGTATGTGGGTGTATGTCTTCTTCTTCGTCAGCGTCCGTTGAGTTTTGTTGACATACCGTTTTATAAATCGACTTGATCTAACAAGATACGCTAAATTCGTCAATGGCGATTTCATGCGTTTGCTATTCCGCATCGTAAACTTGGAAGTCTTCCAACGCATCTGACTGGCTATCGAGAAAGCACGCAAAAGTTTCACACATTGACACCAACGCCACAGTAATTATGACGAAGCGCGTGAAAGAACGGTAAGAACATGAACTGCTTCCAAACTAATATGCAACTCTTGCAAAAAAATCTAAATATCTGGAGCGCTTCGAATAG
Source organism: Amblyomma maculatum (assembly GCA_023969395.1). NCBI lineage: Eukaryota > Metazoa > Arthropoda > Arachnida > Ixodida > Ixodidae > Amblyomma > Amblyomma maculatum. The sequence goes on along the minus strand of JAJIZL010017327.1, from coordinate 1,788,278 downwards.
AGCAGACAACAGTTTGCAACAGCGCTGCATTCAAAAACAACCGAACAGTGCTTATCTGTCTATGATTTCAGTGCAAAAATGAGGCCTAAAGTTTTCTATTAGCCTTGAAATTACAAAGAACTTTGCAGGTTGATCAAAGGTGTAGGAATGGTGTGAAGTGTCTCGAGGAAAGAAAGCGTTCTTATGATGTAATCAGAATGTTTCACTCCCTTAAATGTGAAACCTTCCCTACCCCATTTTTACATCTTGTACATATGTGAAGACAAACTAAATTTTGCTTGTTGAAGGGAAAAGAATGAATGTAATGGCACACGAAGAAACGCTGCTCGTACAAACTACATTATTCTTGACGACTTACGGAATCGCAGTGTCGAAAGGTGCACTAAATATTTTTTCTTATCAGACCTAAACTTATTTTGACTCTATTGTGGTTCATTACACCTGGCAAGGCACGAAAACCACCCAAACTACTGCAGCATTGCCTCACCGCACACTCTTATCTTCATAAGGTGCTTATTTGCATAAGCAACCAACAACGCCCTTTAGAAGTGGTAAAAGTACTTGCCTTTCCTCAAGCCAAAATATCTATTCTTGTTTTCATAGAAACCTTTGCCGAAGTAGAGTAGTTGAATGAAGATATGAAGCCACAATGAAATGCCTGTTCTCTAGCGTCTCACATCACAATAAATCTCTTCTACAATACACAATGGGCACAACAGTGTCAGGACATGACGGTGTCGGTATTTTCTCACTAGTGTAAACGTCTTTATTCACACAGTTCTCCCATTGTTAGTTATATGCTTTCTACTGTCCTAGAAAACTGTAAAATCATCTGCACTCACTTGGAGCCTAAGAATCCACTGGCGACTATTTAGTTTCGCGCTGCTTCGATAGAGGTTTGAGTTCGAGTTGAAGGTATTGTTTACAGAAACCAAGAGAAAATAAAGCCACGTAAGAACACGCATCAGCTTCAGCAGAATCTGCAAGTTGGTCGTCATGTTTTTTTGTGAACGAGTGCTATGAAAATCAACCACTGAGACAAACTTTCTTTGGTCTACTGCTTGAAGGTGCGCAACACACGTGTATTCCGTGTAATTTGCGCTGAAAAAAAAAATGCATATCTACTTCCCAAGACTAACTAGCCTGTCTCACTACAATAACAGAACTATACCGCACGCCACGGGCGTGGCTTGTTAATAGACTTCTAGTTTACCGCGGCCGTCTACCGCTACTGCGCGCCATCAGCACAACGCGCGCTGATTGGTCCCTATGGACCAATTCAACTTGCTTCCAACTACGTCCAACTTGCTTGCCGGCTCAGGGAAGCCATGCTCCCGGACGCCAACCATTTTGGCCGTGAAAACTTATCATCATCATCTTCATCATCAGCCTGACTATGCCCACTGCAGGGCGAAGGCCTCTCCCATATTTCTCCACTTAACCCGGTTCTGTGCTAGCTGCATCCACTTGACCCCTGCGAATTTCTTAATCTCATCCGCCAACCTAACTTTCCGCCGCCCCCTGCTACGCTTTCCTTCCCTTGGAATCCAGTTTGTTACCCTCAGTGACCATCGGTTATCCTCTCTTCGCACTACATGTCCTGCCCATGTCCATTTCTTCTTCTTAATTTCTACTAGAATGTCGGTAACTTCAGTTATTTCCCTGACCCACTCTGCACGCTTTCTATCTCTTAATGTTACCTCTACCATTTTTCGTTCCATAGCCCTCTGGGTGAAAACGTAACATCATCGCAAATGCACCTGAGCAGCTGGAATGTTATCTGGGACTGCGATGGCGTAACAGCTATAACCTGCATTGTCAGTGTGTGCCACACAGCGAAAAGCAGTGGGCACGTCATTCCAAATATTGCCAAGCTGTAACACGCACAGTAAAGCGATGACGAGCGCTGCTATGGAGCATGCGCAATTCTCAAGCAGAAATATGTCACAGCTGTCAATGTGAATGTTCGCCCTATCAAAGGCGGTAAATTTCAGCGCGGCGAAACATTCCATTCGCCGTATGGTTTTGTTTGGTTTGGTTTATGGGGGCTAACGTCCCAAAGCGACTCAGGTAATGAGCGACGCCGTATTGCATCGCATAGCATACGGGAACCTACCGAATCCTAGTCATCGAGGCCGGGATTCGATCTCGCGTCCTTGGACACCGTAGTCGAGTGCCCTAACTGCGCTACCCCGTCGGGTACTCACCGCATGGTTAATGTCGCTCCCCCCACTACACTGATGAGCAGATCTAGCATTACATTACCAAGGAAATTGAAGGACTTGTTCGGGATCACAGCTAAGACGAGGTAATCGGCTTTATTGTAGAACCTTTTGATAACTATGGATCGCGATCGAGCGGGTGTCGCGCAAATAACCATCTTTCGTCTTGTGCTGTTGGTTCTAATAAATTCTCTGCCTCGCGATGGTGGCATATATGCTAGTGGTTTATCGTACAGACAAAGGAAGAAGCGAAAAAGTCAGCAAGTAGCAGACGCCCAAAGTCCTCTCGAGCGAAGGCAGCGAACAGTGACACATCAGCGCCTCTGGCGGCATTTAATTGCGCAGGGTTCCTCGTGTGTTCGGCAAGCTGGACTAGGCCGCATGCAAGCTGGGACTCACTGGCGCCGCTTGGAAAAGAACGCGAAACATTTACCTTGCACTTTTCATCAAAGCAGACTTACACTGCAGGCTAAAAGCACTTAATTAGCTCTTTATAATTATTCGTTAATGTATACGCCATATCTTAAAGCTTTTTATAGAAGGGAAAGGGTTAACTCGAGAATACACTGCGTGTGCATTGCTCGCCATTTAAGTGTGTATACACAGATGGTGACCGAAAGGTGACATGCCTTTGATCCGCCCGAAACTGGCGTTAAAAGTAGCTTCCAGTGATTGTGTAGACTGCTGATCAGTCATGAAATTGTGAATTTCGTTGTTCCAGTGATAAAAATAAGCGGCGCTGGCGCGCTGTAGGGCTGAGCCTGTTGCGTAGGAAACAAGGAAGCGGCCTGGGCAGATTGCGCTCGTGTGGCTTTATCTCGACATTTTGTTGTGAGCTGCTTTCGCGCTTTCATGCTTCATGCCTTCACTGATTGCCGTATTGCCGTCGCGAAAACTCGGATAAAGCTAAGGCAAGTGCAAATATTGGATCATCCTGCACAGCGGGTTTTTTTCTGAACTTCTCCTGCAATCTGAATACATTCCCTCACAGAGTTTGAAATGAGAGAGTTGGAATATTCAAGACATGACCTTTAATTTGTATTACATGACATCTTTTATTCACATTTGTTTCATGCGTGACATCAAGGTTGATTCTAGTATTGAGAGTTGCCTGAAGGCTTTTCGCGAGGTCGTGCGGTTGTGACGTCATGACCCTGTATAACAGTCGAGATCTTTCTCTCACGACCAACAACACTGGAACCAATGACAACTTTTTCAATTTTACTGTGACGTAGAATTTTTACGATATTGCTTAATGCTCCTACCTAACTTAAGACAAGTGTTTTTGTAGAGCGCAGTTTGAAATGTGGTAGAGCGGTCTTGCGGACACAATAGATGAGCTGATTGATGTAGGTAGAGCCGGACGATTTTTTCTGAACGGGAAACTTGCAGTTAGAAGTTTCTGAACAGTATCTGCTTTACATTTTCAAAACCTCTTTGCAGTCAACGTAAGTATTCCAGACTCATGAGACACTTAAACGCCTATAAAAACCAAGGCCGGTTGGAGACCATATGTGACTCACCCTACGTAGCACTATCTCAAATGCTTTGTTATATGAAGAAACGAAAACATCTATTTAGGTAATCTCAAACTATACTGTTATGAAGTGAAGACCTTGGCCTGTTATTGTTAGCACCACTTTCAAAAAATAATACTCCCTTGAGTTCTGGTTCAACGTGATATCGTTGCAAACGCTTTATTTTGTTCCTTGGGAAATGTCTGGCTAATAAGGTTAATAATTCTAGAAGGAGTTTTATTTCCGAACCTTTGCTATAGAAAGAGGTAAATGCTGTTCCCTGCCATCTGCCCTGCTGTATAACGCTTCCATTGCCATTGTTTTCGGAGCTTATTAAAGGCATTGAACTGAAGACTGATTAGTAGCCACCATTGTAATTCACCTGCACAAGCATGCTTAGTATTGGGAAGGCGCCAGTTCTTTAACTTAAGTGTGCTTTACCCTTCAACCACATGAAAGCGTTTTTTGGTAGTCGAAAAACTGAAGATCCTCTACCGAAACGTGGCCGCCCCGAACGAGTTCGAACCCCGAAGCTCCACTAAGTAGCCTCCAGTGCATTAACTCCGGTTCAGGAGCCGAGAGTGTTAACCACGGAGCCATCGCGGCGGGTTGCGAAAACGTGGTTAACAGCTTTCGATTGTATACCTACGTTCAAGTCATGCTTGAACCTCCACTATATTTGTTTATATTGCGTCTTCCAGACTATGCTTTTTTTTTTTAGCGCCCACAGCGCAGCATGACTGAACAGTCAGCTGTGCTCACGATGCTGCCCAAAGCACAACGTTGCCAAATCCTTCGGTGTCATTGTCTGCCGCTCCCCTGCGATTGGTTGGTTGGTTGCACAACTTTTATTTCCATCGTAAATGGGCGTCCTCTTCCCCGCCCCCGGCACGCGTGTCGGGGAAGACGGGCAGTCGTGCGCCCGCGGATTAGAGGCTGGCAGGTAGCTCTTGGCTTGTTGCGGGCTCTTCCGCCAGATGGACGGTGCGGCTTTCAAAGCAGGCGTAACGTGCAGCCTCTAGCACGTGGTCAATTCGTCAGGCAAGGTGCGGAAGTGGAGGGTACAGCAGGCGAGGAGGAAGGTGGGAAGGTGGGTCGGTGGCGGGTGAATATTTTAGTGTGTAGATGGTTGGCGGAGCGAAACCAACTTAACTCGCGAAGCCACAGGCATGACACACCGCTTGGATTTTCTAGTTTCGGTGCGCGAACGGTTTGTTTCAAACTGCTTCCTTGCGCCAGACGTCGAAAAGAGACTCATTTGCATGTCACATGCGTGCTGGCACGCTCGCACTCTTGCTCTGGAGTGGTTGCGTGGCCCCACAGGCTGTGGATTTCATTCCATCATTTCCTGTTATTCATTGGTTGTCACTGGAGACCTTGATAAACCTTAAAAGAACAGTCTAGCTACTATCGGATACGAGTGCGTATATATATATATATAAGTATAGGCATATTCTGGTTGATCTTGCCACTTTACGGCAGTATCGAGAGAAAAATCGCGACTTAACCAAAATTTACATTTCAAATTATTAAACAAACGTCAAGCTTCATCAGATGGTGACCCCACACTGTGTCCTTTTATTCCTACTAAATGGCATTGGTTTGGAGCGTCTGAGATGAATATACTGCGTTTTACGACTACGCCAGAGCGTCATACGGACAGGTACTGGTGTTCATATCAACTTTAAAAAGCGTACGGCTTATCTTTCCATAAATTACAGCTACTTTTATTCTTAAATCTTGCTTGATTTGCTTTAAAATTGCTTTTGGTATCTGCGGGAGATGCCAGCAAGTTAAGTCTACTTATTCATTTCATTCTACTTAAACCCATTTTAGTACTCTGAAATATATTTTGAACAAACTGTTCATCTTAGTAAATGACTCATTCAGCACGTAACTTACGCTACTCGGCAGTTATGATTGAGTCATGTAGTTCATAAAGTTGTATTTACTATAATAACTGTATATGGCGTCCAGGATGTCAGTGTTTGCGGACGTGGTCTACCAACACAATGTTATGCCCGACTATTATGAAACACTTTGACCCCATGGTGACCGGCACGTGCCAACACTGTGGCGAGGTAGCAGATACCTATCACATGGTGTAGGCCTACCAGCGAAATTCAGCTTTAACCCCCAACCCTAACCCTACACGAGAGGACTAGGAGGCGGCCCTGATTGGCTGCTCAGACCTTCAAGCCCAAAAGGCCTTGGTCCAGAGAGCCAGGAAAGCGGCTTCGACCAATGGGGTCCCAGACTAGGACACCACCTAGTATGTGGGTCCTCCTAAGAGGTTCACACCTCTACTTAAAATAAATGTCTTTACCACCACCACTCACTGGAAAAACGAGACTACGGTATAAAAAAAATTAAGCATTAAATAGTTTGCCCGGGATTTTCAGCTGCGCAGCCAGGTATTCGTTAATTTGGGAATGGGGATTTCGAAAGCAGCCAGAAAAAATTTGTTAAAAAAGTCAGCAGATTCTCCTTTTAAGAGATGTAGCTCACGCGCAAGACATGTTTCCAGTAATATTCGCTGAGATCCCAGGAACTGAAAAATACAAAAACATTAGAAGGGTTCAACGCTGCTGAACCGAATGTGGAGCGAAAGCTTTGGCTACGGGCGACCGAGCGTTGCATCGAACACAATCAGCGTTTGGTTGAACGCACCAAAGTTCAGTGGCATCTAGGAATAATCCACTTCCATGCTCTGCACATGCGATGCCGGCAGTTGCTTTCCTGCTCCACTCGGTTAGCTCTCCGCGGCGGCGCTCGCACACGCAATGCGGAAGCTACCCTTGTCTCAATGTCGGCGAGCGCATCTTCTGGGATGCCGCTACCATCCTCCTTTCTGTAGCGAGTGCAGCAGTGTAGCAGAGGATGGTATCGGCGCATGCGCACTGCCGCTCGTTTTCAGGCACCGCGAAATGCTCGAAGGGTAGTGCTGTGTAGGTTTCGCTACGAAAGGGAATCCCATTTCTTGTGTATTTATACTCATGTATTCCTGATGGGAGGTCCCCCCAGACAGTCTTACTTCGGGACCTCCTACTGTACAAACTTCTTTATGCACTTATAATTGACTTGTATTTCGTTTTAATAAACCTTCAAACCTTCAAACCTTCGGAGAAAAGCGACGACTTTGCACCCGTCTCTCCGCAATAGTGTAAATGAGCTGCGCCGGCTGGCACGCGCCGCTCCTTATCCGCGAGCACGCGAGCTCCGCCATCAGCCGAGCGCACGCGTAGTGCCGCTTTTCTCCGCTGCATGGCAAAACCAGCGCTAGCTTCGTGAAGTAAGGTGCAGCTTGGGTTTACTTTGGCGCACATTAAACGTTGCTGTTTAATTTACGCCAAAGTCAATAGGGGCTGCTCCTCCATGATGGTGCAGTGGTTACGGCGTTCGACCACTGTGTAGAAAGATGCATGGTTTGACCCCGGCCGCGGCGGTAGCTTTTCATTGGAAGTGAAAAGCAAGGCGTCCGTGTGCTGTGCGATGTCAGTGCAGGGTAAAGCACCCCAGGCGGTCGAAATTTCCGGAGACCCCGACTACGTCGTGTCTCATAGCCGGAGTCGCTTTGGGACCTTATACCCCACAAACCAAACTAAACCTAAACTTTGCTGCAAAACTAAGAACGTATTCTGTTCGCCAGTTTTCAGAAATATGCATTTGTTGATTCGCATCTGCATCTGTGCTACAATGGACTGTCTAGAACAGAAAGAAAGGTACCGGTCAATGCGGTTACAATTAAGTGATGAAACTTACTAATTCATGTTGCTTATTGTACAGAAATATTAATGCCGAACGTGTTTTGTTCCAGAACATTAGTTAAAACTAAACGAGAGCAAGGAAAGCTGGAAATATGAATTTCCTACTCCTTCGAACTTGCCTGTTTGCAGCCATGTTCACTCCGGTTAATAGCATGCATCATCTTGCGGTGATACTCCAGGCTACTACAAGTAATGAAATCTCCAAAAAACTGACAGCCATTAAATTTTTAAAGACGTAATTTCTTCCGTCATACCACTACTGTTCGCATGAATTCATTGAATTGTACGGGTAAAAAAAACTCTTCGCATCACGAGCAGGTCAGAGGTGCTGACTGAGGTCTAATCTAAGATTGTCTTGTTATTGATACGAGAACCACACGCAAGTGAAAAGTAAAACTACTAAAAGGTGGCTATTGTTATACCACAAATGCCAAAGAGTTCTTCCTACAACTCGTTTGATGAGAGCGTTCTTGACCCCATTCGTCAAATTCGTCAACCAAAGCGAAAATTCTCTCTCCCTTTGATTTGCTATCACTTGCTGCACGTACAATGACGACACCATTCCTATCACATTAGTCGGTTAACTTTATGTTTTCGTCCGTATTCATAAGTCCCCCCCCCCCCCCCCCCCCCCCCACACACACACACACGCGCACGCACACGCACACGCACACACACCGACCGACCGACCGACCGACCGACCGACCGAACCAACGCTGCTTTAGATAGCCGCAGGCAGTGCTCATTATAAGCGCTCCTTACCGGATGGGCAACTTTCCCGATAACAAAGGAGTTAAAAATATCGGTTGTAGTGTCGATCTGTAATATTTTTAAAAATATTGCTGATCGAGTGTCGTGGTGTCGCATCTGAAAAAGCATATCGCTGATCGATTTATATTATGGCAAACTGTGCATAAAGGTAGTCAGAGGAAACACATCAAATCAGACAGGAAGTCAAATTCAGGCATTTTTCTAAAGAAAGTATACGGCTTAATAGAGTGCGTTGTTGCGCGAGTCGGTCAGACATATCTTCAAACATTATGGTGTCGCAGCGCTCGCAGACAAGGACAAAAAGACGAGAGACACACACAACAGCGCTGAACTTTCAACTTTGTTTTGGATGATTTTGATCTGCAAACTTATAATTGACAGAAGGGACTTGACGCACAAGCGCACTCACAAGGCAGATATCGCAATCTCAGTAGCCACATGATTTTGTTTGTAAAAGTAGAAATAGAAACGTTAAAGGCCGGGCCACAAAACGAACGCGGCGCAACAAACACTGAAGGGGCTATAAAAACAAGGCATAGAAGTGAAAACAAAATTCAAGATGATAAGTGAAGAATGGCAATGAAGAGACAACAATAAACATGACAAAAATCATGAAAAGGTGAAGACGCATGAAAATGCGACTAAAAATAGGGTCAACAAATAACGCGCCAAAACAACTTCATGCATTAGGAAGATTAGTGGAGCGTGGAATACGAGTCTAATGTGTTTGTAATCGCAAGAACAAGTTTTCTAGCTCTCAGTAATATGTACGCTTATGAAAACAATAGACCACACAATTTACCCGCAGAGCATTGCCTGACTATTTATGTACGGCGTTCATATGGTTGACAAAAGCTTTGTATACGTCAAATATACAGCCGGAATCGCAATGAGAAGAAAAAAGTAGCATCGTCAAGGGATGTATACGGCAAGAGGCCGGGATATTTTTTAATGAGCTCCTCACAGTCAAGCGGGGATATGTTTCTTACTCGCGCTACAATAGCCATATTCTTGCAATGCACGCAAATAAAAACATTTCAGTAGAATATTGGTACTGACAAAAGCTTAAATTTTGCTGGCATTTAAGAAAACCGCGAAACACACATGAAAGTAGTGCACATCGGACTGTCGAAGATACCACTCCGATTTTATTAAATGTATTTTCTTGATGCACTTATATTTTCTTGGCAAATGTCTTTTCTTCTGCATGGACATTCTTATGGGAGCCAGCAAGCATGTAAGAGACAGATCATCGAAAATCCAACCCCTCAAAAACACAGAAAAAAAAAGCAGCTCTGTGTACAAGCTGCCCGTAAGCTGGGGTCTTGTCTTGCTGTGTTCCCGGCGCCTCTGCGATGAAGTGTGTCTTGTTACTGCTGATCCACTGCCTGTCTCTGCGTCTTTTGGCCTGTCGTCAACTCCGTGTGATGCAGTTCCGCTACTGGGAGATTCGGCCAGGTTTACCCCTTTGGATGTAGGAATCATGTCTTTGTATAGCTTACGATGATGGCTGTGTCTTCCTCGGGCAATGATGCGCTAACCTGGTTCGCCAGTTTGTCGGCTGAAAATGCGCCGCTAAAACCTTTCTGTCAAAATGTCGCTTATTCATGTGCCGCTGGGCCTGTAGGCGATGGCGCAATTAAAATAAGAAAATAACCTTATATGGTCCGGGAGCAGCTGAACGCTGCGACAAGCATACGTTTAGAGATTTCCGAGGTGCAACCGCTTGACAGGAAAGGTGTTTTATGTAAACGAGCTGACTTGGATTGTTTTGTAGAATTGCTGCAGTGCACCTCTTGCGCCTCATTTCCGGTGAAAAAGTTTCTTCCTGAGCAACTTGCCCATGTAAAAAGGCATAATGTGCGGTGTGGACCCCTCCGCTCCGCCAGGAGACATTCTTCTAGGCTTCCCTGATCCTGGTGTTGGCATCGTCTCTGTTTAGCGCTGTAGAAGACACGCAGGGGGTTCTCGTATTACAACTGAATCCGTTATTGTACCTTTGACAGGGTTCTCTTGCCCGTGTGAAGTCACAGTTTGGGTTATAGTATATCGTGTTTATCGACTGCAGCCTCGACCATTAAAGTGTAAGAAATGCTGGCGGTTTGGTCTCAATGGGAAAACATTGAAGTCGGTGACGCTTTGGTGCGTTTTAGGTGGTGGTCATTCATCAGGTTTTTGTAGTTATGATTCGATTAGCTGCTGCCTTTTAAACTGCGATCGCACATCTCACTATCCCACATGCGCGAAGCATGCCGATGAGTCTGTGGAGAAGGCGTTGCTGGTGTACTTGACCACGTGATCAGTAAGTTCAGCGATACGTTGCCACAAGTCATTTCCACGAAGGCTGCTTCATTGGCTTTAGGTATATCCTAACCCTGTCTACCTCTCTTCCCCGCTATGCGACTGCAGATGATATTCAACCAACCAGCTCTTCTGAGTCCACCCCTGTATATACTCTAAGCAACTCTGGCCCAGTTCTCTTTCTAACGCTTTCCAGTCAGATATTGAGATGACAGACCCATTTCAGAAGCGTCTTGCTTTGTCATCTCTTTCTAAATCTGATCATCCGCATCGCAAGACTAAAGGTCCGTTCACACTTGCGACTCGCAGAGGTCGCGCGACCGTTTTGGTCGGAAAGTGACAGTCGCAAATGGTCGCATCGGTCGAAAAGCGACTGCCGCGGGCCGATCGGGCACTGCTCGAATTTCCAGTCGCGCGACTACTATTCGAAAGCCAATCAGCGAGGTCTCGGAATTAAGTAGGTCATGCCTGCGCACATCCGGTTGTCATCGTTGGCGGCAAATTGAAATTGGCGGGAAGACAAGATAAAATGGAGTACTCGATCGAGCACCTTCTCAATGCCATTAAAGAATACCCCTACCTTTTCAACAAACGGCACCCGGATTTTAAAGGCAGGGAGAAGAAGGATATGACCTGGGAGGAGATTGGAAAGATATTCGGACTATCCGGTAAGTACCATCGTACCATGAACTTTTGAGAAATGGGTTTTTCACGCAGGTGCAACATTCTGGAGAACGGAAAGAATTCCACTGTTTGTTAAGCTTTATATTGACACCGTCTATTCGTCGTCGGCGTTCTCCTGGAAACACGAGAGCGCGGCATGCGCACGGGCTTGCCTGAAAATGCTGAAGTGTCTGGCAAGTGGCTGGTACCGACGTTCGCTGTCGTCGCCCAACAGCTCTCCTACTCCCAACTGTGCCTGACGTACTGAACCAGGTGACCCCGAGGCAGGTGGCGCTGATAGAGCTCAAAAAGAGTTTTTCCAGTGGATTTATCATAAGATGTCATCATTAGCGGACCACCGACGCCGTCGTCCTTGTTTCTGCGCCGTAGCTATCTATCACTGCATCCGATCACGCCTCGCGTAAAACTGCAACATACTCTCACGTTGTGTATTGCACATTGTCGGCTCTGCCGACTTAAATACGTGAGCGAAAGTGCATGTGCTCACGCCGGAGTTTCTGGAGAACGTTGGCCTTAACGCTAGCTAGTTGAATCGAGCACCGAGCAGTAAGAAAGGCACCGAACAAAGCGTTTTGTCCTGTGTCTTTGTCACGTCCCTATCTTTTTTACGCTTCAAGCGGTGCCAAAAGGAGTAAACTCCGCCAACTAGCCCAAGAAAGAGCGTTGCCGAGCATTAGTAAGTTTAATTAATTGCTCCCCAATTATGAAATCTGCAGCACTCATGCATGCAAGACATACAAAAGGAGGCAACAGCTACTGACGTCAAGAAGAGCATTGGGGATTTTATTGTTGGGGTTTGGTTCATGTAAAATAATATTGTAATCATAGAGATTGTTTAATAAATTGAAAAGAAAAAACAACACCCACATGCTGTCTTTTGGATCCGTAGCACCTTATGGAATCTGTTATCCTCTCCCACAGACGTGGCGGCATTGAACCTGCTTCTTGAGTTGATTATTAGTAATGTACGGTGCAGATGTAACGCGGCAGTGTTAAAGGCCTCTGTTGCGAAAATCAGGGTTTTTTGGACATTGTGAGGGTTGGAGTTGTACATTAAAATCGCGAGTGTTGCTTTAGCAGATGGTGCTCTGCGATGTGACGAGACCCCTTGATGTGGCAGCCGGTGCCAACTAAGTTTTTTCTTTGAGAGTTGTGCGTGAGATGGGACTGGAACATTCTAGGATTCATATGTAGCGAGTACGGCATTCCTCTATTAGGACACACAGGCATGTCCGTTCAACTCGAATAAATAGGGCTTCACAGATGTTATTGTCTCTTAAATGGGTAGTTTGCGACTGTACGGTGAAATATATTGGCGAGATAATAGCGGCACGAATGAATGGTTGAGGGAATCAGCGTAGAGCAAGGTTGGATACTGTATTTATTCGAATCTAGGCCAATATTGTTTTTAATTACGAGAAATTAAACTATTAGGTCGACGTAGATTCTAGAATTTCGTCACGGTATCATAAAACAAAACTAAAAAAAAACGGATCCCTGCAGACTCATGTATTGGAGAAATGCGAAAACATGTGCGTTGGTTGCTCTTTAATAGTTCTTAGCGTGTCATGACTCAGCACTTTTGGGAGACACGACTACACACTAGTCATTATTATTAGCAGTAGTATTAGCAGTAGTGGTTATATTACAGGAGAAGCAGCAGCAGCAGCAGCAGCAGCAGCAGCAGCAGCAGTAGCAGCGGCAGCTATACCAGTAGCAGCAGCAACAGGAGTTGTAGTAGTTGACTTACACAAGTCATGGACTCCATGGCCATGCACATCGAATCGCGATCTGACTGACTCATGCCATGTGACTATGAATCATGACTAAACTATAATGACCCACATGACATGACTAGGCATGACACAACATTTATATACCACTTGTCACTATATACACATTCATGACGATAACAGCATCATCCTAATGTGACGCAATATCAACGTTACATTTTGATACAATGTTTTGCTTCCACTTTTTACTTCCACGTTTTGAGGACACGTTTTCGAAAACATAGGTAAGTAAGACATTCGCCTTCAGATAAAAACGTAGCACGCAGATGTGCTGCAAGACACCAACACAAAGCAGTACTGTAGCTTTTACTATGTATGGGCGGCCAATACTGATTAAAGCGCACACGAGCATTGTCTACAACCTCTTGACGTTTGCCCCAACAAATCTTTTAACTATCTAGTGCGAAAATTATATGTTGAGTGGCTGAGTGAAACGTGAGAAAAAACTACAAGAGACCTCACCAAGCGCTCGTCGCAAGAAGTTGTAGCTAGCTGGAGCAGTGCGACCTGGTAAAACTGCCCTGAAGGCTTGCTCGGGCTCTTTCTGAAAGTGCAGCATTTCTAAAGCACTTGATGGCAAAACAGATTGTAAATTGTACGAGGACAGTGGCAAGCAGGTCAGCGATGATGACGACAAGTGAGGGGGAGCGAGTTCTTGGAAATAATTGTCGTTTGCGTGCTGTTCCTGTGGTCACTCTCAATTCTTTTAATGCCCAAGCATTGCTAGGTTATGTCGACAAGTTCGCGTGTACAGTACGTGTACACAGCCGTTGTTGTCTTAGAAGCGTTAACATCAAACGAATGATTGTGATTGATAGAGGATGTTGTGAGGATGGTGTTTAGAAATTATGCCAATTGGATGATTAGTCAATTAAGTAGAGCCAAAAATGGAAAAGTAAAATCGATCAGACGTCGAATTAGCTATAGATTAATGTCGACGTCCACGGGTTGTGACGTCACGCCAAACGGAAGTTGACATGTTTATGAAATAATTAGTCAAATAAATGCGTGACAGTGATCAAAAGTGTGTATAATGAGTGCCGATATCTTGCGTCGGCGAGATTTGACCGCGAGACGTGTCAGCGAAATTTAGCTCAGCGAGTGACAGATACTGCTCCTTTCCTTCCTGTAAATCAATTTCGAATGTCGATGAACTTTGATGCGTTCAAGAGAGAGAGAAAGAGAGAGGGAGAGAAAGAAAACTTTATTGTCGGGAGTAGTCTCAGTGGAAGAGCCAAGTTGCCGTTAGCTGGTGGCTTGCGGCAACTTCTTCAGCGCGGTTTACGGCGCCCAATTGTATAATCAGGGCTCGCGTTACGCAGCACTTCCTCCCTGGATTCAAGTGAGGGAGCTTCTATGAGAGCCTTGGGAGGCGGGTCCTCTGAGCAATCCCACAGGATATGATTAAGGTCAGCTTTCTCTCCGCACTTAGTGCATGATAAGCTTATGCTGCCCGGAAATGTGTGAATAAACCGCAGGGTTGGGGAAGGAGTTCGTTTGTAGTTTCCTCGAAACAATTTCTTGTTGTCTTGTTACTGATTTGTGGGGTGGTGGGTATACTCTCCTAGAGAGTTTGAAGTGTTGTGTAAGGTCGCTGTATGTGAGCAATCATTCCATTTCAAGTTCCTCGGCATTAGGTCTCACCGCTCGGCCGACAAAACCTCGAGTGTCACGTAACTCTGGTTGTGTTCGACAAGGGGAGTGCGATGTACGGTGTCTAGCAGCAGCACTCTGGCGTTCGCATTTCTCCACTGCAAATTTTGTAGTGCTTTCGGAATTTTTTCGGCTGGCTTACATTCAAGAAGTTTTGTTCTTTGTTTATTTTTTTTTTGAAGGGCGTCTTCAACATTCCTGGTCTCGGCTTAGAATTGTGGCCGGCATAGATACGAGTAAATGTGGTATGATGTGATTGCGGGTGCCTGGACTAAAAGCTGCCGTAAGGCAGCTTTTATTTATTTATTGTACATACTTTCAAAGCCGGGAGGCACAACAGAAAGTGGCTATCTAGGCTATCGCCATCATGTAAACGCTGATGGTAAATAAAGTTATTATTATATAATATTGTTAATATTATTAATATAATATTATTATTAGGGTCCACAAAAGTACAGCAGATTGGAATTATTTACGCTAATAGCTGTCTTAACGCAGGGGTTAATTGTCGCCTGTTTTTTTTCTTTTCCCTGTTGCTGACGCTTTAATATTTTCTTCTTGAGGTCAAGAAATCACAGGTTCCCAATTCAGGCAAAGCCGTCTTCAAGGCAGCGTTCTTCTTTGTTAACCTCACCCTGCTCTTCTCCTCTCCCTTCCTCTACTGCTTGTTGCATACGGAAGGAGACACCTATAAAATCCGCGCCAGTGATGACCGCGCTAGATGAGAAAGTCCTAGAAGATATCTATATCTATAGTTGCTTTCTTTATGCAGAACCAATTCTTCTGCATAAAGAACGCGATAAAATTCCTATAGAGAAAAGTGTTAGGCAAAGAGACACGATATCCCACTACTATTCGCAATGTGCTTAGAGGAAATATTCAGAGCCTTAAAGTGGGAGCAGCTAGGCATAAATTTATGGTGAAGACGACATTGCCTTACTAACAGGGTATGAATTGCAAGGAATGATTGAGACCTAGACAGGAAAAGCAAGAAGGTAGGCCTAAAATTATTATGCAGAAGACTAAGGTAATGTTCAACAGCCCAGGGAAGAAACAGCAGTTTACAATAGGTAGTGAAGCATTGGAAGTGATAGGCGAATATGTCTACTTAGGACAGGTAGTAACCGCACATCCCGACCGTGACAGGAAAATAACTAAGAGAATAAAATTGTAATGGAGCGCTTTTGGCAATTACTCGCAGATTGTAGCTAGAAGGTTGCCGGTATCGTTCAAGAGGAAGGTATAGAACAGTTGCATCTTACCTGTATTCACCTATGGGGCTGAAACGTAGAGGCTAACGTAAAGGGTTCTACTTAAGTTGGACAACACAGAGGGCCATGGAACGAAAAATGCTAGGTGTAACGCTAAGAGATAGGAAGCGTGCAGTGCGGGACAGAGAAATAGCTCAAGGTAATGCCATTCTGGTGGAAACCAAGACGAATAAATGGATATGGACAGGGCAGGTAATGCAAAGGGAGGATAATCTATGGTAGAAATGAGTAACAAATTGAATACGAAGAAAGGAAAAGCGTTGCAGGGGGCAGCAGAAATTCAGGTGAGTGGAAGTGGATGCAGCTAGCACAGGATCGGGCTCATTGAAGGAATATGGCAGAGGACGTACTTCACCCTGCAGTGGGTAGAGGGCAGCTGATGATGATGATACATTCATTGATGTGCGCTGGCCCCGCATGCTTCATGGCGGCTTTTGCATTTTACATCCATTCAATATGCATTTACAGTGATCGAGATCGAGCCCGCGAGGTCGTGTTCAGCAGTCCAGTTCCATGTCAACTGAACCACCGCCACGACTTTTACCTTGTCGGCAATTCGTGACTGCCCTCCTGTCCTATGCGTTTTGGTGCATGTGTAAATCTAGAACACTATCCTTCCACACAACTCACACCTCTTCCTGCATCCGTATCCCTTCGTGTTTGTCCTACAAAGTCTACATATCTATGGAACTTATTTCTTCACTGTCGGCTAGATGAAAAATATTGCTACGAAGATGACGAAGCGGGCAGTGGCGCGGGGCGGAGCGCTCGCGCCAGGCCCGCTGGCCATTAAAAAGCATATTTCATCGTCATGTCATCACGTCGTTCTGTTTCTGTTGTGTCGCCGTGTTTCATCGCTTGTCATGCCACCACGTAACATTTGGTTGGAGGTGCGGTTCATCC
>JAJIZL010017327.1:1745284-1765107 GCA_023969395.1 Amblyomma maculatum | reverse complement strand
GAAGAAACACCAAAGGAAGAAAGACACAAAAGTACTCAAGTGCATCTATCCTTTTGGGTTTTTCTTCCTGTGGTGTTTCTTCAGCGCTATAAAATAGTTGGTGCATGATCTTGATTCTTATGGCGCCGAAGAAACACCACAGGAAGAAAGACAAAAGGACAGAAGCGCATCTGTCCTTTTGTGTCTTTCTTCCTGTGGTGTTTCTTCCAGCGCTAAAAAAATCATCATTTCTTTAGAGCACGTGATAATTGACTTTTCGCGAAGTCAATAGACTAATATTTAAATTGCTAGTTTAAGTGGGAGTCAGCTTCAGTGTGTGTATTAATCTGACTAAAACTTACTCTGTTTAATGCGACCCCAGCCGGCAGCAACGGCATATTTGTTAAGAAGGTTCATTCTCTTGGTCGGAAGACAGAGCGGCCTTGCTGCTTTAGAAAACTTGAATGGTTGGTCCACCTGTGGGAAGCGCGGATGTGTTCACACAAGGGGTTAACGTGAATTAAAGAGAAGCAGCCGTTAGAAATGGCGTGCGCTCATACATAAGGACACTTTCTGTGCGAAATGCGGCTCTTTGTAAACGCTGTTTCGCGATGTTTCTATTTCACTACGGACGCAGAGAACATTTACAATTAAAATTTGATTGCTTATTTCAGCTACATAAGGAAGCCTACGACAGGGTGATAATTTTTAAGGAAAGAAACCTCAGCCAATAAAGAGATTAAAGGTAAGAATAAATGAAACATGATTAGCACTGCTCAGTAATAATCAAAATAAGCAATTCCAACGTCCATTGACATGCAAATTAAAGCAAGAAGGATACTCGAAAACAATTTTGCAGTTTGCGTAAAGCTAGCGTCAATCCTTTCTTGTATAAGCTCGTTCTCAGCGTTTGTACTTTACCAAGCCGCCGGATACGAAAACTGGCTATGTCGTTTGCTAAACACTTAAGAGGTTTGTGTTTACACATTGTTATAGGACTTGGAAAAGAAAGATTTTAGTCTGGTAAGGTAGTGAAATATTAGGTAATATAGTAGATTGAGACGCGAAGCGAATTGTTAGAATTTTTACAATTTCTGATAGTGAACAGCAGGTACGAAGCAAGCCAATTTTTAAAACTTGTATGTTTGTATCAGCAAGACGCATAGGCGTTTCGATCTGCAAGACGGTTTCTACAAAAAGATGTAATTTTTAAAGCATCAAATGAAATGCACGTTTATTTCGTGTAGCTCCTACTCAATGAACAATATGCTAAAGTGAACACGTGAACAAGACGTAAGTGTAATACAATACCAGTATTAGAGCAATGTCATTAAGGAGAGTAATATCATTGTAGCGTGGGTGAACCAGAATCTTCTCAATCTGGAGCCATTTGGCATATATGTGGTTGTTGTTTCCATAGAAAGCATTGCCCCTTGACGCCTTTGTACCGTTCCTGCACGCACCGAGAAAAGAACGTTAGTCGACATGAGAAAAAAAGAGTGATGCTTCTGAAATAAAAATGTATGTGCCTGCGTTGGAAATATGCTCTCGTTGTAAATGTGGCCGTATGTTTTTCCATGGTTTAAGCTAAACGGATTCTACTAAACGTGCTCACTAACCAGCTTTATGTGCTATACATACGATATACAGAAAATACTTGAACCGCATCAGCTAGACATCAACTGCGCATTGCGCTGTGTTGTAGGCAGAAATGGCCGCCTCTGGTTTCCTTGCTTTGTTTTTGGCGCTTTATGCTGCAAACGTTGGCAATTGGTACTTGCTAGTAACACAAGATCTGAACAGAGTTAAGTTAAGTTAAGTTGGTTCATATGAAGGGAAAGGCGCAGTATCTGTCACACTTGCTCTGTGGACACCTGAACCGCGCCGTAAGGGAAGGGATGAAGGCGGGAGTGAAGGTGGATAGAGAGAAAGGGGGGTCGTAGTGGAGGGCTACGGAGTAATTTCGACCACCTGGGGATCTTTAACGTGCGCTGACATCGCACAGCACACGGACGCCACTTCGTTTCGCCTCCATCGAAACGCAGCCGCCGAGGCCGGGATGAACAGGGTTTCGCTGCGTTAGCAGTTTCGTCGACCGGCTTTAAAGCATCGTTGCAACCACAGTTAGCTTCTGAAAAGAGTGTGTAGGGGAGAACAGCTTGCCATATATCTAAAACATTCATGCATAGACTTCTTATTTTTTGCAAAATGCGTACGCTTTTAATAAAAATTATGGAAGGCTTTGTCTAACAATTTCTCCTGCACTGCATTTACACTAACTCCTCAGTGCTGCCACAAGGAAAACTTGGTATTACAGCCGAACAACATGAAAATGTCAAACTGATAGAATAGCTGTATCACATGGTCAGGCGGGTATGAGCGGTTTCAGTATCCAAAATTACTGTGCAATGACTTTGTAGAATGTTATTGAAAACGTGCGCTTACATTACAACGCAGTGACCGGCTGTGAGCGCGTGGCGCCTGGTTATAATGCTCCCTCCACACAGGATAGCAGTGCTTGGCTTGAGGGGGTTCTCAATCTCAAGCTTGACCTGAAAAATTTAGGCGTGGGCGCATTAATTTGCCATTCATCGTTTCTAAAATGTTAAGCAAGAGTGAAACGAATTATGTACTGCTGCACGGATGCAATCCGTGTTTGTAACCCTGATGAGCTGACTAGTGGGTGGATTGGGGAACCATCTACTGGAATACCGCGCACGAGAAGACAGAAAGAACGGAGGCGGGAACAGAATAGAACGTCTTGCTTCATGGCGGCATCCATTTTTCTTCGTAATTTGTATTGATTCGCACTCTTTAATGAAGAAACGTTTGTGGCCCGGGTAGAACACTCTGTAAGCCAGAGGATTTCTGGACGATAATTTACGTGCCGCAGCATAAGGCGTATGCAAAATGATGTGCACGCTACACTTCAGGGTAGCAGCCTAAGACCGATTATATTTTGTATCGTCGCTTATAATCCGCAATGTTGAAGCATGTAGCAACATTGAATTGAGTATTGGCATCTATGGCATCTCTCATAGCCTCAGTCGCGTCGGGACGCGGAACCCTATAAACCAGGAGCTATGCTTCTTCTGAAATTGCTTTTTGCACACCTGGCTCGCGTTTGAATTTCAACAATTCCACGCGTTTATCGCTTCCTTAGCGCGGCAAAGCAGTTTTTAGTACTATGCAGGAAGGAATATTCCGTATGCTCTTCTTAGTAGCTGTTAAAATTGTTCTACAGGCTTCGCGAACTACTCTGCATATTTTTAGACTGATGATATAGGCTTCTTGAAAAGGGATGTGGTATGGTGATGTATTGGGAAATTCCTATTTTGTGCATAACTTTATTTTTATAAATTAGTATCCTGACCGTAATGTGCTGATGCGTACTACATCTATGGGAACTGATGCGAAATATAGATTTGTTTCTGCATCAACTCTAAGCATCAGTGCAGTATTTAGGTGCTGGCTGATAGAAGCGGCTGTGCTCTTGGCGCCATCAGAGTTGGAAAGTGATGGGCTCATTCCCAGCTTTTGTACTCTGTTTCAACTCTGTATGTAGGTTCTTTTTTTATGAATTCCATCTTCGTGTGCCCCAATAATATCTTACCGCTATCGCCAAATATCCTTGACCTGGTCGGCGTTCCCGTGTTCCGTTTGTGTCGCCTTCTTACTGGCTCTGACTGAAATGACCTTATCATGTCCTCTCAGCTGGGCTCTCAAAAACTGCACAATAAAAGTGCTTGTGTAAAAGTTGGCGTCACAAGGGAGAGCGACTGTTGCGCCTAAATAAAACTACGGTCTTTAAAATTTCTTTAGAAGCGCCATGTCTAAGGGCCGAGTTAAATAATAAAAATTTGAACCAGGGAGCATGATTACCTGAATGGGAAGAAAAGATAACCGATTGTCACTTAGGGTAGCAAATTTGATTCCAAGGGAAGGAAAACGTCGCATGGGGTGGTATAAAGTTAGGTGGGCAGATGAGGTTAAGAAGTTTTCAGAGGTGAAGTGGATGCACCCATACAAGACTGTGTTAGTTGGAGGTATATGAGCGAGGCCTTCAACCCGGAGTGATGATGATGATTACTCGAATAAACACAAGAAGAAATTGCAGAGTTTGTTTACTTACCATCCAAGGAAACTGGTTCGGACTTGCATTACTTCCATTAATGATTAGCCTCGGGCCTCCAGAAAACCCACAATCTTGAAGAACGTGAGTACAGAGATGCAGAATGAGACAGACTTGCGTTTATGTCAGCAACGTTCGTTACGACGAAAAACAAATTTCTTATGAGCACTCATTCTCTATATTATGATAAATATGGTATTATCACTGGTTCTTCTATGAAGGCTGAAAATAGTTTGTCAGGATAACGTACCGGTGCTGACAAAAGTAAATGGAGCACGCTGTTTTCTCCTAATATTTTTCACGTGTTCGATAATTCAAAGTGGCACTCTTCGTATGCAAAAACCGATATTAGAGAGAAGTGCGCTTTCACTTGCGCACATAATGTTTTCTTTTCGGCCATACAGTAGGCTCGATTACAAGTTGAACGAAAAAATACGTGCTCCGTTTACTTGTGTCTGCGCCTGTACAAGATATGAATGTAGCGGTGGTGATCGCAATAGCAAATATTCACGGCTATGTATTTCACACTAAGAGAAGCTAGTTGGAAATCAATACAAGCGACACAGGTTTTTCGAGTAAGTGGTGGACCGATTATTTATTATCATTTTGTAAAAAAGAAAACATTTCACCATTCATGAGTCCATTATAGCATTCGTTTTCGCTAAATAAAGTTTGGGGCTGTGATTAGCACAGAAATGTAAAAAACTCACACGAGCTCAAATGTGCGTTTTGTTTTCACGGATTATATATGTAGGTACTCTACATTTTACGTCGTCTTGTGTGAAGCAATATTTGGTGCTAAATAAAAGTCGCTACTTACTGCGTGAATTGATCCTCAGCTCCTGTACCCGAACCTGAGAAGGGTAATAAATAGCGTTTATCTAGAAGCGCATCTTTTAAACTGTGACTATTTTGGCTTTTGTGTGGACAATTAAGTAATTTCACAAAGAGAGCATGTTTAATTAGCCTAACGTGAATAATAATTCTTTTAGGCATTGCCAGCGCAACCGGCACGTTTTTTGGGAAGTGTCATGTCTGTTTGTAGACGGCACAGCTATATATTCTGTGTACCAACGCCGCCGGAAAAACTTGTGTGTTGAAACAATGCTATTAACTATGCGTTGTCATGTCTTTAACCTCTTTTTAGACGTTATCTGTGAATAGTCTGTTCAGTGAATGCCAAGCATAAACTCTGGAGATCAAATACTTTCCCGAAAAGCAATTGCAACCGCTTTGAATCTCTACAAACAGAACTGCACAGTCTTCAACAAACGGGAATGGAAACTAGTAGAAGGTGGGCACTGAACTCCTAGTATAAGTCATAGTAATGACTAGTAGACAAATATAAAAAAAAATTGCAAGAAAATATACGCATGCTCTGTGATATTGCAGTGAACGATTCAAATCTTTATTGTCGTTTTTTGACAGCTGCCGCTATGCGACCTTATCACTGTGATTCTAGCGCACGGGTCGATTTTGTGCCTTTCGTGCTCCCCCACAAAATACGAAATCCGCAAAGTCCACCCCGCTCCCAAGGGCGACAACAATCTCCGCATGAGCATCATCCTAAACGAACAGCCGGCACCTGAAGTTTACAAACTTCGTATACTCAGCATGTTCCTATAGGACAATGGTCTCAACAAAACTTACAACTATCGCACACCAGAATCATTGGTCTACTAAACGCGTCACCAACAAACTTCGCGGCATCCGAGAAGACGATTTCCGGCGCCTCATACTTGCTTTCATCCTTAGCGGCGTCATCTACTCCTTACCTCAAGAAAACAGAAAAAAAAAAGTGGATGCACTCTTCAAGCAGGCCGATAAGACGTGGCCTTCAGATTACCAAAACTCATCCCACGTCTCGCCTCCTTAACATGGGATTACACAACATCCTCTTTGAATAAGTTGAGATTGCATAGCCCAAGTTAGTAACCTCTCCACCACGCGCAGGGCGTCACATCCTGCCTACAACTGTGGCCTATTTGAGTCCCCTCGGAACGCATCTACACTCTCTCTAAAACCATACTTGATCACCTCACTGTTCACGCTCTAGCAAAGAACATGCAGCCTGCCCATCATCAATCTTAGAGAGAGGCCAGGGCGTGAGCCTTGCACAAGGCGCACGCGGGTGACTCATATGCACCTTAAGCAGACGTCGCAGAGTATCTTCCTTTCCCGGCCTATGTGCTCTCAGTTATTTTTCACAGCCTCAAACCCACTGCCACCTGCTCCATCAGAGCCCACATCCTCCATAGAAGCAGAAGAATCCACCATAGTCCGAGCGATCACTTTTTCCACTGCCACAATCATCGTCAGTGACGGAAACCGCGCTGCCGCTCACCGCATTATCACTTTTAATTTTAAACCGCCTCGACCCATTAAACTATTATGTGTATCTGGTTACTCGGGCGACACCCAGCTCCTGCGAATTCTTACTGATTACTATGCTAATTAAAAGTTGTCTCTCTCTCTCTCTCTCTCTCTCCGGTAACGAGGCGGCCCACTGTGCTGCTCGCGCCCACTTCGACCGAGTGGCGGGTACCATGGATGCAGATAGTGCCAGAGACCAATTGCATACAATGACAACGCCCCAGTACCATATGGAGAGACTCGGCTACCCTTCACCTTGTCCATAATTTGCTAAGCCATACCATACCCCATGGAGGCAACTCCAAGCTTGTGCCCTTCTTTCACCAGCATTGCTGGCCGTGTTTTCTCCGTCCCAATGCTAACCCGAATGTACCCTATTCGGGGCCTCGGTGGTTACCTTCGAGTACATTATGTTCCTCTGTGGAGACTTCCAGCCACCTGCCCACTGGGGCCTCACGGACCATGAGGGCTGGGAGAACGCGGTCTGTAGCTCCGACCGAGCCCCCCAAAGGAGGCTGGTTGAAAGGGCTGGAGCAGTCGCCATCAGGCATGGCCTGTCAGCCATCATCCGCAATCCAGAGCCGACCCACCCCACGTAAAATCTATCGGGTCATCAATAAAGGTTTTACCACCATCATCTATCTCTATTTTGCTTCCTTCGAGGTTCCTCCCACGGAATGAATGGCGCCAAAACGAAATCATTGAGTGGTTTTAAGGCGAGAACGCTGGTATTGAAAGTGCAACATGTCTTTTGTAGCGAGAGTCATATTGCCCAAGGTTTCGATGTTTAGCATACTTCCAACAGGTGCAGTTCTGCGCAAGCGCGAGTAGCCGAGTGACGTCACAGCGCGCAGCTGGAGCGCGCCTCGCCGCCGCTCCGACGTGGCTTCGACCGCTTCGCTTCGCCAGTGGTGCGCATTGCAACGAGTTGAGTGACGGCCTTACGTGCGTCGCCGCCTCGCCAGCTGTGCTCATACACGGCGCGCGCCACTGCACATGCGCAAGGAGGCTGCGTCGCCGTAGAAAGGAAGTGTGGAGAAGAGAAGAGCCATGGAGAAGAAGAGTCGGGCCGCTGCCGAGCGGCGCTGGAGACTGAAGAATCTACACTCGGCCGACCCCGATGTTGCGGCCTGGCGGCTGGCCGCCGACAAGAGGAAGAATGAACGCCGCAAGGCCAAGAGAGAGGCGGAGACGCTGGAGCAGCGAGAGGAAACCTGGCAAAGAGACGGCGTCGGGACGCGGAACGGCGTGCCCTGACCTCTCTGGAAGGCGATGCGGTGATGGAGGACGACGTGGAGGCCCGCCGTGTAACCGATCACGTGATTAAACTGAGTGAAAATGCGAGTGCGACTCTGATGTTCGAAGCGGACTTTATGAACAATCCTTTTGGCTTTGCGTGTGATGTTTGTGAAAGAATGTTGCTCAATATAGACTTGACGCTGGTGAGTTATGCCATGCGCGAAACGCTCGGTTTAGCCGTGCCCGAGTGGGACGATGAAGGAGAAGCCGTGCCAAGTGTTCTGCGCTATACCCCACTTGCCACCGGTATTCCCAGGGATGGAATTGCGGAGAAACTGTGCGTCGTGGCAGGTGTCTTTAACCGGACGCCAGATTTTCTTAGCGTTCCCCCGAAAAAGAGGTTCAACCTGGACCTGGCCAGCGACCCTTGCACGCAGACCACGCAGTGGGGATCCACGATCGACCTGGTCTACCAGAGACAAACGTTCCAATCAAAGCACTATGTTGGAGCCATCGAGATGGCAGCCGGCTACTTTACGATCATCGGGCCGTCTTTTTGGCAATTGAGGAACAAAATGAGCAACAACAATAAGAGCAGTAAATATGAAATGCTTCACACTTTGCTGCATAACAAAGTGTCTTGTCTTTAATGTAACCAAAATTAGACGTATCAGTGGGGGCGGAACCAAAGCTAAACAATTAGACGCAACCGGAGGGAGAAACCAATTAAACCTCTATCTCTCGCTATGTATATCCTGGCGTAACTCAGCTATGCCACTTCCAATTTTTAAATATCTACTTTGCAACACTCGTCATTTCACATGCACTATTCAAGGTAATAAGAAGTTCAGGAAACTCCTGGAAGGTACCTTTTAAATAATCTATAGTTATTAGCCTTGCGCTTATTTATTAATTATATTATCGGAGACTGGCGGACCAAGGGAATGTATGCTACTAACCGGCGTGAATATGGCAATGAGCAGGCACGTTGCAAGCACCACCGTCTTCATAATTCCGGGCCCCTTTCGTTACTTTGTAACTCAAAGTAAAATGAAGCGCTGAAATGAGAAGCAATGACCGAAGCATTTTATCACTCCTTGACATACATGCTAATAGTGGCAAATCGGCTTGAAGGGTTTATAGTGCGCTCGCAGACCCTTAATTATTACCTGGAGACGTGAATGCAGCCAAGGCAAAGGAGCGATACGGCAACTGTAACGAAAGCAAAAATTGAAGCTATAACTATATTACGTTTTGGCCATGCATTACGTTTAAAACACATCAGTCATTTTGGACCCACAAAAACTTCAATATTTTTGCCGGTTTTAGGTTCGGCTATGGGTTTTGTACGTGGGACAATATGAATTTCGCCTAATAGCTATAATTTTTTTTGCGCTTTATTTTACTAGCCACCAAATATTGTTTGAGTATCTGGGCAAGTTAATAATTTACTGTTTACTTTGCATTTATTAATAAATGATAAAGGCTGCTAATTAAACCTGTTATTTTTACAAGGTATAAATTACAATGAAAATCAATGCCGACACAGAGCCAAGAATTTTATCGGGGCACATTCTTCAACAAGAAATAGCTTTAAGAATGTGATATTTTTGCCTAACATACAATAGCGTCACACTTATCAATGTATTTAAATATTATTTCTCAGGACGCACGGTACTTACTGTTACTTATTTTGAAAACACATTCCACTGAATGTTTATGGTATTGACTGCTCACTACTAACGCAAGAATAAATTTAAAGAATGGTACGGTGGCACTTCGATATAGTAACAGTAAATTGCAATATTCCACCGCCGCCTTAATGTTAGTTTCCAGTACGCACCCGTTTTTCTTGCTGTGGCAGTGTTAATTTGTCGCTGCGAGTGCAGCACAAACTTAATAAGATCTTTCTACGCATCAAAATATTTAAAAATCAAGTGTGCAAAATATTAATTGCAGTATTCCACAGTTGCCCTCCGTTCAATGCCCTAAAAATCTATTCTTTTTTTTTTTTGTAATTGGGAAGACGATGAAGTTTAAACTTTCTTTGCGTCCAATCCTGCAATTGAGCAGTAAAAAAGGATGTCGAAATCGCGCGCTGCGCGAGTTTGTTTTCTGTGAAGTGTCACTGTATATGTATCCTGATGTCACTGTATTTGTATATGCAGATTTCATAGCATTCTTCGCCTCTGCAAAAGATATTCATGACCTCTATCGTTCACTACAGGCTTACCTAAATGCACTTGAGGCCTGGTTGGACAAAATATGTTTGTCCGAATATGTTTGGCTGCGTAGCCAACAAGTTTTGTTGGCTACACAGCCAAATCTACTGAGCCAAAATGCATCAGTTCACTGCCCTGGAGAATATAGTCACTTGTTAATTTACGCGGATGTTGCTCTGGTATATTGTATCATTACAGAAATGCCTACGCTGTTAAGATTGTACTACAATATAGGCAGCACAACGTTACTGTAATGTATTTGAAAATCAATACATGACACCATGATGATGATGATGATATATCGGTCCTGCCCTTTGCAACGGGTGGACGCCGGGCTAACCGAGTCCGACCAAAATGAAAAATTAAAGTACAACACCAAGAAAACAGTATAAAAAAGGATGGCTGCGCCATCTGCCGGAAATTCCCCGAAGTGTGTGCCGCCTGCTGCTGCTGCGTCTACCCGTCTGTTTCTGTGCGCTTTTGCAATGCACTTGTTTGGTCAACGTACGTAGCGTAGGATATTCGTTAGCGGCGAATATACATTCAATTAGACCTTAAGTAGTGTAAAGAAAGACATTTCTCCGTCGTCCAAGGCTCGGAAGGCAATATTTTAAGTAAAGGCGGAACTGAAACCGAATGCGTACCTGAGGCCAGATATGCAAGAACTACAAGGTGTAGTAACATCATGACGAAAGCTCCGCCCCCGTAGCCTTGGCTCCATAGCCAGAAAAACTTGTCAGCGAGTATAGACCGACGCACCACTGGAGCCTCGTCCTCACTTTCGTCCTGTGCGACCTCGCCACAGTGCGGACCGCCCGCGCTCTACGAACAAGGACCACCAGATGGCATCAGGTTCGGATTCTTGGCTAGCACTACCACTATTAAATCCTACTGAGACATCTCAAAGTAAGCTCACATCATATAGCACATCGTCTGTGGCAGACGGGCTACCGGTGCAAGATAGCCAAACCCTTCTGATCCTAAGGCCAGTGATCAAAGCTATTCAACCACTCCTACAGGCCCTGCAATCCACAACTGCCCAAAAAGCTCTTATTGGTGCTGGACGCCTTGGGTCCAGCACTTCCGGCTCTTTAAACCACAATGGGCTGCAAACTTCCCGCATTTCATGAGGACGTCAAAGGCGCCGGACGCTTTGAGTGGAACGCAAGAGGTTTAAGTCGTCAATCTCAAGTTAACGGCAATACGTCTGCTCTGAGTACTTGCCTATATTGGTAATCTTCTAGTCTGACTTATTTCAAGCAGTCAGCATCTGCGGGTACGAATATTTCCTCGCTTCTACATGGGGGTTCAAAGCAAAGCCTTGGCTTACATCCGTAATGACACGACGCAGGTTTACTGCTCATTTCTATCGCCCAATGAAATTCAGTGCACGTGTTTCATAGTCAAGACACGATAAAAGTCACATTGATAGCAGCATATGCCATCCTCCTCTCAAGTGGACTTTGAAAGGCTGAAGGACATCATGAAGACGACCCTTTTCTTTGGATCATTAGTGGTAATTT
Organism: Amblyomma maculatum; assembly: GCA_023969395.1. Taxonomy (NCBI): domain Eukaryota; kingdom Metazoa; phylum Arthropoda; class Arachnida; order Ixodida; family Ixodidae; genus Amblyomma; species Amblyomma maculatum. Next base: position 1,753,639 of record JAJIZL010017327.1, on the reverse strand, counting down.
CGACGCCCTCTACATGCTGTGGGGATGTACTTGAATCAACGCTAAATGAAGATATTTGGCCTTGTCCGCTTCCGCCAACGATCGTAATGCAATGAGTTACGGCAGTCAGACTTACCTAAGCGACTGTTCCTGCAGCAGTTGTCTAGGCGTGATATTACTTTCACAGTATTTGTACCGGTGTATTCGTTAGCTTGCGATGTTGAGACACATGATGGTGACCACATTCCTACTTATTTCAAATTAAGGGTCTTGGTGCGTCCTCTCCAGCTAAACTCTTGCACGTCGACTGGACAGTATTTCAAAAGCTTATGTTGAGGGCATGTAAAGAGGTCCTCACTGGCAGGGTGGAGGAAACTACAGATAATGATGTGAATGTTGCTAGAAATCACATCACATCATTTACAATACGCAGTGACCTTGATATTGAACTAGAACACCTACGTGCTCTTCGGCGGCAAACAATACAGGCGAACCAAGTGCTTAAATGCTCTGAGGAAGGCTAGACGATACGTAAAAATAAATCAAACAATGGATAGGCGGCGGACCAGTACTGGAATCTCCGAACCTGTGAACCGCAAGCCCATGTACCTCATCTGACGAAGAGTGCGGGGCATTCGTATGTTTCCACACTAATGACAGCCTTTGTGAGCTTTGGCTCTCATTCAATATCCCAAGGAGCTTGAGGTAGCCACTCATGTCTGCAAAAAAGTTTAGGGTAAAACTACTACCTCTAGTTACCAGCGTGTTTCTCCTGCCTCACGGGAATCAGCTATGCATGCCATTTTTTCTAGTTGTGGGATGTAGGTGTTCGTAGCCACCAGGGTTAGATGGCCTAGCTTGCCTATGACGCGCTAGAAGATTCTTTAAACATTATAGTTCTTGGCTGGACGGTGTTCTTCCTCACGAAAGGAAACATAGTCGGCTGATACCCCATAAAAACCAGGAAAATCTCCGCTCGAGTTTACATCGCAAGGCCAATAGCTTTGGCCAGTAGGGTGGGAAAGGGCATTGAGAGAGCAATTTCGATGCACATTGAATGGTACCTCGAGTACTATACAATATGCCCCAATGCAGTGGCCAGTTTTGGCGGGGTCACTCCTCTGTTGAGAACGTCATTTATATCGTGTCTACGTTTTTAGAGATATAGGAGTGAAATCATCCGTGGCATTTTTTCTTAATGTGAAATTTGCCTACGACAATGTGGGCCATGATGCAATCCTTGATGCGCTGTAAACTATAGGTATCGGTGGTCTGATGTCAGATGCGACAAAAAGATCATTTTTTTTCCTCAAGTGGAAGGTAGCTACCGTGGCATGCCCCGGAGCGGCGTCATCAGCCCTACTTTGTTTAGTCTGGAACTTATCGTCTTCCGAGAGAACCTCGCTAACAGCGCCCACATATCTGTGTACGCTGATGACATTTCAATTTGGACCTTCTGTGTGACGCGTCCCCAGGTACGTGCTGGACTTCAGCATGTAGCAACAATAACTTCCGGTTATCTCCGGAAGCAACTTCTTATCGTTTCACCGGCGAAGTGCACTAGCGGCATTCTGACGCAAATGTATGGCTCCAATACGGTAGGCATGGACTGTCATATCATTTCTTTCTGGAAATCTCATCTTTCTTAGGGATTCCAATAGCCCGCATTCTCTCGTTAAGCCGGCATCGCATCCTATTGAGAAAGCTATCTGTCGCTTGCTTGAATTTCTTGGCGCGAAATCATATGGTTCGTCTGCTCAGTCAGTGTTGGAGTTGTACAGAGCCGTATTTTTGGAATTATTAAGGCACAGTACACCCTTACTTTCAAATGCGTGCAAGAATAGTTTGCATGCCCTCCAGACAGTCCAGGGCCATACTCTTTGCCCATGCCTGCGTCTCATTTGGAAGCGCATCAACTATGGGTAACATTGCACTCGCCAAAGACCACCTTGTTTCATCGTATGCAGCCCTTGACTCCTTGAGTGTGCACACGAATCATATTTCAAGGATTCCATAGCATCACCTTGCGTCTGTGCCTCTGCAGAGACCAAAATCTGCATTTGCAAAGGTCATACTACATCGTTCAGCGAAGACCTCAAATTGGGTTTTGCTCATTGACTCTAAAGTTTACACACAATCTCTTCAATCTGCATTGAGCCATGGCAACCATAGTGTGGCACTGCACCACACTCTAGGCAAAATAAGAAGGTCAGGCAATAATCTTTCAGTTTCTAGCAGGACATATAGCGGCTTTGTTGGCAACAGATTAGCTCATGATGCTGATAGATTTGTTCATGATACAGCCATTATCGTCAGGATACCACTAACAAGAACAAACGCAGGAAGTTACCTTTGACGGTTCGCCCGAAATGGGACCATATAGTTATGATTTACTCCTGGAGGGTGGATAACCCTTTTGCGCTGCGTTGACCCCTTACTTCAACTACAAATACTATTCGGCTTCCACCGCTGTAAAGCTACGCTGTTCCGCCGCCTGTGGCTGGGAGTAGCGATCACAAACTCCTATTGCCATCTCATCGCAATGGAGAACTCTCCAACTTTGTAACTGCCTTCGGTTTGAGCGTGAGCGTGCCGTGCCTTCTTGGGGGCGCTACAGTTTGCAGGTTAGACTATTTTTCTCTTACCGAAACAGAGATTATGGGGCGTTGGACAAAATTTTCATCAGGAATGAAAGCAGGGAAAGCGCTCCTGGAGTTCGTAATGGACTCGGCGTTGAAGTCCCGACTATAAACTTAGAGTGCGCGCCCTCTGTCTCTTCATCTTAGTATTCTGTAAATTTCACGTTTTTGCCACTCTTTTTTTCCTTCTCCTCACTTTGTACCCCTCCTCTGCGGTCAGGTAGCCTACTGGGCATTGCCTAGCTAACCACCCTGTCTTTTCGTTTTTCTGTTGCTCTCTGCCTTTTTTTTTTTGTTAAAATTAGAAAGAGCGAACGGCAATTATGTCCGAACAAAGGCATCCGGAAGAACCAAATGGTATGAAACAAAGATGCAACTGAAACTGAAACAAGTGCGTTTGTTAAATAACAACCTAAGGAACACTCAGTTGGTTATAAAGACTATCCATTTAAAATGCATGCAGTTAAGGTAAGCTGCAAGGGATATCATCGAATATATTATCGGGAAGGGAGGGGGGGGGGGGGGGGGGGGGGGGCTGTCTGTGTGCAGTCATAATGCTTAAATACATTTCAGTTAAATCATTAATAACACTAAGCAGACTGCAGGAACCTCTGCTCATATGGCTCTAGAACGACACTGAATTTAAGGAGTTATAAAGTTCCGAGGTGCCATTCTCTCAAGTGCGGTTGTGAAGGTGCCGGTAATTATACTATGCAATTTGGTCGCATGTGATATATTATGTGTTGGGGGTCGAATGCGTTTTGTATTGGCAGGTGTAATATAAGTAATATGAAACCAACTTAACATTATTTTAATTTTCTACCTAGTACCATTGTTTTGAAGGACGCTGTGCTGCGAATTCAGTAGTTGCCTTTTGGTGATGCGTGGATGGATAGATGGATGGATGGATGGATGGATGGATGGATGGATGGATGGACGGACGGACGGACGGACGGACGGACGGACGGATGATCGACGGATTGTTGAATGCATCGTTGAATGGATGTATGGATGGATGGATGGGTATATAAATGATAGATAGATTATTAAAGCGTCCTCTTTGAAGGGTTTTTTATATGTCTGATAAGCTTTATATATATCAGTCAGCTATTTGGTCATTTCAGTTACTAACGTTTTATTTCTACATTTCTAACTTTATGTCACCTTTGTGCTTTTCATTCACGAATCTTCCAATCGCTTTTTGCTAACTTCTCTCTCATATTCATTTATAAACGGAAAAGCTTCAGGGACATTGTCCTATAAGAACGTCCGGATGGATAACATCACATTCCACTATAAAATGTTTATGGTTTCTACGGATTTACCACACACTGCGTAAGTGTCAGCTTGAATAGATTTTTTTTTTTTGTGGCTGGATGTTCTGAGGCACCCTGATCTAGCTTAAAAAAAGTGAGGCACTGTCTTCTGAGTTATCAAAGATCCCTTCCTGCTCTGTCTATTCCAATTTCGATATAGTTTTGCACTGCCTATTTTACATACAATTTATCAAATCTTACATTGTTTTTTTTTGCCTGTTGATTAACGCTCTTTATTTATTCGTCCTTGTGTCCTGTATACTTACTGATTAATTTACTAATTATTTTCCTCCGCTGTAAGACACGCTCTATATATAAATGTATTTAAATATTTTAGCTGCCCACTTGTCGCTGTCGAATTTGCTCAGACGTTCGGCATACATTATTTTACTCTGAGCTTTTCGTGCTAACAAAGATGGCCAGCCTATACCTCCCTGTACCGCCTTGTTTGTGGTTTCGCTCTGGGAATCTACTGTCCATCGTGCAAAAGCTCTATGACCTATCTCTAATCTCAACTGTACATCTACCTTTAGGTGCAAAACCGCATTGCCGAAAGTAAGCTCTGACACTAATATTGCTTTTCGAATACCACTAAGTACTTCAACCTGCTGTACCCTCACAATGCGACATTATTCATAACTCTGGTATCGTTTAGCCCTTTCACCCAGAAAGAATGTTCGTGCTTTTCCACGCTAGCCAGTCATTCGTTTACCCATACTCCTAGGGCTTCTGGCACCACCTTGCCAGAAACCTTTTATGCCCATCACTTTGTGCACTTTGTCTAAAGCTTCGCTGCTCTTTAACGTGCAACCGTTTAGGGAATCCACCAGTCTTCAGTAGCTGCTGTAATATTACTTGTTATATTACCAAGACAGGATGTCAACCATTTTTGCCTCTAAACACTACTCCTTCCGGCGTTTAAGAGCAACAGAGTACTCACTGCAGAGACCCTAGAGCCTTGGCCACCCCCCCAAATGTTGCACAGCACCGTCTAAATATGGGCGAAAGATGAAATTGAGTGCAATGTCTATATATTTAGGTCAGATGAACCATTACAATGGGAACTCTACAAATACATGGTGGAAGACCCGAACATATCTCAGTTTCTTCTCCGCATGTGTCTAAAAATAAGGTGTATTTTTAGAGAACTAGAATAACAAAGGCTGCAAAATGCATCGGTGAAGAAACTATTGTTAGCACTTTAGGGGAACGGTATTGAGGAGATGGAAACAATAATAGGAGAAGCTATTTCCACTTAAAATGATAGTTGAAATTAGGAAGTAATGTTTTCTATTTTTCGCCTTACGCAAAACAAATGCTTTTATAAAAATATGTGTCATGAATAATGAGTCAAATACATGTAGAAAACACGCTATGCTTTTGTGGGTGTTGAATGTGTCAAGTGTTTATGAAATGTTTATCTCGACTGCTGACGAGAAAAAAACATATGAAGCAGGAGTGAAAAACTTAGAACAAGGAGTCTGTAGTTAGCGAGACGTCTCGTTTTAAAATCCATATACACCATATGTTATGTGTTGTCGACACCAGAACATCACCTTTCAAACTGCGCACTTCAATGGCACTTACCATTACATTTGGAATAATAAAACGATGCTTTATTTTCATAGCAAAATAAGCATGTGAAGATTGAAGCCGAGAGTAGGGAGGAACTGGATGCTGGGCGGCAATGTCGGCAGTATGAATAGTTCAACGGGCACTTAAGCTACGCCGTTTCTGGTATGCCGCAGCAGCAATGGCATGTCTCATTATCGGCTCCTCCTGAGGATCCTGGCTCACGTGCTCTCTCGCCGCCTCATCGATATGCACTTACTTCTTGCATAATCACTGCTCCCCCAATTCGTGTGTCTCTAATCTTCCTCATACTCCATAGCATGCAGTACTAAGCTGTCATTATTACTGGAAAAAACCACCCGACAGAACTATAAACCTTAATTTCGCCAAGCTGCTAGACGTGCCCACATGGCTAAGGGTCAACTCGGAATTAAAGGGCGCCGGGATTAACTTCGACCTAAGCTCAAATTTTCTTTTGAAAACAGTTCGTTTATATTTAGTACATATCCGAAAGGCGTTTGAGCTATCCTGCGAATTTATAAACGTGGTCTATGCTGTGATTTAACCGCTTTTTAATTCTGCCACTCCGCGTGTGTCGGCAATTTTATTGAACCAATTAGCATTTTTCAGACACGGCACTGGTGCCGGCGCCGCCGGGGCTTCTGCTCATCTGGACCCGTAATGCTGTCGCGTTGAATAATTATGTAGAACTGAACTAGACGGCTTGGATCAGGCTGAACGGACTACAATTTTGCCGCCGAAAGGTGTGGGGCAGTTGATGCCTCCGCCAACGTACCCTCGTTTTTTCTTTCTTTTTTTTTTTTTATGCAGGTAAAGCAAGTGGCGGGTTTTTTTGTATACCCCTCTTTTTCCTACGGCTACAACGCAGAGCGCACTGCATAAAACGGTGAGCGCTCACCGCAAGGCACGCGCACTCGACCAGTTGGGACTACGGGCCCGACTGAGGGATTTGAAGCCCTAGTGCAGATAGGGTGCCCCAATGCACCCACTATTCCGCCGTCGCGCGCATCGAGGCCCACTATAGGTGCAGCCATCGCCGGAGCCACGGCTCGGAGCGATGTGGAAAGAAGGCACACGCTGAAAGGCTTTTGCGGTCGCGCAGCCTCCGGCACCCAGTACTCTATTCATTGCGGGACACTCGGAGAGAGAGGCAGGACATGCTGTAGGGAGTGGATCATCTCGCCTGATGACACGTTTTGTGTCTCACTCTGAAAGTGACAAGATTACCTCGGAAGTAGACTGCAGCCATGAAATTAGGAGACGCCTGCTTCTGGGAAAGAGAGCAATGGTTAGCCTTGACCGCCTAGTAAAGAGCAGAGACATTAGTCTGCCAACCAAGATCCGTATAACTCGTGCTATGGTCTTTCCAGTTGTGATGTATGGAGGCGAGAGTTGGACTGTGAAAAAGGCTGACCGGCGAAGAATTGAAGCGTTTGAATTGTGGTGCTGGCGAAGACTCTTGAGAGTTCCTTGGACTGCCAGAAGATCAAATCAGTCGATATTGTCCACCATAAACCCTGACTGCTCATTGGAGGGTCAAATTCTAAAGTTAAAGCTCACCTACTTTGGTCATCTGATGAGAAGAGTGGAGTCGCTGGAGAAAGATTTGATGTTGGGAAAGGTTGAGGGTCGCCGTAGAAGGGGTAGGCAGCGAACGCGATGGTGAGATGGCATCATCGAGGCGCTGCAGATGAAGTTATGTGATGTTGGGAAGATAGTGAGAGACCGGAAAGCGTGGCATGACATGGTCCATAGGGTCACGAAGAGTCGAACACGACTGAACGACTGAACTGAACTGAACTGAAAGTCACTTCAGTGTATCATTGCCTCACGCCTCCCCGTTCAAAGACCCCTATAACATTGAGAGGTGCAGCTAACTCTGCAAAACGCCACGTTATCGCGCATATGCATGTGCAGCTACGGGTGAAGCTTCATGAATTCTGCGATGCCACAATGGATCTATGCGCTAGGAGCGACGCTTTTCCTGCTGCAGCTGCAATGAACACGCTGTATAGAACGATACGTGATGTGGTCTCGTGAAAACTGCCATATGCTACGTTGATGGACACTTAATTCTCGCTTTTGGGTTTCAGCTAATGGAAATCATAGGACTATATGTGGAAATAAATTGCACTGCATATTTAGCATAGTGCATGCCAATACAATATTAGTAAATTAATGCAAAGCTAATACTCATAAAAAAACGTGAACTGATATCCTTGCCAGCTCAGAAATCGTGAATGTGGCTCAACAGGCTAAAAACGCTTTTGTCTGGAAAGTATGCCTGGATAACACGTCAGGCAAATCAGAAAAGTTCTCTTGATATAGGAAACATTGCAGTGATAGATTTAAAAAGGAATAAATAAATTATTTCGTTAGCAATAAAACTTTATCGCCTTTTAAATTAAGACAGTGTCTGTGCCGTACGCTGGAGCATCTAGATGTACGCCCATTGAGTGAAATTAAGATTCTAAGTCCCTGGCCACGGCGATCGTCTGCGGGGAAGGCCTCCCAGGAACTGCTCCGCTTTATGAAAAGCACAAGCCTAATCGAAAGAATATGAGTTTGTTTTTATGTTAAGTGATGTGACTGTGACGTGATGTGTTGTGGTATGTCTGTCATGTGACTGCATTACCTTCAACCATCCCTCTTTAACAACTTTTATATCCACTCACCCCCTTCCCCCAGTGCAGGATAGCAAACCGGTTGCTGTTACAGGCTGCCTTTCCCTGCCTTTCCTCCTCATCTTCTTCTTCTTCTTCCTCCTCCTCCTCCTCCTCCTCCTCCTCCTCCTCCTCCTCCTCCTCCTCCTCCTCCTCCTCCTCCTC
>JAJIZL010017327.1:1706295-1744067 GCA_023969395.1 Amblyomma maculatum | reverse complement strand
ACACACACACACACACACACACACACACACACACACACACACACCACTTGCGCACCACTTTCTCTCCAGGATGGTAATGGAGGTGTGGATGATGGAGGTCGTAGCATCCGTACCATGCTCTTGCTGAATATGAATGCGAACATGGTCTCCTAGCGCATTCTTCTAATTTTTGCCGGCACCTAATTTCCTCTTTAGCGTTTTTGAGTACCTTACGTTTTAGAGCATGCTAGATTACCTCCATATTACAGTAGTTTACGTCGATTGCCTGGCGCTTCTTTTACGACATCCGACAGTGTCGCAACTGCAGCGAGGAAAAACTGGGTCCGAAAGCTTTATGTTTCCAACTGAGCGTTGATTGGGCGGCCCGTGCTATTGGGCCTAGTGAAAACAATGACCAGCGCGCATATGCTGCAAGTTCTGACCTGTATTCGGAGAACGAAAGGAGAAGTGCTACAACTGCTATGCTTTATCCATTTTCATCTACCTTACATTTTCTGTAGCCATCAGGCTCGCTCCTTTGTGACTCCGCTTCAGCATTGTGTCCTGTGGTATATGGTGCCCCGCACACTGTTCCCCCGCACAGCGTGTGTCCCTCGGCATCCGTATCCCTTCATGTTTTTATTGGAGTGTATATCCATCTAAGGAAATATTGAAAGCCCAGTTCCCCTTAGTCAACCAGGCGAAACAAAATTGAGCCTACTGAGTACAGATTATAAGCACTTGAATATTATGCCTGTGCGTATTTGTGCACAGTAATCGCTACTTCATAACCTCCATCTTCCCGACTCCCTTGTAGAGATACCACAAAAACACGTTCAAAATTGCTGAGCTGTGTATGTCTTTGAGACATTCCTGTTGTCTCAAAATGTTCCTTCAATTATGGGACGTTATATTAGCGAGTGAATGTTTGGGTACCTGTGTTTCGAACTTACCAGAGGAGCCACATCACACATAAATGAAAGCGAAAAAAAAAAGACCACTAAGGAAGAAAGAACAAGTGATTAGATAACGACAAGCGCTAACTATCAACTGATGATTTATTGCATAATCAGGAGGATGTACAGTCGTGAGCAAAAGTAGAGAGACCATGCGCTTTGAGAAAACTACCCGCCAGCTTATTCTGACAGTGAAACAGTTATTTCTGAGAAATGTATTATTTACCATGCATAATATACTTGTCTTCTTGCCCAAGCAATTTTCTCCTGCACATCTTTTTATACATCAAAAAAGCAATCATAGCAGTTAGCGTTCTCTCTCCACTTTTGCTCACGACTGAACGTACATTCCCAAAAAATTCAGAAGAAAAGAAAACGGCACTGACAACAGGGTGCCGACACCAGGTTCTCACAGCGGAAACTGCAAAGTTTAGCACGGGCAGTCGGCAGTAGTCTTTTGTGCTCAGGTTTTTTTCCCCTTTCAAATATGAATCACTAACATGCTCAAGAAGGAAAGAAGCCAACAGTCGGCGAGGCCAAGGAAAGCATTGGGGATGGTACTTTGTCTTTTTTTTAATGTTTACTTGGATAATCACAGAAATAAGTAATGTAATCTGTTTAGGGGAAAGATAATTAAACACAAAGTAGAAGAAAAAACAACGTGCCGATGGTGGGAACCGAACCCACGACCTCCGAATATCGCGTCCGGTGCTCTTCCAACTGAGCTACATCGGCCGCTGTGCCCCCTGCTACTTGCTTGGGTATTTAAGTTGTCTGTATACGAACCTTGAGAGTGTTCACCAGCGCCACCCTCAACCATAGCGGTGGACGTGGAACGTCCTATGTTACCGCCAGCGTCACGTAGAACGTGATCAAGAGCGAGGGCGAAAGCAGTGCTAGAACCCTCTTACGCTACCTATGGCTTCAAGACTGCCATAACCGAGACCCCCGTAAGCTACAAGCAGATCAATTAAGGGGAAATGAGGGTGCTCGTTATAATACATGAAGGAAAGAAGCCAACAGTCGGCGAGGCCAAGGAAAGCATTGGGGATGGTACTTTGTCTTCCCTGAGCTACATCGCGGCCGATGTAGCTCAGTTGGAAGTGCACCGGACGCGATATTCAGAGGTCGTGGGTTCGGTTCCCACCATCGGCACGTTGTTTTTTCTTCTACTTTATGTTTAATTATCTTTCCCCTCAACAGATTACATTACTAATTTCTGTGATTATCCAAGTAAACATTAAAAAAAAGACAAATACCATCCCCAATGCTTTCCTTGGCCTCGCCGACTGTTGGCTTCTTTCGTTGGCTTCTTTCCTTCATGTATTATAACGAGCACCCTCATTTCCCCTTAATTGATCAACATGCCCAAACGTATGCTCTTCATACACATAAATCGTTTCACGTTGCATTTCAAAGGCGAAATTTATTGAAGCATAGTAAAATGAGCTTCAAACTGGCAAAGACACTTGCGGGGATTCTTACGCCATGTCGTCAGAGGAAAAGGTATACGGGATGAGGGAAGGATCTTGATCCCATGGTAGGTCAAACGGGTTGAAGTTCTCGTAGGCTCTGAGCTTTGAAAGGGTTTTTCGTATCCACGGCATATAAACTTCCACACGAGTGAACACATTGGCGTTATTGTAGCAATGTGTTTCAGTGCGATTCATAAAGGAGGCAATGCCAACTTGGACGTAGCGACCGCTCCGGAGCTGAACGATGAGTGGTCCTCCTGAGTCACCCTGAAAATGAAGCATTCAGGAAGCGAAACGTCACCCGTTAAATTGGAGTATTGTCCGAGTTTTAGGATTATAATTGGCATGCCATATTTCGGGTTGTTGAAAAATAGAGGTGCAGCTACACACTAGGAGAGTGGGCGTAAATGTCAACAAATGATTACGAAATTTGTATGGGTAATCAACATGAACTAAATAATGTCTCGACGTGCGCGCACGATGTTTCAACTTATATTCCTCAGATCTCTCATTTACTGTAGTAAAAAGCGTGAAAGCATAGTTAAAATTGGCGAAACGTTGTAATACAGCCTCTGTGTTTATCCGTAAAAGTATGTTGAAACGCCACTAACCCATAGATACCGGCAGTTCTCTCTGTGCTGGGTAAATCTCTAGACCGTCTTGGACATTTCAAGAAGCCTATCTTTTACTGCAGGTTCCCACAGACACACCTTATGTTCCAGCCCTCCTGCACCAAATCACTTTGGTCTTCTACTGAGCACCGACTACCGGCACCTGCTCCTGTGTCAGCCACCTTGACCGCGCCCTGTTTTCGAAGCGGGGGGAGGGGGTGGGGGGTGCGCCGCGCGCTCTCATTATCTTTTTACTTTCTTAATGTGAGCGCAATCGAATGAGACACGGCGGCGCATGTCCGGCCGTTGCGTGGTATCTGAGAGATCACGGCTGCGAAGATTGATAAGCGCGGAGCATGCAGATATCACGGCAGGGAGGGTTACTTCTTTTGGGGCGCACCTGCAACTCGGAGGCACCGCGGTTGCGGTGGCCCGTCGCTGCTTGGCGTGACGTTCCTGTACTGCACCGGAGTTTGTCATCCGTTCTGGTCCCGTAGAGGGGAGGGGGGGGGGGGTCACGTTGGGCAGCCTCGACACGGAGCCTGTGGCGGTATTCGGCGTGAGTGCTGCTTCATTTTAGCCTGTATTTGTGTAGTACTACGTATCGCTTGCGTGACGCTTCTTTTCCCTGCAATGTTTACGTAATTGTAGGCGCAGGTGAGTGCACTATTTTTCGCAAGTTCTTTCACTGCGATTTTTAAGTGACAATTTTGACTGGTTTTTGTAGTCCCGCAATATACGGCGTATTATGTCCCCATTAGTCATGGCATTTTACTCACCCCGTGATACCATATGGGTCACGAGGCCAACAGCCGACTATATTCCGTGGAGTGTCGTTCGGGTCGTTATTGAGGGCTAAGTACTGCTTCGCAAGAAATGATCTGTATGGTGCCTTTGGCTGATTACGCTCAAACTTTTGGAAGTTCTTAATATTGTTAAGGAAACTTTCTGAAGGAGATCCCAACGAATACGCATATGGACTGGGTTTGAAGATGTAAAACTTTGACACACAAAATGCGAACCACTTGCGTTTTACGCGCTCAGCTGATCGATTGTTTTGGTCGGAGCCCTTTTACCTGAGCAGTAATAGGAACGCGGTAGGGTTGTGATTTATTTGATTGTAGATGACTATAGCATGTTTCCTATACCGCAAGGGTACAAGCCCAGCAATTAAGAATTGTTAGCGCAGATTATCTTCAATGGAAGAAATTTGAAAACGTGATACGGTTGAAGTGATAACTTTAATCTAGACCTGCGAAAAGCGGCGTTATTAGCAGTCTTTTTTTTTTTCTATCGGAAGTGTACGCACGATTAAACTAAAAGTACCTTTAACCTAATATTCCAAAGCTTTCGGAAAGAATATTTAAAATCCCCAACAAGGACAAAAATCAGCCATTTCGACCACTTGGGGATCTTTAACGTGCGCTGACATCGCACAGCACACGGACGCCATTTCGTTTCGCATCCATCGAAACGCAGCCGCCGTGGTCGGGTTCGAACCCGGGAACTCCGGACGTCGGGCGTCTTACCACTGCGCCACCCCGGCGGGGCCCTCCACTACTGCTCCCCTTTCTCTCTTTCCACTTTCACTCCCACCTTCCTCCCTTCCCTTACGACGCGGTTCAGGTGTCGACAGAGCAAGTGTGACAGATACTACGCCTTTTTCTTCCTGTGAACCAATTATTATTATTATTATTAAAATCAGTGCTGCGAGTGAAGACTATGATGAGTTTGGTTTTGCTTTATTGCAAGAAACCAGAAGGCGGCCGCTCAACAGTTATTTCCTTTTGAAAATTTCATGGTGAGAGGTCACTGCTGTATATCATTTTCTTACATTTATTTATCGAACTCAGTTTGGAACTTGCTCAGTAAGGTTTAGGACAGTTTCTGAACAAAAATAATAGTTTTTTCACGGAAAAGGAAAGGTTAAGTATCTGTCACACTTGCTCCGTAGACACTTGAACCGCGCCGTAAGAGAAGGGAGGAAGATGGGAGTGAAAGCGGAAATAGAGAAAAGGGGTGCTGTAGTAGAGGGCTCCGGAGTAATTTCGACCGCCTGGGGATCTTTAACGTGCACTGACACCACACAGCACGCGGACTCCACTTAGTTTCGCCTCCATCAAAACGCAGCCGCCAGCTGTCGGGATTGAACCTGGGTACTCCGGCACAGCAGTAGGGCGTCTGATCACTGCACCACAGCGGCGGGCAAATTTTTTTTTTTGAAAGCACACATTCAGAATTTACTCCCAGTATTGCTTTTCCACACCAACGTCTTTATATTTGCAGATTTCAATGAGCACAAATAAAGACCCCTCTCATTTTACTTTTATCAGTCCCCTTTTGCATTTAGGGTGTTCTTCAAAAACAATGGCATCTTTTATACAGTGAGAAAAGCTACCCAGGGGTTACAGAGAAGCTGTTACTTGGAAGAGGTGCTAAAACAATAGCGGGTGCCAATTTGTAAGCTCAGTTACACTTAATTGATATGCTCTTGCTCTTCCTAAAGCCTGATTTGATAGTTCACCTGCACAAGGACGACGACTACAGTCATTTTTCAAAATATCAGCCAGTTGGCCTCGCCGTAACCAATCTGGGCCTAACAAAAAAAAAAACAACAACAAAAAAACAAAAAACAAAAATACTTTCGTAGACTGCTGTCATTTTCCAACCGTAGCACTTCAGTTTTTGTTATCTGTGCAGAAAGAGCAAATGCAAAAATTCAGCATTGCCGGAATATGTGTAAAAGAAAAATTCACTTTGCCAGTAGAGTCAAGAGGCTTCAGAGTAATATAAAGGGACGTATAGTTCACTATTTGGCGCGGTAATAATTAGCAGCTGCAGAGCAGAAATTCGGCTTCCGAATTGCAGTTTCGACGGAAATGAACATGACGTTACGACATACGTGAGACAACGATAACTAAGGAAAACAGGTCTGCTGTGGGACCTTGAGTGTGGCTATCGCTAGTGAACACTAGCTAATCAGTTTATTATGAGCTTAAGTGAATTTTTAAAAGAGACCAGTCAACACTCCTTCTTCTTACTTTCTCCTGCTTCCTCCTCTCTATTTCAGCCTAATGGCAAACATCGCAATAAAAAAAAATATGAACATGACACGCGGTTGCGTTTTGAATAACTGATTATCTGTAGAGATTTCTAAAAATAAACTAAAGGTATCTAGGACTTGCGATGTGCCATACTTGAATGAACGTTTTTCTATTTTTCACTGACAACAAAATCACCATGTTATCCCATTTGATTTTGGGTAGTGTTGCGTTCTTTTCTTATCTTAACAGCTTGAGTAAGGGTTTTATGAGATCACAAATATTGCTTACTCTGCAGACGGTGCTATCTGGACTCCGCGCACATAACATTTTAGACGGAATGTAGTAGGGAAGAACTCGACAAGCATCTCCATGTACTATCTTCAGCGGCGTGTATTGAAGGTGGTCCGGTAGCGTTTCATCCACTGCATAGAAACAGGAAGAAATAAGAACATTATGTTCGCCTAACTGAATAAATATACAGGCGATCTTATGAGGACAGTGTATACGTGCTCACTTGTCGCTTCGTTTTAGTAACATATTATTGCAAGGCCTCTTCTGACTTGATTGGGGGAACAACTGCGCGCGCATGTGTACAGCAAAGATCGTAAGCACATATTTTACCATGTCTGAATTCAAACTCTTGATGTTTGGACATGAAAGTAGCTCTAGAACACTGAAAATGAGTGGCCATTGCGCCTAGCCTGATGGGCCATCCAGAAAGGTTGGTTGGTTTGAAGGTTTTTGAGGTTTAACGTCCCAAAGTGACTGAAGCTATGAGAGACGCCGTAGGGGAGGGCTTCGGAAGTTTTGACCCCTCCTGGGTTCTATTTAACGCGCACTGACATTGCACAGCACACGGGGGCAAGTTAATGCATGATGCAGGTCCTTTTGCAGCTCTGAAGAAGCTTTCGTTACGTGCGGGCAATATTCAAATCTGAAAAACGTCAGCGGAGGGTAGCATCGACATTGACCATTATGATTGTTGGAACTATCTCGCTATTGGTTCTTTTCACAGGAGGAATATATGCAGCATATCAAAGTCAATGGGATCGTTTTCACATTTTGGTTTATGGTTTATGGGGTTTTAACATCCAAAGCATGAAAGAAGCCGTAGTGGAGGGCTCCAGAAATTTCGATAACCCATGGTTCTCTAACGTGCGCTGACATCGCATAGCCTACGGGCGCCTTGCTTTTCGCCTCCATCGAAAAGCGGCCACTGCGGCCGGGATTCGATCCCGCATCCTTGGACACCGTATAGTCGAGCGCTCTAACCACTGCACCACGGCGGCCGAGTTTAAATCATATTTTATTCTCTCACTTTACGCCATTTTAAAATCTTTTTCTTGTTATACATATTGCTGGCCGGCTTACTCGAAGGGTATTTTTGTTTCTTCTCTAAATTTACGTACGTTCTATTGAATTTTCACACGGATGAATATAGATCGACAGAGCGTAAGCTTTCTTCTTACTGCCATTCTATATGCTTACATTTAATGAAACCATCACACATCTCTCTATGTATCCTTGAGTCAGTCAAATGGAGCCTCGGGAGTAATGTACCAACCTAGTTTGCAAGAGCTTCAAAAGGTGCCTAATAATTTCAAAGACACGCATTCGGGGATAACACATCTCCAATCATGATGCACATCTCTATTGCTCACTGGAAATGAGCAATAATATAATAATAATAATAATGCAATGCAGAATGTAAATCTGGTTCATCATTGATGGCACATTAAATCTACTAACATTTGATTAATATTCTCAGGAAGCACTATAACAGAGTAGCTATTTTTGAACGGATATTTTCCCAATGTTATGTTTTTGTTGCCTCTTGTTAGCAAAAAAAAAAAAATAAATAGGATAAGCACCGTTACTACGCGCGACAAATGTGAGCAGTAAGTTTCAAGGCGCCCGCTACAATAGCGTGAGCCTGAACGTGGGAACGGTCGACAGATAATTAGTTTTCCACCTTTCTTGATGTAGTTTCAATGAAGCTGACATGAGATCCTCAGTGGACAGTAGGCAGGTAGGTCGAACGAACTGCATACATGATGTTATTATAAAGATATCTGCCGAAGGGGCCGTCCCGGACAGGAGACGTATAAAACCACACATTTTAATGTAGGCGACTACTTATGGCTTGCGAAGTTAGCAACAATGGTCTAACATTTAAGTTCCTAGTTCGCGTGGGACTCAACTTCGCAGTGTGTGTTAATCTTGCTAAAACTTACTTTGTTTGGTGCGACCCCAGCCGGCTGCAACGGCGTCTCGATGAAGAAGATTCATTCTGTTGGTCGGAAGACAAAGCGGCCTTACTGTGTCGGAAAACTGGAATGGTTTGCCCACCTGCGCGAAACGAGCTTGTTACACAAAACAGGTGATAGTGGATTGGAGAGAACGTTTATTCTACGCATTTCTTCATTTTTATTTGAGCTGCATACTAATCGAAAGGCTATGAGAAATTAATTGATTTCAGGAAGACACTGGCTTCTCAGCCAATATGGAATTTTAATCAAGACTAAAGGAAATATAAGCGGTATCCTTTGGTATATTACAAAAAAAAAAAAAATCACTATCAGTGCGAAGTTCAAATATTTTAAAAGCATGGAATTGTTTCACCACTAAATTTTGGAGGACACCATAATAGCCAAGGAAACTTCGTTTGATACTGATTCGTTCCTTCCTACAGTTTCTCTATTATCAAGCCGTCGAATACGTAAATACAGTTTGCTAATGACCTAAGAGCTTCATCTTGACAAACTGTTAAAGAAGCGACAAAAAAGAGTTATCAACTCTTCTAGAAATCAATTGAAATATCAGGTAATGTAAGGTACATTTATTACATTACTGACAATTATTAGCATTACTGACCGAGAAGGTGAGCAAATGCGGTACAATTATTAGCATTACTGACCGAAAACCGCGTTTGCGGAACTAAGTCACATAAAACATGACATTTACTTTTATCATTTAGGTTTTTCTACACCTTCTCTGGGAACGCTCCACAATAAAAGATGGTAACAAAACGATTTAAGGCCCGTTTTTGTATTCCACAAGCAGATTATGTTAAGCAACCAAATATATTTATTCTTGGGTTTCTGTGGGCTCCTCATGCATGAAAAATATGCTAAAGTGAAAATGTCAAAGGGGTGTTATACAATACCATCAGTATGGCAATGTCATTGGCGACAGTAAAATGATTGTAACGTGGATGAGGCATCATCTTCACGACTGGAACGGGTGTGGCATAATTTATGTTGTTGTGGCCGTATAAAGCAACAACATTTGATGCCAATATGCCTCTTCTGCGTAGAAAAAGATATTATCATTAATAGACATGGCAGTATTATTCGATACTTCTACAGAAATCTGCTCCCAAATTGATAATGTGCTATCGTTATAAATATGATTCAAATCTTGTGTCAATATTTCAGCTAAATTGCGGTCACTGAACACCTGACCATGTTCTCATGCTCTCGCTGCAAACAAGCTGTAGGTACACAATGCGCATAATGTGACGCTTAAGCTAAAGATCAAGCGCATTGCACATTGGTTTCAGCACCAGTGCAGGAGTCGCCTATGCTTATTTTTCCCTCGCTTTTCTTGACCAAATTTATCCTTCCAAGATTACCTATCGGCTCTTGCTAGCAGCACCTCATTTCAAAATGGTTTCGCTATGTAGGTTCCCAAGTAGCACAAAGTGGGCTATGACCTGGGGGCCCGCGTTGGGCCCGTGAGGGCAGCCCATACGGGCCCCATGCGGGATTTGCAACATGTACCCAGAGGGGCCCCGCGTGGGCTGCCCAATTTCACCGCGATCGGTCCCAAACTGTATCCGTGTGGGCAGCCCAAATGGGGCTGCCCGCATTCAGCCCAAATAGGGCTGCCCGCATTCAGCCCAGGTAGACGAATGTGGGCAGCACACCAGAACCATTAATAGGTCCCTCGTTTGTGCAGACAGTGGCATCCCATTGATCAAGGTTTTAATTTTAAAATCGATTAATCCCTCCAATACCTGAATTGTACAGGCCCGGGATTTGCGAAAGCCAGTCCATTTCGGGCTGACCCACGTGCTCCCCTCATGGGTTGAATCGGGCATTTTCAGGGCTGCCCAAGTTCCAATAATCAGGTGAGAAACATTAGGCACTATTTTTTTTGCTTGTATGCTACACTCAGTAACATGAGAGAAATTTATTCCCACCACTACAATAATGTGGGCTGGCCCACATCACCCCAACATGTTGGTCTGAATATTTATTTCGGTGCTGCGTGCAGAATAGTAATGCCGTAGGAAACATTTGGAGGTCGTTCAGTACATACTCGTAAAGCGGAACAGTTACTGTTGCATATTTTCTGTCGATACTGCATAATTAACGTAGTTTGTAGTGTAAACATAGATAGCCTTTATTCATTGCATAGATATGCTTAGGACAGTTATGTGAAACCTCCAGAAGAGGCAATTAGTGGCCGGTACAACATGATTTACATAAATAAAATGGTGCCTTAAAGATAGGGTGGAGACGTTTCAGAGCGGTATGCCCGCCTACGGCCAATCTGGGGCCCACTGCGGCCTTTCATGGGCCGCCTCAATTGTGCTGACGTTATTTTTACCGCATGGACTACGAATATATGTTGCATTTTCCCGCAAGTACCCAAAGGAATACCCGTGTGGGCAGCGTGGTGGTGTACTCGCTTTTCAGCCCGGCCGCAAACCATGTGGGACCTATTCGGGTTTTGTGTGGGCAGCCTCAATCGGACTAGCCCGTCATCTATTTGCTTTAAGCCCACATTTGCATCGCATCTGCCCTAAATTGCCCCGCAAGAGACCGATGCGGGCAGAAGCGGGAAGGAGTACTTGCCTGCCCCGCTAACGGCCATGCAGAAATTATCTAGGTTTTTGGTGGGCAGCCCTATTTGGGGCAGCCCAGGAATTTTCTGCATGAATTCCACATTTTCGTCTGACCTTCCCTCAAGTACCCCTCAAGGGTCCCATGTAGGCAATGTGCGGGCATACCCGTATTTAGCCCCGCCGCGGCCCATGCGGCACCTATTCGGCTTTTGAGTGGGCAGCCCCAATTAGATTAGCCCAGGCTTTTCCTACACAGAGCCCAAATTTTGTTTGCATCGGCCCTAAAATTTCCCAAGCGGGACCCTTGAGGGCCAGATGTGGGAATATGTAATCAGTTAGCCCTTTCCGCGCCTATATGATGCCCAGATGGAAAAAGCAGGGGCAATCCCAAATTGGGCTTGCCCGCTTGATCCCTAAAGAGGGCCCTCATGGGTGTTATTGTGGTTACCCAAGCCCAACTTGCCCATACGGGCCGCAGGTGGGCCACGTAACGTGTGCTACTTGGGTTGTTTCGCTGTCTGGCTCGGAGGCCCCGGCATCCGAAGAGGGCTTTTATGGGAGCGCACATTCGATTGTGGTTTGGTTTGGTTTGTGGGGTTTAACGTCCCAAAGCTACTCAGACTATGAGAGACGCCGTAGTGGAGGGCTCCGGAAATTTTGAAAAACTGTCCGTAGTGGAGGGTTCCGGAAATTTTGAAAAACTGTCCGTAGTGGAGGGCTCCGGAAATTTTGAAAAACTGTGGTTCTTTAATTTGCACTGACATTTCCCAGCACACAGGAGCCTGGATTTCCGCCTCCCTCGAAAAGTGGTTGCCGCGGCCGGGATTCGATCCCACATCCTTGGGCACAGCTTTGGAGCGCCTTAACCACTTTACCACCGCGGCGAGTAAATTTCAGTGTGGCCATAAACGTCTCGCCTACTTTTTTTTGATGAAAACATTCATATATTTCAAGGCAATTAGAAGATGATTGGTCTGAGAATTCAGCTTATACTGCACACGCATTCAGAATCGTTGCGACAATGAGAATCTACATTATAGCCTAACCCTACGAAAATGACAAACTGATAGAATAGCTCTACCACAAGGTGAAATAGATATCAGTGGTTTAAATGGTATGTCGCTAATAGTCTCTGTGAAATTGCTTCGTCAAAATGTATTGAAAACACTCTTACAATACTATACAGTGACTGGCTGTGAGCACATGGCGCTTCGATATAATACTTCCTCCGCAGTGGATCTGATAACTTGGGTCTGGGGGGTAATCAATTATAAGCTTGACCTGAAAAAAAGGAGGTGGGGATTCATTATTTTGCATTCTTCTCTTCTAAACGAACATACAAAAACCTATGGATTCTTTGCTGAATGACAGATACACACCATGTTAGCAGCTCTGATGGGTGAACTAGTAGGTGAGTTGGTGCACAGTGTTTTGAAGTACAGCTCACGAGGGGGTACAAAGACAAAGAAAGAAAGGAAAAAGCACGCAGCACTTCGCGACTGCATCCATTTATGTTGTTGGTATATTATATACAGAAGCTCATAGCAAAACGTCTTTCTTTCTATAGTCGCATCCAATCTTCTATGATGACACATAGAGCAATATTAAGGCGAAAGCCTTTCACGGTTCTTGAGCGGCATGATCAGATACTGTGGGCAGAAAGTGTCCACTCTAGTGTCGATTAAGGAAAAAGATGCCTCCAACAGGTTTAGAACTACTACTCCTCCGATTCCCAGCCGAGAGTGCAAGCCACTACTCCACTCCGGGCTCGTGAGAAACACGGCGTAATTCTCTTTGTTTAGCAAGCCTGCCGCCTCCAAGGTAACGTAGGGGTCACCACCCTGTGTAGCCGGAGGATATAAGAGGGAGTGGGACGCGGTAGCTAGTGGACATACGGCGATGACGGAGCAGGAGGAAGCACAGCCGGTCACAACCGCGCACGCGCGCACGTCATCTGCCGGCGGCCCCATGACCTCTCGTACCGCTTGAAAGAGCAAGCGGCGCCACAAGCGTGCGCCATCGTCGCCGTGTGGAGCTACTGACTGAATCCAGCATCGAAGAAGCCCCTCTCTAAGCCTATGCCATCTACAGGGATGCCTCGTCCGGCCGGTGTGATTGCTGCGAACTGAGATTCTCGTCCGAGGAGGGGAGGGGGTTCAGTACCGCGTGACCGTGACCGCCTTAATTACACGTCACGGACATTGCACGGGTATGACCTTCACCCAGAGTAAAAAAAATTAGCTGGGGCTTAGCTTTAGTTAAACCCGGTAGGTTGCGTAAGCAAAGCCGACGTAGCTTCTTTTTCTGTTCTTTCTTCCTCTTCTACTACTTCTTTTTCTTCTGCGGCGCGGCGTGGCTACCGATCGGGTTTACCCGACGGCTTGAAGAGAGACCCCATCTGCGGTTGCTCTAAAGGTCAAACGTGGCTACCGGCCGGGTTCACGCGATGGGCTGAAACCTGGCGTAGTATTGCTCACGCAATAAAACTGGCTCCACATGGAGCCATACTGCTGGGGTAGGGAAGACCACCCTATCATCATCGGTCTCCATTCCTTACGTCTCCGCCCTTTACGCGCAAGTGTCCTGTAATCAACTGGGGCAGCTTTCGCTCATGTCTCGACAGTATGTCTTCAGATACGTCGTCACTCCTTGTTGAGCGCATACTAAGTGCACTAAACAGAGCTACGACTACTACCTGTATTGATGGGCCCCTCGCCGTCAAGCCGAGCTGGCTGCAAGGCGAGATCCTACTTCGGCGCAGGCACGTACATGACTGCATTATCTTACTGCTAAGACTCGGAGATATGAATGCGACCTCTCGCGGCGCCAGTGGCATGCATGGTGTGAACAACTTTCTGCTAAATCCTAGAATGCCTCACTCTGGTGAACGTTTCGTGCAATGAAATATGGTCGCCGTTCTACTGACGCAGCAGCAACTGCATGCTTTGTAGCTAAGTTGCCACCGGATGATTTCGCCAAAAAAAGCAGCACTCAAATGTTTCCCACAGTATGATGCATTGCCTCCTTCAGCTGTTAATTTTAATTTGGCAGGTATCCTTGCAGATGCATAAAAACTATCATCTGCTGCTGGCGCAGATGGAAATGAGAGTCCTTTTTATATGCCTGAACAACTGGATGCAATTAATGAGGCGAAACGAAAAACAGCACACGGCCTGGACAAAATTCAGTATCAGGTTTACAAGAACCTGAGTGCCGTTTCACTCCCTCAATTACTAGACACTATAAGCAATGTATGGCTGCATGGTGTCGTACCCGAGAGCTGAAAATCCCATGTCGTGATCCCTATTCCCAAACCAGGAAAGCCTCCAACAGACCTCGTCAACTTGCGACCGATCTCTGTAACATCAACGCTGTGCAAGTTTGCAGAGAAAATGCTTGCTACACGAATTTCATGGTGGTTGGAACAGCACGGTTGTTATCACACCACTCAAAGTGAATTTCATCCATACATAGGTATAGAGGACTTGTTGGCGTTATTGGCATCAGCAGTTCTATCATCTACTCGCAGCCGCAATGTGCGTACCATATTAGCAATGAACGTTGAAAAAGCATACAACATCAGTCGCTGCAGTCCTGAACGCCATTGACATGCTCCATCTCCCTCTGTGAGTACGCAGTTTTATCGCATCATTTTTGGCCGGAAGAACATTTGCAATACGCATAAGTAGTAACGCAGTAGGCTCATTCGTTTTGCTACGCGACGTGCCCCACGGATCAGTATTGTCACCGACGTTGTTTAATATTGCTTTCATCCCACTGGCATGGTGCTTACATGAAATCTCTGAAATCACGTTTTTGCAATACGTTGATGACATCATGGTATGGAGCACTCACCAAGATCTGCTCACTCAGGAGGCTGCCTTTCAGTCAGCTTTAGATATTACCTCTGATTACGCTTCCTCAATTGACCTTCAGATTTCCATGTGTTAAACTACATACACGTCTGTCGCCAACCACTGGGGACGCCGTAAACTTACTTCCAATCCAATTCGTCTCTGTCTATCAGGCACCCTACTACAAAAAAGTCCAGCATAAAATTCTGGGCTTAACGATTCACTAATCAGGATCAGCGAATCCTTGGCTTTCTCAGGCAAAAAAGCAAGCTGTTCAGATTCCCTAGTGAAAAAACCCTATTAGTCACAATAACCTCATACAGATTTCTCATACCAAACTTGTACTAAACTCATACAAATCTCATACCATCTCATACAAATATCATTCAACATATGAGAAATATATGAGATTGTATGAGATCTGTATGAGTTTAGTATGAGGAATCTGTATGAGGTTATTATGGCACATACGGCCTTTTCGCTAGAGGTTTGGGTTTGATTAGAAGAATAGCTCCTAAAACTGGTGGCGCTGGCTTGCTTGTTACACGCCAATAGGTGAGGGTGGTTGTGCAGCCACGTATTGTTTATCAAGCCCAGTTTCAGTATCTTAAAAGAGCGCAATGGATCTCATTGTACCTTGAAGTCGTGAACCGAGAAGATATGAGAACCAATATATGCCTTTCATGAATCACTCCGGTAGTAGCATTACAAGAAAATGCGCAGCTCAACACCATCGATGAGCTGGTGCAGCAGCGTCGTGATGTTCTCAGACTTAAGGCCTCTTCATCACATTATTATTATTAATATTATTATTATTCAATATTATTATATTCCACGCAAGCACTGAGGGCGTATGCAACTTCACATATTCTTCAGCCACCTGCGCCAGTTCTGACTCCCTGGAAGTTTGTACAGTTAGGTGACAACAAGCCAACTGATAACCGCAGACCAACGTCTATCAACTCGGCATCGTTGGTTCGCCAGAGGTTTGAAGAGCAAGATGCTCACCTGCCTCAAGGGTTTATTGTAGTGCACGTGGATGCTAGCATAGAAGGCTGTGAAGCAAGAACTGAGTTCTACTGTCTCCACAGACCTAGTCTGAATCAGACCTCTGTGTTTCAACTGTCGGCACCACCTACATCGTTCTGCACTGAGCTCGTGGCAGTTCAGGAGGCACTCTGCTCCGTGGCCACCAATACTACGTTCCCTACAGTTCACGTTGTCATCCGCACTGACGGACATCAAGCAGTACGTCTTCTCCGACGTGTCAGCCATTGGCCAAAAATATGTCAAGATATTCGCCAGCTTGCGGCGCGCATCCCGCAGCCAGTACGTATTGAGTGGGTCCCACGGGACCTTCTGCCTTCTCAAAGTTAAGCAGATTTAGCGATCCGCCTTGTGACTCAAAACTTATAACTACTACGGCTCCTTGATGTAGACGACGCTACCCTCCTTTTACCATGAAAGGAATGCCTCCGGCGCCGCACACGTGCTCTTATAACTCCGTGTGCGGTATCCCTCGCCCGCGGTCTAGGTTGCGCTTAGGAGGATCCGGGTCCGGGTCGCCCTCACACTACCTGTCACTCGTACGTGGTCTCATTTCTAACGCTTATATCCCCGCCCAGGGCGTCCGATATGTAAAGACGAAAATGTTGAAGCCGACATTTACTACTAGCTGTGGGTCTGCCCAGCTCTGAAACCGACACGAATTCGGCACTTGACGATATAATAGTGAGAGGGAGGCTAGTTGGTGACTAGTATTGGAATGCATCATGAAGCCGTGCAAAAAGGCAAGGGACAGAGAAAAAGGCCTGTTGCCTTTTTCCCTGTTCCTCATCTTTTTGCGCGGTTTCATGATGCATTCCAATACTTGACGATAGCTGGCCTTTCAGCAAGCAATCCTGTCTCGTATCTCGCTTTGACGCAGGGACCCCATCATCGCTCACTACTAGGCTTCATGAAATCATCCAACCTATTTTCATTCATTTAATCACTTCCTCATTCTTCATCTCATACCCTACTGATGCCCTGAGGCAATAAATAACGTTAAAAAAAGAAAAAGCTGCCTCCCACCTAAAAAGGGAAGGGGGCTTGCCAGGGATCGGAGAGATGATGGCAAGGTGACGGGTTATGTGCGACCTTGGGAAGCGGATTTTTCGGATGCCAAGTCTGACGGGGAGGGAATAAATTGTCTCAAAGTATGTCTAAAAAACAGTTCTTTCAAATAAACACTACAGTAGAACTAACCCCAATTAGTTTCATATTGTTACGGGAAATATTCACAGTAAGGCAGTTGTCCACGCCACTGAGGATGCTCACAGCACAGCACTCGCACAGCACAGCACTCGTCTGCGTCCTCTTCTTCTGGGGGACTGTCTCACTTCTTTTTCGTCAGCACGGCCAGCGAATACCGCTCAGTAACACTACCCCCCCTCGGGAAAAGCACAGTCCCGGTGCGTTCTACGTTTGCGAAACAGAACGTGCATAATAGGGCTTTAAGCGGGACACATGCACTATTTCAGAGCATGGCGCTCTGGACGAGTATTTCGGAGGCACAGATTCAACTTCGTATGTGACGTCTGTCACGGGCCGCAAAACTCGGTAAGGGCCTGTGTACCGGGGCAAAAGTTTTTCACACAAGCCCACGCGACGGCACGGGAGCCACAGCAAGACGAGTGACCCAGGACTGTAGTGGACATTACGGTGGCGACTGTCGTACCGGAACTTTTGAGAGTCTTGGGATGCAGAGAGCCTGGCATGAGCTATCCGGCGGGCATCATGAGCGCGGGCTACGGCATCACTGGCGTAAGTACTGGTGGCGTCTGCCGCGGGTAGCGAGGTGTCGAAGGGCAGTAACGGGTGTCGGCCAAATAACAGATAAAATGGGGAGTATCCAGCGGTAGAATGGACTGATGAATTGTAGGCGAATGTCACAAAGGGTAAATGAACGTCCCAATCCCTGTGGTCGTCAGACACATACATGGACAGCATGTCTGTGAGGGTACGGTTTAGGCGTTCCGTGAGGCCGTTGGTCTGGGGGTGATAGGCTGTGGTGAATTTGTGACGGACGGAGCACGAACGGAGAATTTCGTCAACCACTCGCGACAGAAAGCAGCGGCCACGGTCAGTTAGTAGTTCACGAGGGGCACCATGATGTAGAATTACGTTTTCTAGGAGGAAGTCAGCGACGTCTGTGGCGCAGCTGGTCGGGATGGCTCTGGTAACAGCATACCGCGTAGCATAATCGGTGGCGACGGCGATCCATTTGTTCCCTGAGGCTGAAACTGGAAAGGGCCCAAGAAGGTCAACACCTACACGGGAAAACGGGTCAGTGGGTATGGGGATCGGCTGCAAATAGCCTGAAGGCAAAATTGTGGGTTTCTTTCGACGCTGACACAATTCACATGCGGCAATGTATTGTTGGACGGAGCGATAGAGCCCCGGCCAGTAGAAGCGTCGGCGCAGGCTGTCGTATGTGCGAGAGACACCCAGGTGGCCAGCTGTTGGAGCATCATGAAACTGGTCAAGGATGGTGGAACGCAGATGTTGAGGAACGACGAGCAAAAGGTCTGCGCCGTCTGGTCGCATATTGCGTCGGTATAGGGTGTTCTCGTGGAGTACATATAAGGCAAGAGATGGATCAGGTCGGTCGCAGGTCAGACGGAGGATAATGGAATGGAGCAAAGGATCTAAGTGTTGTTCGTCGGCAATGTTAGAAAAGGCCGACACAGACAAGACACATGCGTCATCGTCAGAGTCGGTAGGGCTAGGGGAGTCGACGGGATGACGGGACAAGCAGTCTGCATCTTGGTGAAGCCGGCCGGACTTGTACACGACGGAAAATGTATACTCTTGTAATCGAAGCGCCCAGCGCCCCAAACGGCCTGTAGGATCTTTGAGGGAGGAAAGCCAACACAAGGCATGATGGTCTGTTATAACAGTAAAGTGCCGGCCAAACAAATAAGGGCGGAATTTTGTAATAGCCCAAACAAGTGCCAGGCACTCTCGCTCTGTGATAGAATAATTTTGTTCGGACGTAGATAAGAGGCGGCTGGCATACGCAATCACCCTTGTATGGCCGTGTTGTTGCTGGGCAAGTATAGCTCCAATGCCGTGGCCACTTGCGTCGGTGCGGAGTTCAGTATTGGCAGATGGGTTGAAATGGGCCAAGACGGGTGGAGTTGTGAGAGCAGCAATAAGTTCCGAGAAAGCTGCAACTTGTTCAGGCCCCCAGGAGAATGAAACGTCTTTCTTTAGGAGATTGGTGAGAGGACGAGCTAGCGCTGCGAAATTCGGGACGAATCGTCGGAAATAAGAACATAGGCCAATAAAGCTTCGAACATCGCTGGATGAACGTGGAGTGGGAAAATCTCTGACGGCACGAATCTTGTCGGGGTCAGGCTGAACGCCAGCAGCATTAACCACGTGACCAAGGACTTTGATTTGTCGGTGACCAAAGCTGCACTTTTTGGAGTTTAGTTGCAGTCCCGCGCGGCGAAAAAGCGCTAGGATTGTAGAAAGACGACGAAGATGGCTTTCAAATGTAGACGAGAAAACTATTACATCGTCAAGATAACACAAACAAGTGGTCCACTTGAAGCCTCGGAGCAAAGAGTCCATCATACGTTCGAAGGTTGCTGGGGCATTGCAAAGGCCAAAAGGCATGACTTTGAATTGATAGAGGCCGTCAGGGGTGATGAACGCTGTTTTTTCACGGTCTCTCTTGTCGACAGAGATCTGCCAGTAGCCGGAACGTAGGTCGATGGACGAAAAGTAGCTGGCTCCGTGCAAAGTATCAAGCGCATCGTCTATACGCGGAAGAGGATACACATCTTTTCTGGTTATCTTATTTAGATGACGATAGTCAACGCAGAATCTCCAACTGTTATCTTTCTTTTTGACCAACACAACAGGGGATGCCCAGGGGCTGCTGGAAGGCTCAATTATGTCGTTCGCCAACATTTTGTCGACCTCTGTTTGGATGACGCGTCGCTCGGCAAGCGAAACACGATAGGGCCGCCTGTGAATAGGACTGGCGTCACCGGTGTCAATGCGGTGACTGACAACTGTGGTTTGACCCAATGGGCGGGTACCGAAGTCAAAAAGGTCACTGTAGGTGAGCAAAAGCTGTTTTAACTCTGCGGCGAATTCAGGCTGGAGATCAGCTGCAATCATGCTTTTAACAGGATCAGTGCGCGATGTAGAGGACGAGGGAGATGTTGCAGGGACGGCATTCGGATTATCGGTAGCCAGAGCTGAAATGGCACAATCGGTCATCGGCGACAGCTCTGCTAGTGAAATTCCCTCGGGCAGAACCTGAGTTGATAAGCTGAAGTTAAGGACCGGGAGGGTAGTACGGTTCTGGGAGATGTGCACAATCAGATGAGGAAGGGTGACGTGCCGCTGCAAGATGACATCAGTAATGGGACACGCGAGATAGTCGCCGTCTGGGACGGGTGGGAATGGTGACATAGGGATGTAGACGGCAGCTTCAGGAGGTAGGCGGCAGAACTGTGCTGATCGAAGGCGGGGTGAGCAGGAGGGGTCTTCAGAGCAGAGCGGAAGGTCCAAGCGAAGTAGGCCGGTAGAGCAGTCAATGAGGGCAGAGTGGGCTGTTAAAAAGTCAATGCCAAGGATAACGTCGTGGGGGCATTCTTGTAGGACGGTGAACAACACTGGAGCATGACGACCACCAATGGTAACTCGCGCTGTGCACATGCCAACCACGGCAGCAGGGCTTCCATTGGCAACGCGAACTGTGGGCGAGACGGCTGGAGTAAGGACTTTTTTGAGGCGACGGCGAAATGAGGAGCTTAGGACGGACAGTTGGGCGCCGGTATCAATGAGAGCAGAAACGGGAACACCATCCACAAGGACGTCGATGCGATTATTTTGTAGGGCAGGGGTCAGCAGAGGTTTTTCAGTCCGGGTCACAAATGCAGCGTCACCTCCGGGAGCTGCATTGGCTAGTTTTCCGGTATGTGGCTGGAATAAGACGGGGACAAACGGCGGCGAGGAAGAGGAGAACGCGAGCGTCGGGTCTGCGGGGATGGTGAACGGTTGGCATCACGAGCAGGGACACCGGGGTCAACAGTGGTCTGGTCGGGGCGAGGTGAGGTATAGCGAGGGGCATAGTCTCCGCGGCGGTCGACGTAGTTGAAATGACGAGATGGCGTTTGCCAACGGCTACGGCAGTGACGGGAAATGTGGCCAACGCGGGAACAAGTAAAGCAGATGGGACGATTGTCATGGGTACGCCACTCATTTGGATTGCGGTACCGATATCGGGGCGAGAAACCGGCAGTAGGTGAGGCAGCTGCAATTACTGGAGGGGCAGGTCCTGAATCCACGGTGTCGGTGCGGCAGGTAGAAGGAAGACCCATATTGGCAACCTCTTGGCAAACAACAGCCTGAATGAGTGATATTGTAGCCAAGGTATTGTCGGGGGTATGCGAGAGTGAAGCTGCAGGAGTCATTGCCTCGAGCTCTTGGCGGACGATGCGGGTCAAAGTAGTGTCATTAGTTGGCGGTCGAGGAGGCGGAAGATCGACACAGGAAGAGCTGGCAGCCGTGTTCGGTAGACGGTCGAAACGATGTGATATGCGTCTCTGTTTCGCTTGTTCGAAACGTCGGCATACTTGTAGTACAGAGTCCACGGTGGAACAATCCCTGCATAAAAGGAGGTTGAAAGCATCGTCGGCAATGCCTTTTACTATGTGGCCGACTTTATCCTCCTCAGGCATGGCGTGGTCGACTTTGCGGCACAGGGATAGCACGTCCTGTATGTAAGTGATGTAAGACTCTGTAGACGTTTGCGCGCGAGAAGCGAGCGCCTTTTTCGCGGCAAGGTGACGGCCAATGGGCTTTCCGAAGAGGTCGTGTAGCTTCTGCTTACAGATGTCCCAAGATGTGAGGTCCTCTTCATGGGTCTCAAACCACACCCGCGCTGTCCCAGTCAAGTAAAAGATGATATTAGCAAGCATAAGTGTGGGATCCCACCTGTTGTGCTTGCTGACTCGTTCGTATAGAGCCAGCCAGTCGTCGACATCAACGTCGTCGGTCCCACAGAAGGTTCCGGGGTCACGGGGATGGGCCATGACGACAGCAGGTGCGGCGGCAGTAGATGTAGCGGCGTCAGTAGTCATACTGGTGGTAATAATGCGTCGGCCACTGCGGAGATCCAGCTTCTGACGGGGATCGAAAGATTGACCTCCACCAAGAGATGTTACGGGAAATATTCACAGTAAGGCAGTTGTCCACGCCACTGAGGATGCTCACAGCACAGCACTCGCACAGCACAGCACTCGTCTGCGTCCTCTTCTTCTGGGGGACTGTCTCACTTCTTTTTCGTCAGCACGGCCAGCGAATACCGCTCAGTAACAATATTATCAATTTTAAGGGGTCCTAACAGGAATATAGGCATCAGATTTCTTGCAGTGGAATTTAAAGATTTTTAAGTGTTCGGTGCCATAGCTGTCTTGGTAGAAACGCCGTAGAAAATGTTTGCGGATAATGTTTCGATCAGTGTATGTGCCCAGTTTTATGAGCAGTGACCACGATGACGTCTAGTCGTCGACAGATGGTCGTACCGAAAACAAATGCAAATTTCGGCCACCAGAAAACAATTACATATTTTTAGTGTACAGTAGAGTCCATTTGCGTTTCTGCAATAAAGGCTGTTACGGCACAGTAACGTACGCCTCGTCGACCAAAGTTTTAATGGGTTCTGTCACCGCTGCATCAAAGTAATTCAGAACATTGTGGCGTCATCTAGTGACCAAATCCAAAAGCATACCATTCACGATGCGAAAGTAGCGGTAGTTTTTATTTAAGGACGTACTGGATAGAGCGCAAAATGTAAGTTATCAGAATCACTCCTAGAAGAAAAATGAATAGTTTACATATATGAAAATCAGTTACATATTCCTGAGATGTGGTCACCTGGGGTACTACCTTATAGTAGTAGTGGTACTCCGAAAGATGTCGTCCTAGTTGTTTTTATTCGATTTTAAATGGTATAATAAAATTATGAAGGCTATTTTCTTCGACACTGTAGTTTTAGATCTGTGCTATATTATTCAAGATTTTTGTCATTTCTGCCGTAATGTCATAACATATTGTTGCTTATTCCTAATTTTGAATCTTGCCCGTAACAATATCTTGGCCAGCGTTCTGTCCTTTTAAGCGTGTTCTAAGTTTTTGAAGTAAAGTATCGACTCATGGTGCGCTGTCAATTGAGAGCGACAAACCCATTCAAACAAAATCTTCTTATAGGTTTCTTATCTTTCGTTATAGGTGTCGTGCATTAGAACGAAACAATCCAAGAGTTATTACATCTATTGAATGTGCACGTACCTCCAGAAAAAAAAAACATTTTTACGAGCACTTGATTCGCCCATCCATGTTAACGTATGTACTGTGAATGCATGAATGAACTACAAAGTGGGTGGGTGGCATTTAATAGAATTCCTGAAGTTTTAGAGTTAAGCTCTTAAGATTCCGTTCCTCGCGTGGGCGTTGTCGTTGGCGTAACTTGTGGGAGATATATGATGGCTCAGGGGGCCACATATCTACAGTTGCCACAAGCCAATCTGGCGCACAAGAGACTGCTGGGCCACCAGCAACCCCCTACGGCCATCCGGAACACGGATACCTCGAACTGCCAGGTACGTGGCAACGTTATGATCACGAGGGACCTATTAGCGATGCCGCAGCCTACACTTAAAGGTTAGGTGTATCCGGAATAGAGGCGCCGGATGACCACCCTATTTCAAGTGGCAAAGGCGAATCAGGCCTAAAATATTGTGCGTCGCCTCGGACAAACTGTCATGTTCATGCGGAAGATTAACTCTTCGGACAGTATAGAGAACGGAAGAATAGAGATTCTTAGGAAACCCTTAAGGGCTATCGCGTTCCGCCCTTATCGGCCAATGTACGCGCAGGTATCCGCTCAAGTTTTGCAGCACATTCAGAAGAATATCCCGCAAAGTAATGCTAAAGCAAGTTGGACGACGTCTAAGCTCCGCCTTTAAGAATTCAACGCAACAGCGTTATCATGCCTCGTTCGCGTCGCCTTCTCAAGCTATTTAGCCTCCCAACGACATACTCCTCACGACACAACACTACTTTGTTGCATTTGCACTTCTCATAGCTTGAGTCACTTTGGGACGGTAAACCCAATAAACCAAATCAAACTAACGCTTTTTGTTTTTGCATTAGTGGAGGGCGAAGTTTCACTCTTGTCTTAAATTTAAACACCAATCAATAACCTCCGTGTGGTCATTTCTTCCCCTTAAAGACTGTAGTCTGTTTTTTTCTCCGCTCTCCTTTAACCCAAATACTTTGAACGGCGTGGATGGATGTATAATTGAATCGTGCGGTGGCTCGCGCTATCTGTGGTGGCAGCGCCGTACGATTAATGGAATTTTCCAGTGAGCTCTGCATCGCAGGTAAGCAAGACGCAATTAAATTTTATTTGCTACTCGCTTAACTATAGCTTCTGTACATAGTTTCTAATGACGCACCCAAACATCAGCTGACATACATCAGCTGAATAAACGTAGACAAATGCATGCATTAGGTCTACGTTTATTCGGAGAGAAGCAATGCGGTTATGTGGCGGAGTGGTTGCGTGATCGTCTCGCACTGCGAATAAACAGTGTTCGACTCCACAGTTACCCCAAAGGTTTATTGTTCCTTTACTTCTGATTTACGTGTTACAACCAGCACGCCGACAGCGACTTTTAGGCGACATGAGTCCTTTAACGCTGTCGCGTTAAAAAATAAAGGAGTGCACTTAAGTCTGGTTAGGTTCAGTAATGGGAACGCGTTAAGCGTTCTGTCACGCCGCCTGGTGGACCTACCCGACACTACGCTAGCGGACCTCAGCCGCACGCGGCCAGATGGCGTATATACATAGGTTAAATTAGAGTTACTATATAGGATTTCCCTACATAGTATATATAGTAACTATAAAATAACTCTGGTAACTAATTCTAGTAGCTCTATATAGTAAGTCTAGGTTAAATGAAACGGTGGCGCAGATGGAACTACATGAAGACGAGAGTGTTCACTGGACAGCGCTAAATTGGGCTTCAGTTTTACACAACTCGTGATCGGCTTTGACGATAAGGTACTTCTATGCAATAAAATAAATAATACGGTGATAGTATTGTGCTCTCGTGCGTTGACCAGGTAAGCTGATCAGTTCGTTCTGGTGCGGCTTCGAAACCCAGTGGTGGCAATGTATTTTTTTTACTGACCGCTCGTGCTGACACGCGCTGTCCACAGATCCTATCCACAATGCTCAACCATGCCACTTATCAGCCAAGAAATGCTTTCACATTGAAAGTAAGAAAAAAATCAGAACAAGTGGATTCGATACCGCTTCTCATGTTCAAAACGTAACGCTAATACACTGCTCTACATTACTTCTCTTTTACGAGCGCGTAAAGAAATGTGGTTCATGTGGCGCCGTTGATATTGCGCCACGCAACCAATGAGAAAAATCACATTTATTTGCGTATTCACTCCTTGTCATAAAATTACTCCTATTTCCCGTTAGCCGTCGTTTCTCAGCAGGAAGCTGTGGGAATTGCGCTTCATAAAATTTATATGATTAGCTTACTGGTGACGTTGTTCAACCGGATGCCCTGTGGACTTTGGAACTGTAGCGCGAACATGTTACCGTGCCTGTCTTCTCTTTCACACCGGTGACGACGAACACATCATTTTTTTCTGCATCAGGGGACCCTTGCCCTGCCTTCTCAGGCATGAATTTCTCAACCATAATCAGTACATCGTGTGAAAGTGCTTCGTCTGCGGGTGTTAAACCTTCTGCTTAAGCAGATGCTTCGCGCCGCAGGCTAAACATAAAGGGTTAAATATGTAATTGTGCATACATACACTATTCTTTTGAATTGTTTGCGTCAAGTAAGCGCAATATCAAAACACGTAAACAGCTGCGCTCCAATATTGCGTTGTTGATTATAGTGATCGCCGGCTAGTTTGTGTTTTACATTTCTTTTCTCGAATCTCTAATTCGGTTCATAAATTCGCGATTTTAATTATGTGCACCTTTCATGCAACGCTTCTCATCTTACGCAATCTCTATACTTTGGAGCCGCAAGTTTTCAAACAGTTTTTTACTGACTTCTAGCGCAGATTATTTCACGTGACCTTTGTTACACCTATAATCATAGGGTGAGAGCGACAGTGACTGGAAACATCGACATCCTGATTCGTATTATCACATTCGAGTACACAATGTTCAATTGTTGGCGCGGATTTACTGCACGTTATATTTGGGTCACCTTCTGGGTTAAATTTCTTTTATTGATGGCGTGTTCCTAGAAACTCTGATTATGCTCCAATGAATAGGACACTGCCTCTTGAGTTCGCATCGAATGTTTCTTTCCTATCTGCCATTTTTGATTGCGGCGCATGTTTAGATTCAGGGTATATCAAAGCAGGCGTTATCGGTAAGCGTCGAACGTGCAGCCATAAGCGACGCGTTCAAGTGCTCTAGACAGCCGGGCTGGCGACTGTACGACGATAATACCTGGCTGCTCATTCTGTCAGCATTTATTCGCGCTTTTATCCGTAAGACTGCTCGTGCTTTTCCTAGAATCTCTCCTTCATTTACTCATATCCTAATATAGATATATTTGTATTCTGCAACGTTAGGCTTTTGACGGCCATGCATTGGCAGCATATCGCAGATTGCGCTAAAACAAAAATCTATAACGTCTCTTTCGTCTCCACAAGAATTGAGATGAGTTTGCAAATCTTCCCAGTGCAAATATTCCTGGCAAACTGTTAACAACCCAATATTGTCTGTGGGCCGGGGAGACGCAGCTGTCCAATAATGTCGTCCAATCATCATGACTGATTAGAACTTGCCGGTAGACTCATTTAGAAGAATTGGGGGCTGCTCAAGTTTCGCCTTAAGCGTAGACGCGATAGCACCTTTCATGCCGACTGTGCTCTCCGTGCACTTGTTTTCCTGTTTTTCTTATTTAAATAATTTCAATTTGAAAAAAATGTTATTACTGAAAAATCAGTGCCCATCCCAAGCACGCGTTAGTAAGTCATACGCACCACAACTCGTCCACTAGGTTCCCCTCTAACACGAACTTTTATATCCACTCCCCCCCTTCCCCCGGTGCAGGGTAGCAAACCGGTTGCTGTTACGGGTTAACCTCCCTGCCTTTCCTCCTCAACTTCCTCCTCCTCCCTTGGTATCAACGACCCCTTCTCGGCCTGGGATTCCAATTCCAGCCGCCAAAGCTTAATTAAGGACGTGTTATTAAGGCGAAAGCCTTTAATAGCTCATACTGTCGTCGACAAAAGCTGTCCGCGCGAACGGAGCACCTGATTGGTCGACAGAGAAGTGACGTCACCAGCCGCCAAATTCGAAGCGACCAACTAGAAGTCTCATCTTGTCTATAGCGTTCCTGCCATCTGCAATCTCACACTTGAACGCGCGCCAAGGAACGCTACGCGATAGGAGCGATGCTGTACCGTCCAAACGCACACTTGTCGGAGAAAGTGTGACAGACACTGCGTCTTTCCTTTCCTGTAAATCAATTATAATTATATGTAGCACTGCGACGAGCGTCGATAAAAGGCAAACAATAAGAGGCAAATGATAGGAGAGGAAGGGAAGGCTCTCGTCATTCTCCTCGTAAGAGACATCTAAGAGGAGTTGCTATGAGCTCCGTCGGAGTACACATGGTATCAGTGGCCCAGGCTGGCCGCGGAACACAGGGTTTTTGCTGCCGCCGATAAAGACTACCAGGTTATGCTGCCAAGGTAGCGAACAGGGCGAATCGGGCTGAACAAGGTGAGACCACATCGCTCGAAGACTTCTGGGATACTTTGTCTCATCGTGGTCCGCTCCCCAAAGTGCTCGCGCTGAGGGCGTGTCAGATGTGTAGGGTGTGAGCGATGCGGCGTAGGTGATGGTGAATTTACCTAGATTAAATCAATTTGTGCTGCAGATGAAACATCATCAAGACGATGTTCACTGGACAGCGTGACAGTGTGTTGCAGTTGGGACTTGATGGAGACAAAGTTTGCTACACAGAGCGAATGTGTGTCGCAGGTTCACACGAGGCGTGATCATCTGCAGAGGGAAGAAGTTCATGTGCTGGCCTACTCTGATAATGCTGCTGTGTTCTGCTTTAATTAGGAAATCATTTTGAAAGTTGTAAGAAAGTTGCAGCTTTCTGCGACGCAAGTGGCAGTGGGGTGAAGTAGGGAAAGTGCTTCGGATTTTGGCAGGATGAATGCATCCAACTCGAGCGTATTCGCAATGTACCGTGTACAACAACTGCCCCTACATGTTTAGGTGTCCCTCTTCAATTTTATGCTGAGAGTGAAATTTATTTTCGAAATAAGGCTGCAGAAATGAGAGAAAAAAAAGACAGCAAGATTTGGTGGATATTGGACCTTTCAGTGGTTGGACGTGCCACATGTTTACAATAGTTTCTTGGTCAGCAAGCTGGGGTACGGAATGCAAATGCTACACTGTTCCTGCCTAAATGTGCAAAAGTTGCAAACAATGTTTGCAGTGTTTGTGGGGAGTTCTTTGGAAAGGACGAGTCGAACCAACCTAACCTGTTTCAAAGCGTGCGCCCTGGACGGTTTGGTTTATGTCACTCATTTGTATGGGAGTTAGTGAACCACTTTTGGTTTTGATGATAAGGACCCCCTTTTATGTCCTGTTGTTCATTTGAGACTGAGCAGAGTTTCGGCAGAATTTATTGTTACATCTCAATTTATTGACGGGTATTTGAGAGGAGCTACAATTCTTGTTGTTTTCGTCATAGACGATTTTCATCATAGTATCTTTGTCATGTCACAGCGAAAAAAAATTAGCATCGCCACTGTATAGGGCCATGTAGAGTGCAGACCCATGTCAGTCAAGGCGTTTTAAAAGTAGCTAAAAAATTGACGTCACTCATGCAGCCAAAACATTCTTTTACAAACTATACAGCGGGACATTGCCGGTTAAAGCGTAGTTGCAAAAGATATGAATTTTTGTGCCTTGGAGAGCCATCTGCCTACCATGCAGAAAGGATAAAACCAGTGGCCATATTTGTTTTGTCTGCTGGGACGCAGGTTTCTTTTAAGGCGTCCTCCAAAGGACTCGTAGAAAAACATTTTCCACCATCAATCACAATATTAGGTATCGCTGACTGAAAATGAGGATGGCATACCATATGACCTTGTAGTGGCTTTAGGCCGGCAGAGTATACGAAGGAGTATGATGGTTGTGCGTCACGCAGATCTTTACTCTCGGCCAGTGAGAGAACACTTTAAGGAAGTCATTGTAAGGCGTTGGGAAATTATAGAACTTTTGGAGCCAGCACCTGATTAGCTCCCACACAATGAAACATTGAAGGCATTGAAATAATTTTAGTCATGTTACTTCCGTCGATTACGACGGAGGGTTTTTGTGTGCATATATTATATACAGAGTGCAATGAAATAATTAACAAAATGCGGTAGCAGACTAGTGCACGCGTGCCTGCGCGGCATGGCATAGGTTGGAAATCTTGCCACGGCAACGTCTTTCGCAATTTTATTACAACCGGAGTCACGTGGAACGCGCTGTTGCTATGCGACGGATTCGTGCCGTTGTCCTAGCGACCGCCAATCTTTACACATTGCGGAATAACGCGACCTTGACGATCGTGAGCAGTAGAGCTAACGCTCTAGAAAGCTACAGGTTAACATTGGAGGAAGGCTGAGAACCCCGCTACCAGCAAGCTAGGGTGATATTAGTGGTTGCTTGAAACTTTATGGTGTCACAAGTGATAAAGAGCGGCGTCATAATGCAGGTTTATGATGGCGCCTAAATAAAATTCCCATACTGAAAAAAGTTTCTATAAGTGCCGAGCTCCAAGTGTGGAACAAAGTAGGGAAAAGTTAGAGGAGCAAAATTGCTTGAACCAATGAACCAACAGAAAAAGAAATTGGAGAGTTTGCTTACATACCATCCAAGGGAACTGGCCCCGAATTGCATCACTGCCATTGATGATTAGCTTCGGGCCTCCAGAAATCCCGCAAACTTGGACAAGTGAGTAAAGAGTTGCATATGAGAACGATTCGGTATTGTGCCAACAAACGCTGTTGCAGTGTCATTACTACGAAAAACAAAATTTTATCAATTATTTTGTATTTTATGACACATGCGATTTATTGCATTTTCCACTCTTTATATGCGGGAAATGTAATATCGCTTGTTCTTCTATGAATGACAAGAGCATTTTGACAGGATAAGGTATGAGATGAGAATGTAGTGCTTGTGATGACAAAATGAAATACGCATACCAATCAATGTCGCACCTAGAAAAGCCATTTGTATACACAAAGTATTTCAGGGAAGACTTAAAGTACGTGCAAAACATGGTAGGTTCTAAACAGAAAAGAATTGCATGCTGGAACACACTCTCCGCCCCACCGGACATAAGATGCTACAAAACGTCTCTAATTGTGAATGTAATCAACACAATTCCAATAAAACGAGGGTTAGCCCCAATAGGGTGTTTGACGCCGTGACGAAGACCATGCCATATCAGTTTTTGAAACAGAAAAAATCGTTTTCTAGAGCCCTGCAGCTTGAGAAATCCGACGGTTTTTTTCCGCACGCAATCGAAAGTGAGCGGACGAAGAGCGCAAGAAATATGGCCTAAGTGCAACGTCCACTGGTGACGTGTCGTGATGAATGCACCGCCTAATTATAAACGAGTGTGCTAATTTCCCTGGTTAGAGAGCTCCGGGGCTTATCTTAGACTTCCGCCGGCGTTGGAAAAAGATGTCTTCAGCTACGGCAATGTCGATTCTGGGACACCACGGGCTCAGCTACAGCCGTTTTTTCTATTCGCCGCTTGTGTAATGACTGCCCGACGGGCGCAGATTGAAGCGTCGTCATGAACCAATTCACTCACTAGGTTTAGCTTCCGTCTTCCTGTAATCACTTGATTTATGAACTGCGTCCGAGAAATAAAATATTTGTCCGTCCGCGTTGCAAGAGGCTTGCGTGGCACTGGCTGTATGCTGTAGGCAGTTCTTGCGGGTGTGTTAGCCCCTGTTTCCCAAAAAGCGCAGGCGCTTGCATTTGAGGTGCTCGTTAACCGCATCTGACAAGGCCATTGAAGTGCCAGTGTATTGAATCACTTGAACGTGTGTAAGTGCCCCATATCGCGTGAATTGGCCAATGGCCGCTCCAGTGCAACTCTGATATTTTACAGCTGAAAAGGTGGACCCTATAATCGCTTATGTTAGCGCGCAAGTGGATGCGGAGCTGGCTTCCAGACAGTACTCTGACCAATGTCCTGGTCGTCGTGTGCCAATTCGTCCCCCGCTCATATCGATATTTGATCGTCCAAAGAATAATGCACCAGTCCATGTTAAGAAAAGGAAGCCAAGGAACGGAACCGTTGATTTGGCATTGACGCCCTAGCGTACGTTTTTATCAGGCAGGAAGCAACGTCAGGTAATTTTTCAATGGGTACGGAGCCAGCCTGGCTTCAGTTTGGAAGTCTCTTTCAAGACGCAGCTGCCTCCCATATCATGAGGGTCTTCGCCAGGAACTGACTCTGAATGACGTTGAGGAATGGCTCGAATTTCGCAAACGGTGTCCAATTAAATGGTGTCCATGACTCTCTGGGAAAGAGTCATGGCTAGCCTTGACCGCCTGGTAAAGAGCAGAGACATTAGACTGCCAACCAAGATCCGTATAACGCATGTTATGGTCTTTCCAGTTGTGATGTATGGATGCGAGAGTTGGACTGTGAAGAAGGCTGACCGCCGAAGAATTGACGCGTTTGAATTGTGGTACTGGCGGAGACTTGAGAGTTCCTTGGACTGCCAGAAGGTCACATCAGTCGATATTGTTGACCATTAACCCTGACTGCTCATTGGAGGGTCAAATTCTAAAGTTAAAGCTCAGCTGCTTTGGTCATCTGATGAGAAGAGAGGAGTCGCTGGAAAGATTTGATGTTGGGAAAGGTTGAGTGTCACTGGAGGAGGGGTAGGCAGCGAATGCGGTGGTTAGATGGTATCCTCGAGGCGCTGCAGATGAAGTTATGTGATGTTAGGAAGATAGTGAGAGACCGGAAAGCGTGGCGTGATATGGTACAAAGGGCCACAAAGAGTCGGACACGACTGAACTGAACTGAGTTGTCCAATAAATGCGATGAAGACCTGAAATGTCTGCACAGAGTGCTTTGGACAGACGAGGCCCAATTCGGCAGGAACTTGAATGTCAATTTGCTCAGTGCTTATTATCGGTGTGACAAGAAACCACGTTAGCTACGTCAGCACAAGCACTAAGTAAGATGACCTGCAATTTTTTTGTGTGTCATTTAAAACAGCCGTATTGTCGGTCCTCACTTCACAGACTAGGCCTTACAGGGCAAAAGTGAACAGACTGTGTTCTAAAAGTGTAAACTTCGCCTCAGTACTACCAGGAGCATTCGAAAAGAAAAACTGTTACACCATGGCTGATCACCGTCGAATGTTTTCTCTTTGACTCTGCCATTTCTGAATTGTACCTTTCTCAACCCATAAATTTGGCCTGGAGGAACGGCATCACGGCCTCCTTAGTCGCCCCAGTTGTTGCCACTAGATACCCTCCTCTCGAAATACGCTTAGAACGAATTTTTCAAAAAAGAGCCTGCGAACCTCGAAGGCCTGATGCGCATATCAAGATAGCAGTTGATAATATTCGCAGAGAGAAGCTCATTACTTCTTTGGACGTCTTTAAAGTCTGCATTCTTCTGTGGATCACACTGAAGGGCATGAAATTTGATGGTCATGTGAAAAATATTTTCAATCATCTCGAGTAGTAGTACCTTTGTGGCTTATATAGATGAGATTCCAACTTAGTGAGTCTATAAAATGTTCTAATTAGGTTTATTCTTGTTTGTTATACAATTATAAAATCGCTGAACTTCTGGCGTCAAACTCTACCAGTTCTTCAAACACGAGGCGTGAGTGATTTAGCTCACGCCAACCGTATCGAGCCAGCCGGTATGAAGCAACGTAGTCCTAAAATTCTTTTTTTCAGTTATAACCTTCTGAACTATAAAGTAATTCCTCTTTATTTTAGCTGTCAAGCCTATCCTGCGTAAATATAATAGACGCTCGAAGATATAATGCATTGCACATCAATATACCGGCACCGTTTGACGTTAAATAACAATCTGCATGCAGTCTCATAAGCATGCTGTTATTTATTTCATGAAGCTAGCGATGAAATTAAAAAATAAAATGTTTTTTTCCGGGAATAACTGGACAGGCATAGCGCCAGGCCAGAGCTTATGAGAATTCCTAAGAGATGTCGCCGTAGTTGGTGTTTGCTATACTTCTTACGCCGAGCGACGAAGCAGACGATAACGCCGGAAGCGGTCTAAGCTTAACGCCGAGGAGCTCTAGACAGGGAAATTAGCACACGCCTTCTGAATCCGACGGTGAATTCAAAACGGCACGTCACCAGCGGATGTTGAGGTTGCTTCATACTACCGGCGCTCCTCGTTCACTCAGTTCCGGTTACGTGCTAAAAAAAAAAACGAAAGAAAAAAACCGTCGGATTTCATCGAGCTGTAGGACACTAGAAAATTAGTCGTCGTTCGTTTCAAAAACTGACGTGTCGTCGTCTAGTTGAGGGCAGCAAACTTCCCATTGGGACTAACCCCCCAACTGCAATAATTAAAAGTGTAATTATTGCATTTTTATAAATTACATGCATAATAAGAGGCATATTGCAGCATGTTATATCGGCTGGGGCAGAAAGTATATTCGTTCAGTTATTTTTTTTTTGTTGAAAAGCTACTCGTTCTTGATAATAAAATGCCCTCTATATGCCAACACACGCGGAACACGTTATTGTGTAAGATGACGGCTGATCACTTTGATCACGCTCTAAGGAAGGAATCCTTCATTATTCATCTGTCTGTTCCAGCCTGCGTTGGTGTTAAATCCTTTGACAGTATTGGGATTTTTTCTTGCTACATGTTAGGCACTGAATTTTGAATTGTGTGTTACAATATATAGGACAATATATAGACACAAGGACTATATATAGACACACATTTCGGTTTGCCTTGCGGAAACAATATTTGCTTTATAAGTACGAGCATGCAGCTACTCACCGTGTGAAGTGATCCCGAGTTCCTGTCCCCGCAG
The DNA here is from genome assembly GCA_023969395.1 of Amblyomma maculatum. Taxonomy (NCBI): domain Eukaryota; kingdom Metazoa; phylum Arthropoda; class Arachnida; order Ixodida; family Ixodidae; genus Amblyomma; species Amblyomma maculatum. The sequence continues at coordinate 1,710,099 of JAJIZL010017327.1, read as the reverse complement.
CTGAGAAGGGCAATAAATAAACATTAATTAACCTAGGCGCTCACCACGCACTTTGTGGCCTCTTTGGCTTTTTTGACGAAAAGCACTAATGTCGAAAAGACCTCATATTTAATTGCCGTGACTTGACGTATAATAATATTGCTCGCTTTCAACCGAAAGATAAATATTTTTCATAATTGACATTTCCGTTTAAATGTGAAAGTTACAATGATATGTTCTTAACATATAGGACCGGCGCCGAAAAAACGTTTGTGCGTTAAAATGATACTATTAACCTCTCAGTTTTTATGGTTTTAGCCTATTTTGAGATGCTATTTGCAGGCAGTCTAGTCTGCTCAATTAATGCTAAGCATATACTCCTCTGAAAAATACTCATCTTGAAAAAAGTCTAACAGTTCTGACTCTATACATGCAAACCTGCACATCCCGTCAGCAAACGGTAATAGGGAGTAATAAAAGATGAGCATTGACTTCCTTGTACAAGTCACACTATTGACTAAGAGATTAATATCTAATCAAGACGGCCGATTAGTTTTTGTTTTACGCATGATATGTGACGTTTCACTCATTCTACGCGATGTGCCGATTCCTGTTTCTTAGCTGTACCACCTTAATTCGTTTTTAAAACAGATGACACGTTTTTCTCTAGCGGCTGGTACGGATATAATTTTCCATATAACGAGGCATTCAACTAATACATTTCAGCTATTATCCAGTGCCAAAGGCTAACTACATGTTATAAGCACTCTAAGTACCAGATTAAGGCTCCTTACGGAGATCCCGAAGTGAGCCACTCTTGAGCTTTTTAAAACAGCGCTCGACGACTATGAAGCGTATAAGTTCAATACTTTCAATGAGGATGAACACGTAGATTTATAAAAAAAAAACATTGTGTATTTAGTCTACTCACAATAATTCGCCGGAAATTATGTTTCCCTTCGGCCCTTCTCCCTCTGGATGAACGGCGCCAAAAACGCAAGTATTAAAGTAACTTAAAGGCGAAAACGCCGAGATTACAGGTGTAACATAAAACCCCTTTGAATCTGTTTACTTTGCGCTCATGATAGTAAAAAATCATTGATTCGTCAATGAGTAAGTGCCGTATTAGTTGCTGCAAACGCGAATAAATATCTGCGCATGCGCTATTCAATGAAGTAATTCGTAAAGAAAATACCTACAAATCAATACTTTGTTCAGTAATCAGCAGTTATTAGCTGTACGCATATTTTATACTTGTATTATCCGAGGCTACCGGAACAGGACAATGTATATGGTACTAACCGTCATCGTGAATATGGCAATCAGCAGGCACATTTCAAGCACCAACAACTTCATATTTAACGCTGAAACGAGAAGCAATGGACGAAATTGTCTATCACTCTTTGACATACTTGCCGAAAGCGGTAAGTCGGCTGCTTTATAGTTTGGTAGCATGCTCGCAAATAGCCTTCATTAACACCTGGAGATGCAAATGCAGCGAAGACGGAGGTACGATAAGGCGTTTTTTATGTAAATAAAAACTGAAGCTAAAATACTTTCTGGCCCTACATTATGTTTAAAACACATCGAAACCATTTTGAACACAGTTCGAAACGACGTAAACAACGCTTCGATATAAACAGTTGGGTGTCCAATTTTAGGCTCGGCTATATTGTCTCTGTTCGTGAAATATCCGAAATTCGCCTTATATCTGACAGGGATAAGTCTTGGGACCGATTCTATTCCTGATATTCAGTTCAGTTCAGTCGTTCAGTCGTGTCCGACTCTTCGTGACCCTATGGACCATGTCACGCCACGCTTTCCGGTCTCTCACTATCTTCCTAACATCACATAACTTCATCTGCAGTGCCTCGAGGAGGCCATCTAACCATCGCGTTCGCTGCCTACCCCTTCTCCGGCGACCCTCAACCTTTCCCAACATCAAATCTTTCTCCAGCGACTCCTCTCTTCTCATCAGATGACCAAAGTAGCTGAGCTTTAACTTTAGAATTTGAGCCTCCAATGAGCAGTCAGGGTTTATGGTCGACAATATCGACTGATTTGATCTTCTGGCAGTCCAAGGAACTCTCAAGAGTCTTCGCCAGCACCACAATTCAAACGCGTGAATTCTTCGGCGGTCAGCCTTTTTCACAGTCCAACTCTCGCATCCATACATCACAACTGGAAAGACCATAGCACGAGTTATACGGATCTTGGTTGGCAGACTAATGTCTCTGCTCTTTACTAGGCGGTCAAGGCTAACCATTGCTCTCTTTCCCAGAAGCAGGCGTCTCCTAATTTCATGGCTGCAGTCTCCTTCCGAGGTAATCTTGGAGCCCAAGAAGAGAAAATCTGTCACAGCTTCCACTTCTTGTCCATTGATGCTCCAGGACTTGATAGGGCAAGACGCCATGATCTTTGTCTTTTTAATGTTCAGTTTAAGCCCAAACTTCTCACTCTCTTCTTGTACGCGCATCAGAAGTATCTTGAGTTCCACTTCACTTTCTGCCATTAAAGTGGCATCATCCGCATATCTAAGGTTGTTGATACGTTTTCCAGCAATCTTCACTCCAGCTGAAAACTCGTCCAGACCGGCCTTCCTCATGATGCACTCTGCATATAGGTTAAATAGACAGAGCGACAGTGTGCATATATTCCTGATATACATTAATGATATTCATGCCTGCGCAGAACCAGGAGTAACAATACTGTAGACTCCGCTTCGAACATGTGAGGCCCAGCTATGTTAAATTCTGCCGTAAATAGCATTTTGAGATGGTGAGAATTATGGGGAATCGAGATGAATATCGACAGAACGTCTTGTATCACAATTATCCATAAAAATCGCTTTTAGTATATTCTTGCGCTTTATCAGAATATGGCATAAATAAGGTAGATACTGTGAAATACTTAGGCGTCACATTTACGCATAAGCTAAGTTGGGATGCACAGATAACAAATACATGTGGAAAAGCATTTAAACAACTAGGACTGCTTCGCAGAAAACTATCCCAAGCTCTTTCTCATGTAAACCTGACCGCCTATAACACCATCATAAGGGCCCTCATTTGGTATGGCGGTGTCATTTGGAGCCCTCATCAGTCATACCCCAGCCAAAAACTAGAAGAAGGTTCAAACTAAGACCATTCGTTTTATTTTGTTTTTCTCGCTACTCGCGCCATGGCAGTGTATCATTCATGTGAGCTAAAGCAGGCACTCCTATCCTTTCTTGTCGGCGACGCGTAGTTTCCATGAAATACCTATTAATTATTTTCCACGGTGGAGTAAACATTGATACACATCAGTACATCAAGCCACCTTATCGTCGATCAAGGAGGTTAAATCGCAGAAAGTGCATCAGAGCCATCCCAGTGGGATGTGGTGCATATAAAGCCTCATTTTGCCCTTCAGCCATTGAATAATGGAACAGTCTTTCTCAGGAATTTATGGACCTGTCTCTTGACCTTTTTCTGAAAAAAGTCGAATCATTTTTGTTAAACCGAAATGTATAGTAAATATAGTTCCTTTATTTACTTTTCTACTCCTTTATTCACTTCGAGTGTTCAATTTGGTTAGTCTTCTCAGTGCCTGTTGATCATTGTGTTGACTTTCTTATGTTGCTTCGTAGTTCCAATCAGTGTATTGATGCGTTATATTGAATGTATCCAAATGTTGCAGTGGGCATGGTTTCCATTTCTCTAAAAGCTTTTTTTCCGGCCTTGTATTCTTAGATAATCGTCCTATTAGTTTGTGCGCTCTTGTAAGAGTCTATTAAGGATTACAGTATTCGTAAACAAATAAATAAAAATAGATCTTCGAAACTGG
>JAJIZL010017327.1:1669351-1684860 GCA_023969395.1 Amblyomma maculatum | reverse complement strand
TATTATTATTATTATTATTATTATTATTATTATTATTATTATTATTAATATTATTATTTAGCAGTAGTAGTAGTAATAGTAGTAGTAGTAGTAGTATTATAGGCTCTCTCAAGCTAGTGCCGCGTCCAACGCGACGCCCACTGAAAAAGCATGCGCCGCTAATCGCTAGGCTGCTCGGCTCCTGGGGGCGGTAGATGCTAGTCGGAACAGCGCGTTTTCTTCGTCTCTTCTCTTGCTTTGTCCCTTGCGGAGCCACCGTACCGAGCAAACCCAAATACGCGTCCCGGCATCGTAGTGCCAGGAACAGCCACCCTTCTCTCCCTGCGACGTCAGCGCTGTTGTTGTGGCTGTAGGAAGAAGGAAAAGAAATTGCACGGGCCTGCTACTGGCTCTGTAGCTGAGCCACCTCCGCTGCCTCGTGCGAACAGAAGAGAAAATAAAGAAAGGAAAAATAAGAGGGATAGAAAGACGCGCACCGCAACAACAAGCGTCGTCCACCACCGAAGCAGTGGCAGGTGCAATGACGGCCTACAACAGATAAAAATCGGTGGCTGGCTAGCCCCCGCCGTAAGCGGCGTTAACCTACCGTCCCAGCCCCGTAGTGCCAGGAACAGCCACCCTTCACCACCTCCCTCCCGCCTCAGCGCACGTTAAAGATCCCATGTGGTCAAAATTACTCCGTACCCCTCCACTACGGGTCCTCTTTCTCTTTCCCCTTACACTGCCACCTTCCTTCATTCCATTACGGCGCGGTTTAGGTGTGCACACAAACAAGCGTGGCAGATACTGCGCCTTTCCCTTCCCCTGAACCAATTATTATTATTCGTTAGCCGTTGAGAATTGAAATTGTGATCATAGAATTGTGATCATTGACTAGTAGTCGATTCGGCCTCCTATGAAATGACTGCAAATAAAATGCTTATTCTCATTTTCCTCTTGTTTAATTGGCTCCCAGAGAAAAAGATGTATGAAAAGATGTTCTTTTTTTGCGTTACCTTTGTTGATCAAACGTTTACTATCAGCCTGCTATATCTATTTATTGGAGGCTTATTGCAGTGAGAATCTGGGCAAAGCAAACGTCGACATCAATGCTGACAGGTTCTAACACGGCTGTTCAACTGTCTTTCGTCTAATTTTCTGGTTTTTGTTTAGAACTGCGGTTTGACATCTCCGTGGATTGTAAACGTATATGCGATATTATAGAGATTCTTTGTCTGTAGGTTTAATTTAGCCACGCGCGATAGAAGTTAGTGACATTCTAGTGAAAATTAAGAAGAAATGGGCATGGGCAGGACATGTAGTGCGAAGAGACGATGGTCGCTTAGGGTAACAACCTGGATTCCAAGGGAAGGAAAGCGTAGCACGGGGCGGCAGAAAGTTAGGTGGGCGGATGAGGTTAAGAAGTTCGCAGGGGTCAAGTGGATGCAGCAAGCACAGAACCGGGTTAATTGGAGAAATATAGGAGAGGCCTTCGCCCTGCAGAGGGTATAGTCAGGCTGATGATGATGATGATAATGATCGAATTCACCGATGGAAGCAAACACAATTCTCATACAGCTTATATTTGACTTAGAGCTTAGTATTTGGCTCGCAGCACGCTAAGCCTGGATGGTTCCTTGAAGAAAATAAACTCCACGACCTAGTTTAAGTTAAAAGACAGCCTTATTCTATGCCACATGGCAAGTCATCGAAAAATAGTCTGGACTATGATTTCGATATAATAGGAAATAAATTTGCTTTGTTGCAATAAGTGAAGGGTAAACGACAATGCTAACAACGTACAGGATCATCCACTTATAGCTATAACATGGGCACTGCTTTCAAAGCAACCTTGCGTCCGACACAGACAATATCGAAGCAAAGCGACAGGAGCACAGAGGGACCCAGACGTGGTGCTTCACATGGCCTGCCATTTAACTTTATAGCGTGCCTGGGTCGAATGCAAAGGCGATTTGAAAATAGTGAGTGTATTATAACTGGAAGTAGACGACCCTGTACACTGAATTTTCTCTGGTACTTGGAGAAAGCTTTAATCTACACCACATAAAAAACCCGAAAGCCAGAATGCGCAAACCGAAAAGCAAACGAACATGACTCTGTGACTGCCTCTGGAGTCACTGATGTGAGTTGACGACAGCAAGGATAGCCATCGACAGAAATGTAAATCTTTCAAGAACACTTTTAAGAAGCTTGTGTACATTCGTAAGCAGTAAACAAAACCGACCTGTCCTACACTTGAGCAAGAATTTCTTCTCGAAGCTGGAACTCAATTCCCTTACTCGCAATCATGTCGTCTCATCCAAATTCATATATTTAGATTTTTCGTACGTAGGTACACTACTTACGGTGCAGGCGGTGGAATTGGGGTTTCGTGCACATAACATGATGGCGGGAACGAAGTTTTTGTAGGAGTTCTGGCAAACGCTGGGGCTTATCATCTTCGTAGTCGTGTATCGAAGCCGTTTCGTTTGGTTGAATAAACCTTCATAGTAAACAAAAAGAATGAGACATTTAAGTTCACCTTGCTAGAGAAAAATATAGACTTAACAGCAAATCGACAGACAGGTAAGAGATTGCTCATCTGTGCGACTATGCCCAGTGAATAGACATAATGAAATGCAACTGAACAAATTCAGAAAGATAGCACTTTTCAGGATTAATTTTACATCTTCCAGTGCTAATGAGCTGCACCACCGATCCGTCTCATGATCTACGCCGGCGCGGAAGCGAGATTGTTCACGTCCAGTGCCTCAAGCCCTAATACAACCCTGCCGTCTTGCTCATGTCGTAAGTCGCCAGGATGGCTCCTCTTCGTCCCACGGGTAATTGTGAAAAGGAAGAAATATGTGGGAAACATTTCAGTCAGTGGCATTGATATCGCTGCGCTTGTTCGACCTGACTGTCTACGTGTTGTGTTCGCCGCTGATCTTTCCAGTCCCAATACCATTAATTAAACCCCCATCCTACAATATTTTTATTCCAGTCAATACGAATATACGGAGACAAAAAATACGCCTGCTTGTACATTTTTCTGTGGAGTAGCCACGTTAGGCTCGCGTACGGATTGCGTAAAAGAAATCTGCGCCGCTTTCTCGCGCGAAAACTATCAGCACTCGATTGCTTGTAGCTTTTGCATTACATTTACGTCTGAGTAGGCTAGGTCTCATAAGTGTTCCAGTTTTCGTTGTTGTTGTGGCTGTAGGAAGAAGGGAAAGAAAATGCACGGACCTGCAACTGGCTCTGTAGCTGAGCCACCTCCGCCGCCTCGTGCGGACAGAAGAGAAATTAGAGAAGAAAAAGAAGAGGTAGAGAAATACGCACGCCGCAACAACCGCCGTCCACTACCCCCAAGCTGTGGCGGGTGCAATGACGGCCTACAACAGATAAACATTTGGTGGTAGGCTAGCCCCCGCCGCAAGCGGCGGTGACCTACCTGTCCCAGCCTCCCCGCTTCTCCCCAATTTTTGTTTTGCGTTTTGGTGCTAGTGTTATGGTGTCGAAAGAAGGATATGTCAAAGAAGGGGTACATTAAGATTTTTATATGATGTCTCCGATAATATTTTGCCCATCGGTCAAGGCAGTGTACTGAGGCACATCTACCGCATCTCAAGCAACGAAGGTATGTAAAGTTCGCAAAGTCTGCCTCAATCTGAATTCCTAATTTTCGTGTGACTAAACCACAGAAAATATGTGTTGAGCTTACTGAAGCATACCTCTGACGCTTCCCCAGCCGGCTACAATGGCATCCCTACCGACAACGGTCATTCTTCTCACCGGAAGGCAGATTGGCCTCACTTGTTGAGAGAAGCGGAATGGTTTTTCCACCTGCAGGAAGTATACGCTTGCAAAAAAATACCTGTTTCTGCGCAAAGTAAAAACAACTTTCGTGCTTGTTTTTCTCTTTAACACGATACTTCCTCCTTTTTTCGTGGTGCGGTGAAGTTAGCCCAGTTTCTCAAAGTTCTGTTTATTCCAATTAGTCTATGTAGAGTAAGTGCCATTATTGTTTAAATATTCGAAACAAAAGATGCAGCGGTTAGTGAGCGCACAGTTTTATTCAAGAATGCATAAGATATCCGAACGCACTTTCGGCTAGCGAAAATAGAAGATTGAAAAAAGACTTAGCCGTATTGAAGAGGATGGATACAAAATAGCAATCATTAATGAACGTTGTGTTCCTGTAAATACAATGGAAATTAATTTCAGCGCCATGTGGCTCCTTTGCATGCATGTCCTGTGTCCACAGCCCTGTTCTTTAAAAATCTACGGGAAATCATTCAACCACTCGTTCAGCCAACCGTTTTACTACAGTTCACAATTCAAGAGGCAGTAATGCAGTATTGACACAAATTAGCTGATTCATGTCGGTAGCTTGCCTTAGATATGCGGTAGGTTGTATTACGCTTTAAAATCCAAGCTGACAAAGAATTTGATAAAATACCTGTAGTATGGCGACGTCATTTTCGAGAGTAGCGTCTCTGAAACTTGGGTGTGGCAGCACTTTGTTGACCTTGGCATGGTTGCCGTATGTCCACATGTTATCGCCGTAAAAAACAGCCGATACGGGCAGCATTGTTCCTTTACTGCAGAGGGGATGAAAATAACATCAGGGCACAAACCAGTTTTTACGAACTTCCTGCTATGCAATTCAAAGTAGCACGAGATTACTAAACAGCATGTGTTGTGGACACGATTTTGTCTGATAACAACCCTCTTCCTCCAACCATCTTTTACCCCTCTAAACGCATAGACGAAACAAGGTCTATTACAACTTTAACATTACAGCCGTTCTCAACTTGTATATTCAACTATTGTTAGCATATATTGGCACAAAAATACGGAACACTCTTTCATTAGTAATAACGATAAACTATAAGTTTTCTCGCTCACCGAAAGACAACATCAAAGAAGTAACGTTGCTTTTCTTGCCAAAATGTAGTGATATTCTGAACATGTTCATATTTGGCGTTTTGTAATACGACCTTGTTATAACCTAGGCTTTAGATGACATAGTGTTTGGTGCAGTTGTTGTACAAGCACCACGTAAAAACTTCGGCTCGTATTGACCCAGATTTTCTGCATTATCTAAAGCTGTGTATACACTACGCCGTAGTGAATTTTTGTTTCGGTTTCTTTCATTGCTCACATATATATCACGTGATGTATTCCAAATTTGATTATCGTTTTTAAAGTAAAGTATTTATTATTGATAAGGAGTATACAATGTTTTGTTGCTGATGCCTGGGCTCGCTTCTGTGCATTTATTGCATGTGCCCAAACTAGCAGGTTTCTAAGGAGCCAGAAGTTTTTATCAACCGCTTTTGTAAAAAATGTCTGAGCAAATAAAATCTGCTGACATTAACTCGAAAAAAAGAATGCATTACTGTTGTGGAACAGCTGCTGAGTGCCATCGTCTCTACTCGCAAGGGCGAAGAAGTTGGGGGAAACAACATCCTCACTCCCAACGCCCTTGCGTGAAATACAGGCTCCTAGTTTTTAGCATATGCTGGGACAACGCGACTCTTACTGCATGAATGCGTCATCCAGTTTTTAATTCTTGACCGTAGAATTTCCCAAACTGAGCCTCTGTAGCAAAGACCAATCTAAAGCTGCACTGAGTTTTCGACAGATATATTGTACTCCTTGCAATATTTATTCCCAAAAATAATTTTTTTTGGCGATGAATGCAGCACATTTCGAACACGGAAGCTGCTAGCAAACCACGGGTAGAATACGATTTTGTTAGCTTAGAACAGTCCGCATTTGATTCGAAAAATAACGGCTAACAATCAGGAGAAGGTATCGAAATATGCATTGGCTGTTTTCGGAGCGCAGTCGCCGTATTTTTTTGAGAGTAAAACATGAGCACAATAGCCGTGTGTGAAAATATTCATTTTAAACCAAATTTAGGAAAAGGCTGCGCTGTGCACACGGTTCACAAGGGTGTATGTTACCAGGCTGCCATTTGCACGCCTAAGTTCTACTACCATAAAGCCTGGCGGCTACAGGCTAACCACAGCATGAAAACCTGTTGAGTCATTTGGGAAAGTTGCTAAATTGGCTTCAAATACTGGAAGTACGTTTGGTTTGGTAAAACTTTATTTCCCACAGTAGGGGTCCTGGAGGACACTCGGCTAGGCGCCAGGTGTAGAGGACAGCTCCCACGTATCGTGTACTGATTTGTTCAATATGAGCTCTTACCTTATTACACAATGTGCGGCTGTGATCACATGGCGATTTGTGATGATACTTCCTCCACATCCAATAGGAAACACGTAGACCTGAAGAAAAAAAAGTTAGGTGTAGATTGCATTCAATGCCTAGTTCTATAATTAGTTCGGCACCAAATTCGAACGCCGTCAAGCCTTGAGCGTCAAGAGACCAAATTACGCGGGTGGCTCACCGAAATTTTGAAACAGCTTTTGAGTGGGCCACGCTGAAAATAGTTTAGAGATCAATTTTGGTCTAATTCCTTCAAAGTCAGGCTTCTTCGAAATGCCAAATTTTGGTTGTGGCCCACGTACGTTTGGAGGCCACTACTGAATTGGCGATGCTCGAATTAGATTAGAGATCAATTATAGCAAATTCTGAAAAGGTCGGACTTCGGGGATCCAAACAACAAATTTTGTGGGTTGCCCATTCCAGTTTAGACGTCAGAACGAAACTAGTTATTTTCATCGTTGTGGCCCAATTCTCATGACATCAAATTGTGGTAATCCAAAGGGTCGCCAAAATGTGCCAAACTGGCCATACTTTTATGAAGTTATACATTGATTTTTGTGCAGTTCTAAGTCAATTTTCAGAGGTCCAGGGGAAGATTTCGAGAAGGGGAGAGAGAGGGCGTCCAAATTTTGAGGTCACCATCAAGTTGGCATAATTGTTACGTGGCGGCAAGCCGGTGAACACAGAAGAAAGAGAACTGAGAGATGATGTTCTATGACAGTGAGATGACGTTTAATGAATTACTGACGGGTCTAGCGCCAGCGCTCCTGCCCGCGCCACTGCCCGCTTTTTCCTCCTTCTTCGTCCGTAACATTACCCGGGTCACCGAGCGATCGTCCCAGTCGTGGCCGAGGACGTTTCTCGATGTTGATGACTCTATGTCATGACGATGGGCGTGACTGATGGCTGAAAAAAAAAAGGAAGAAGGAAGAATACAACTGCTTGCCGCCGCGATGATTCTCTGATGAAGCCTGGTCCAACGTGCTTTCGGACCACTGGTCTCCAACATCCAATGGCCGAGGCCCAGGAACGCACCGAATGGCATAGGCAGGGGTCATGTGTTCATGTGGGGTGGCGTCTTGGGTCTTTGGGGTCTCAGGTCGGCAAATTGGGTCGGTAGGGTCACATGGTCACCTGCTCTCTCACTGTGTCTTATGGTCGTGTGGGTGGCGTCTCGGGTCAGTCTCCTTCGTCGTGTCTTGTGGTCGGGACTGGGGACGGGGCGGAGGAGCGGCAAGGTCTTGATGGGTCCGGCTGGCTGAGGACTAGCCATGCGATGCCTCTTAACCTTCAGCCGATGGCGCAAGAAGTTGCAGGATGCTAAAGCTCCGGACCAGGATGAGGAGGTGATGATGGAGTACCTCGAACCTCCAACCATATGTTACATGGCGACAAGCCACGTAACACAGGAGAAAGAGAACTGAGAGATAATGTTTGATGACAGTGAGATGACATTTAATGAATTGTTGGCGGGCCTAGCTCGAGCGCTCCTGCCCGCGCCACTGCCCGCTTTATTCTCCTTCCTTGTCCGTAACAATATTATACTTAGATTGAGTGCTTTATTTGGCACTATTTTATACAATGAATGATAGATAAAACTTTGTTCACAGCAGCGCAACAGGACTTCATGCAACTATATATAACACCGTTTTTTAGCGGAATACAGGTTGTACGTCCGGGATTTTGACTATAACCATATGGTATAATAGAATATCCAATCCCATTAAAAAAAAACAGCATGGACGGTTGGAGAGGCGGCCTTGTGAAACTCTGACCTCGCGGCACAAACGTTCTTGGTTCCGAAAGCTCGTGAAGCGCCTTCACCTGACTGAATGCCTAACTGAGGACCCATCCAAATGGGCTCCTAACTCCTTAACCATATTCCTTAAATAAACTCTTACACCGTCGTATCTGTAAACGCCTGATGGTGTAGCCCGAAAAGCGCGGAACAACACAGAATCAGCGCTTCTTGTCTCCGATTTCGCTTTCGAATTCGTATTCACGGGTGAGAGCGCGTGTTACAACCGAAGTAACAAGCAGTAGCGGAGGACTAAATTTTAATTACGCTACATACGTTAGATGCCACATGCGAATTGGTGATCTGAAATAGCACCTAATCTATGACCGCACAGTCATCAGATTGATTGACTTTGCTACATCATAACCGCTCCAGATAGACGCGAACCTCATCAAGCTTGACACAAAAAGAGCGAAGGAAAGACATAAGGAAAGCGTCGGGCAGAACCACTTGAACTCAGGAAACTGCGATCTTTCTACAGCTACAAACGCGGATGCTATTTGAAGATGCGGAGTAGAAACAGCGATTCAAAAGTTTGCACAAGGCTGAGTCCATGTCGCTCTATTTAGCATTGTGGGCTCGCCCGACGCACCCCGTCCAGCCATGTGGAGCTGATATGGTTCCCTGCGCACTTCGGAAATTCCGGAAATGAGGTTGCCAACTTTTTAGCTCGAGGTTCATTAAACGGGGCTCAGGTAGCCTCTAATCTGAGATTCGCGAAGAAGCACATGCACTCGTTCAGCGAGCTGACGCAGGCCTACAGAGACTCACGCCAGCTTTACCTCCCCCCCCCCCCCCCCCCTCACCCCTGCCTAGACAATAAACACGCAACACTATGGTGCAGACTGCAAACACACTCTTCTTTCACCACTTATCATTTTCCACTACCATCCCTCCTTCCCCACTCATGTCTGTACCCTTTGCTTAGAACCCTTTTGCCTCTTCACCCCGCATCCTCTCCCTCTGCCCGGCGGACTCTACAGAACTTGACGACCTGGGAGAACTGGGAGACCCTGCTGCGTTCGGTGGACCCGGCCGTGCAGACCGTCGCCACAGGCCGGGCTGCCAGTGTTATGATCCTGAGGGACATAGACACTTGCGTATCAGTGGGATCGTGCGGGGACCCAGGGGCCTGCGCGCCCTGAATTCCTACGTATAATGAAGTTTCACTGTCTGTCTGTTCCCGACAGACTTGCGTAAAACGTGCACCTGTATTTGTTTCGCGTATTTTGGTGCCCAAAGTGTATATTTGGTGAATGAATAGGCAGACTGAGGAGCACCATTGCATAATGAAACAATGGAAAAAAGTGCAAGCGTTGCCAACATACCATCCAAGGAAACTGGCCAGGTTTAGCTGCACTGCCGTTGACGATCAAATTTTGTCCGCCGCCGATTCCGCAACCTTCAGAAATGGGAGTTGATACGTGAGTTCATATATATAAAATTAGAAAAGAGCATGTTTATGATATCAAGTTCTTTATTGTAGGGAATAAGAAAAAGTATCAGAAGGTCCCTGCTGTAATAATTGCATACTGTTTATAATTTTCCCGATTAAGCGCATCCAGAATATGGTATATTCAGATATATTTGTGGCGGGCACAAAAATATTTTTTGGGGATCCATTAAAAGCATAAAAAACAGTGAATTGCTTGTGTTCAAGTTAGTAAGAAATCATACAAGTGAATTTCACATCAAATAAAGCATATTAATATACAAGACATGCAGGCTGCTTCCACCGACGCACATCTTAATATAACCGCTGCAAATGACTCTCCGGTACCATTTATTGTAGTATTTGGCATGTCTTGGATTACAATTTATTAAACAGTTCAGCCACTTAAGTGTGTAGCAAACATCTTCGATTTGTGCTGAAGCTTTTAGAAATTGTATATTACAAAAACTATGAAACATAACAGAACCCAGTGTATTGTATGGAAAGGGATGACAGTCTTTCTTTATTTTTTTTTTCGCACCGCCATATTTCACACAGTGTCCGGGTGCCAAGTCAGATGAGCTGCTTACCGGGTGGATTGATTTGAAAAGGACATCCTTTTATCTAGAAAGGGCAATAAAAAAGACACTTTACCATGAAAAATTTATCTCCCGTGAAGTATCGCTACATGTAACGTAAAACAGTTCTCGTCGCAGAACCCTCATGCTTCGTTGCAGTAATGAAAATAATGAAAACTTTTAACCAGTCTTTGAATTCAAAATATTTAGGCTAAATGAAATAATTTAGTTCATGAAAGTTATGATGCAAGTCTAAATTTATTCTGTAAAATTCGGTATATTATGATGACATATGCTAGCTTGAGCAATCCGCCCCTTGTAAAAAGTTTAGAAGCAAATTATGCAAGGTCTGTTAGCAAGTGCAATGCATGTATTATATGAATCAAATATCTCTGACAACACTGAATGTAAAACTAACCTTACTTTTTATACAATTAAAAAACATTCGCTGGGAACAAGCTTTAATACGGAGTACTATCGACATTAAGGTTCTGCTAGCACAGGGCGGACTTATTGTACAGGATTAATGAGAAATCTTTGCACAATATTTTATGATATTCTGTGACCAAAAGATTGTACCCACGCAGGCACTAGCTGTTTTCTACTTTACTGCCACGAAAAAGATCAATAAAAAAGACAATATTCGTCTCCGTACTTTTGTCAAACATACTTTTTCATAAAGTAATGTGCAGAGTGAATACGTTTAGGGTATGTTCATTGCACAGGAGATAAACACAGAGGCAAGTCAAATATTACTGAAATTTTTTAGTTAACGCTTTATGTATCTTTGAAGGAGAAGAGAATTGAGGGTCACGTGAACATTCTAAAGGAGCATGAAATGAGATTCAGGAAGTGGAATAACAGGAAAGTGCGGGTGCAGTTATGCAGTAATGAAAACGATAGTATGTTGTTGTGGGACATGCAAACGTCTCGAAAATTTTGCGATAATTTTTGACTGCATGCACTTACTAGAGGCCGGCTGTGGCAAAAACATCTTTTTGAAGTTGATTGTAGGAAGGAAACCCAGGACAGAAACTGCGCATTTATAACCTGATCGGATTGCTGTGCTTTCCTTTGCGCTTTTATGAGTAATAATAAAACCACGATCTTTTCTACTGGCTGTCAACTCGGGGTTAAGCGACTCATCAGTTGATTTGGCAAATGGGAAAAAATGTCTGGACTTTGATTATTCAATCAAAACGTTGGGAACAGGTAAGACGCAAGAAGAAAAAAAAATTGAAAATGAGGATCGTACATTTTAGGTAAATTTAGCAAACATGTAATACAAGCGGGCAGCGCAATATGTTGCCAGATGTTACTAACTGGTGTGAGAATCCCTAGAAGCAGGCAAACTCCAAACAGCAGCAAATTCATACTGTCGGAATCCCTGAGCTCCTTCCCGTGTCCAAGGAAAGCAACGTCTGAAACAAAACGCAAACAGCGTAAATGGTAATGAAATTTCGACATAATGACTAAGACCCTAGTTTGACTCGTTTGGGCGTTAAAGCAGTGCATGAAAGCGGTAACCGTTTACCGGGGCAATCATTTGGCATCCCTGGCGTGCGTAAAGGCGGACCTATCCGCTCCAACACTTACATTGGACTTAAAAGACTTACTCAGTTAACAATCAAGTATTGTAATATTTTAAATTTTGGACGACGTTGCGAATATTTAAAAGGCAAAATATATGTAAACAGAAGCTAGATGAAAAAATTGCTATCCATGATGATGATACTCTGTAATACGACAGTTGAGCTCAGCTCCATACGTTGCAGAAATCCTGACGTTTTCAGCGTGAGCTGCGTGAGCTTGAAGCTTGAATCGATCCTGTGAACAGTATAGTCCCACATTCCCACAAACATAGATGGATTAAAAGAGCGTACTCCTTGAAACGGGGTTGTAGCAGTTTCCATCGTGCTCGGCTTTTGTTTTTTCTTTATCTTCAATGCTTAACCAAATCAGTAATCAATTCTGTCATCTCAGTTGCTAATGTTTTTACCACGCTTTCAGCCTTGTTTCATCTTTCGGTATTTCAGCAACTGATCATCCAACCGCTTTTTGCTAATTTGCACCACAGATTCATTCACCCAACCACTAGTACTTCTAAACTCCAGGGCCTCAGGGAGAGTGACTGCGCTTGCATAGACATTCGGATGGATACCATAACATTCAAGTATAAGATGTTTTTAATTGTTTCTTCGGATTTACCACATATTTCATATGTTTAATTTTCTTCGTTAAATGCTTTTTCTTTTTTTGCACGTGAGGTTTCTGCTACCCAGATCTAGGTTGAAAAATTAGGGCACTGCCTATTGAGTTATCAAATAAAGATGCTTTCCTGACCTACCATTTTAAGATTTGATATATTTCTGCACTCTGCCTCTTTTCCATAAAATTTCTCTAATTTTCCCCTCCTGTAATTTTAGCTCTCGTTTAACTTTCTCCATTTCTTGATCTTTGTGTTCTGCGTACGTATTTGCTAGCTTCCTAATTATTTTGCTTCTGACAGCGCCTTTCTTTTCAAAAATTTTACCTGTCTACCTGTTACGGTTGGTTTTCATCAGTGGTTTTTCATATAATGTTTTACTTGGAGCTGCCCGTGCTTCAAAAGCTGCCCAGCCCCTATCACCGTGTACTTCCTTGTTTGTGGTTTTACCGTGGGCACCTAGTGCTAATCGTCGAACAGTTCTGATTCATTTCGTAATATCGACTGTACTTCTGCCTATATATTACCAAAACCGCCTTCCCGAAAGTAAGCCTTGGCACAGTAATTCCTTTCCAAATCTCCTTCATTACTTCCTACCTGTTGTATACCCACAATATCCTATGTTTAATTATCCGGGCATCTTTTCGCCCTTTTGTGATACCATACTGTTCATCCTTTTACATGTATGTCAGCCCTTCGTTTATCCATTCTCCAAGGTATTGAAACTGCCCATTTATTTCGCTTTACTTTATTTCACGACGCCTGCTTCCGCCCTCACTGGCTGCAAAACATTTCAATAAATAAATTAATAAAGCCGAAGAAGCACGTACCTAATAAAGTCTTATGGTCCGCTATTATGTTCGGGTTTTAGACTACACTGGCTATATCTTCCTTTGGCCCTGCTACTGTGGTGCAGTGGCCAGAGTGCTAGAATGCTGTGCCCAAGGACGCGCCATGAAGTCCCGGACGCGGCGGCCGCCTTCCGGTGAAGGCAAAAATTAAGGCACCATGTGCTGTGCGATGTCAGTGCACGATAAAGAACCCCAGGGAACCGAAACTTTTGGAGCCTTCCACTACAGCCTATCTAATGGCCCTAGTTGCTTTGGGAAGTTAAACTCCATATTCCAATCCAAACCAATACATCTTCATTTCCTCATCCACTGTCCACTAGAATCGCTAATCACAGTTCTTCAATGTAGGAGCACACGTACCGTAGAGACCTTCGTTCCTTGGCTACACCACGAATCCTTATTGGTCAGTCGGAATGAGAGCGAAGAATAAGGACAGCGCACGACGTTTAAATAAAATTCGAAAATATCAATGGAGTGAAAATTTCACATTGCGCACTAAACATCTGAAACACAAGCCTCTTTGTCTCGCAAAAAATCAAAAAATAGGATCATTTTATTTCTGTATTCGACAGTTTTTGGCAGACAGCCAAAGAAAAGAAATCTACAAATACATAACGACAAACAAGCTTATTGTGCCTGCTGGCTTGGCGCTGAGGTACTTATATGAAGAAAACAATAACAAGTAAGGCACTCGCCTTCACGTCGCAGCGAAAACCTAAAAGCAAGGGTTCGAAATAGCGAAGAAAGAGTCTTTGTGTTCGGCGTCTTGCATATGCCAAAGACAGCGGGAAAATTTGTGTCTTGAAAGAGCTGCCTCACCCTCTGCTTTTAATACAATAGCTGGATAGGAGACATCCTACATTTTGATTTCGCAGGGGAGTAGCGTAAAACGAAACAGATCAAATATTTTTGTTGTTTGTTTTTTTTTTTCAACCCGAATTTTGGGCCTTTTCTCCACCCATTGAGCTCGTCTATTGGGCTTTTGATGACTTTACATTTAAAAAATGCATTGAGATAGTTCAAAACAAGTGAGTCTTTTGTTATTGCCAAATTGGTAGAAACGAAAGTCGCTTTCTGTTTCGTGCGAAGAAAGTTTCCACGAGCGCCTGTTTTAAGAGAAGCTGTTTAGGAGAACAGTTTTTATAGATAAAGAGATATTTTACAATAACACTCAGTACACACGCAAGTCTTCCCCCAGAAGGCTGCAGTGCCTGCTGCTACCGTTCGCCTATTATGAAAAATACTTGTGAAAGAGAAATTAGAGAAGATTTTCGTCCACATTGGACGATCGCACCAACCCCTTCTATGCTTCGATGAGAGTATCTCACAAGATTTCACAGTTAACTGACAAATAAGGCTGATGTAAAAGAAAGGTGGATTTCGTACCAGAATTAGCGAAACAGCACGAAACACTATTACTGATGATAAGCTTCGGCGCTCTAGCACGCAGCTCAAGTTTCAATCATAATTACAAAAGGATACCTAATGTAGCAGTTTTCTTTTCTAGCAGTTTTCAGCGTGTCGGCCATACCATGTTATATCGTGACATCATACAGACCGCCTACAATCGCAACTCGGGGAATTCCGCTAACCAAAAGCACTTTGCACAGGCTTACACGCGATTTTTCATTTGTTTTGGTCACACGAACGACGCCGACAATGGAGTTTCTGGAGAACAAGGCCTTAAAGGCGGTTGTGGTAGACCTCGTTTAACAGAAGAGAAGACTTCTAACGGGTCCAGGGCTCAGCGTCGTTACCTTTAGTACGTACAAGGCCAAAGCTTCTAGTGAACCAGCCCACTCGATCGCACCGTGGTATGTTGATATATGCAGCGATAATATGGTATCAAGGGGTCCACAAAGCTACGCCGACTGAATGCATAATCGTGTTTTACGTCTTGGTTGGAGAGAGAGAGAGAGAGAGAGTAAACTTCAATTGTTTAACTCTGTAGGGCAGGCTCTCGCTCTGTAGAGCAGGCTCTCCAAGCCAGCTTTTCATTTGACGTGCTTGGTGCAGGTAGACAAAACTATCAACGAGAATTACCGAATTCTTTCGCGAATGGTTAGGTACGCAGGCTTCAGGTGAGGGCGTGTCGCCTGCATTTGCAGGTCCCGAAATGGCCACTAATGGAAACAGAAAAATTAGCCACGTCATGGCTTTTGTCGCTTTATCAATGTTTTTGCGATTCTCTGCGAATTTCGCGCCATAAAAAAGTTTTGTGCGTGAAGGCACCATCGAGCATCAGTAAGACTATGGTGCGTAAAATACCGATAAATTAGAAAGCTAGTTGAACTAGCTATTTCAGATTGAAGTCGAACGATCATTTTGCTAGCGAGTCTGTTATTCAACATCAATATTGTTAGTGAGGACGGCCTGATAAAGGCAAACCTAAAGTGTGTGTGTGTGTGTGTGTGTGTGTGTG
>JAJIZL010017327.1:1586793-1668951 GCA_023969395.1 Amblyomma maculatum | reverse complement strand
GTGTGTGTGTGTGTGTGTGTGTGTGTGTGTGTGTGTGTGTGTGTGTACACAAGCTACTAGCAGAGACAAACAAGCGTTAAGCCGCTGGGCACGTTGTGTCCTCCTGTCGATACACCAGCGTCTAATGTTCCAGGAAAGATCAATGTTCGAACGTAGTACAGGCTTCTTTCCTTTTGCATACTTATAGGCTGAGTTTTTCGAACCGCACAAGGAGCTGAAACGCAAATTCTCGTCGCACATAAGAGCTCAAGTAGGCGCAGGTGTTATGAAAACATTATAGCGATCCTGAGCAACTGGGATGGTGATGAAGGGAGCGTAGAGAAGACAGGCACACCGCACAGAGTTGCTGGCGTGTTTCTTCCCAGTGGCTTAAGATTTAGGTGCTCCACGAGTACGCTTCACTTCGCCTCACGAAACACATCGCGACGCCGGAAAAAGGCGTCAAAAATGCACTGAACCCAATGCTTTCGACATTATCATATATGCGAATGGTTTTGGGGCTGCAGTCGTGCCGCTTCTTTCCCAAACCAACTTGTTGTCTAAGGTATGTAGAGCAGCGCTTGTAGTCCAGTCTTCTCGTCC
This sequence comes from Amblyomma maculatum, assembly GCA_023969395.1. Lineage (NCBI taxonomy): Eukaryota > Metazoa > Arthropoda > Arachnida > Ixodida > Ixodidae > Amblyomma > Amblyomma maculatum. Next base: position 1,668,369 of record JAJIZL010017327.1, on the reverse strand, counting down.
TGCCCAGTCTTCCTATAGAGCCATTTTATCGTCCATGGCCATCTGGGAGTATTTGCATCCGACCGAACGCGGTCGAAGTCCGGCCGGCTTTTTTCAATGAGGTGAAAATACTTTAAACATAACGCACAAGTAAATTCGGCCTATTACCAAAATTATACTCCTCGTTTAAACTAACGTATCTATGCAATAAAGGTCCGCATGTTTCGCAGGTTCACCCTAGAAGCCTGTCGACATTTTTCTTTCAGACATTTTTACTACATCCATAAATAATACGATTTAAGGATAGCGTTGAAGGCCCCGTCCTGTGAAAACCAGCAGTTTACCGCTCTCGGTGCTGTGAGCGAAAAACCTTTCACATATGGTAGCTGGCAGGTGGTAACTGGCAGGTCTCATGGCCGAGCACTGATTCTTCGATGGTTTACGCTACTTAAAGAGACCGTACTATGCCAAAAACTTCAAAAGACCTGCCAGCTCAAACTGCTTGTTTGAGATGGGAAGGTTGATAGGAAAGAACATTTGAGGTCTCTTGGACGCCGTGTCTGGCACATTGCTCCTAGGCTTTGCAGGAAAGTTAGCACGCGTCTTGGTTGAAGCTGGGCTAGATACCTGTGCCAAGTGGACGCCTACGACCGGTGGCTGGATAACGTTGTGCCTTATTACTGTAAGCGTATAACAGTGCGCGAGATATTTGGGGCACTAATTAAGACTTTGGTAATTAAGTTTGCAGACACTACACATACGCCAACAAGGAACCGAAATGCCAGCCTCATACTGGTGCATTTAGCGGCATCGCGCTATACCATTAAAGGCGGAGCTCACGTTTAACGCACAAGATGCTGTTAACTTCTTTATTGTTAACTATTTTTAGCAAGGAAACACATAGTCTTCAATTTCCATGTTTCTACTTGTAAGATCACAATACACAACAGATGCCAGGTGTCAGTTCATGAGTGGAATTTATTGGAGCAAAGCGACTGAAGCGCGCTTCAAAGCGGTACGGACGGGTACGGGGGCACGTATGCCGCATCCTCAGAGAAAACTGTGTATGGGATAAATGAGGGATCTAGGCCCTCTGTAGAGTGGTGCGGTTCAAAGTCCTCGTACACTGTCAGCTTTGCAATTGTTCTCTTTATCCAAGGCATGTAGGCTTCTACACGGCTATACACGTGGGTTTCCTGCATGCAGTGAGTGTTGTTAACTGTGCCGTACGAGAGAGTGCCGACATGGACGAATCGATTCCTCTGAAATTCAGCGATGAGCGGTCCTCCCGAGTCACCCTGAAAAAGAAGTGTTTGGGAGATTAGCCATCGTAGAATCCAGTTTAATTTAAACAGTCTGGGTAGCGCTATAGTTATTTCGCAAGCTATACAGCTTGTCCTTAAAGAATAACTTAGGCACACCTGCATAACTGAACGTAGATTTATCGAGCACATAGGAAAATTATAGCACCGATTTTCATGAACAAATTATTTGCTTGAAATGGGTCAACATTCTACCCGCCTGGCTTCACAAAGGTGGAGATCACGCCCTTTTTGTATCGCACGGCGCCCTAAATTATTAAACAACGATGACACTTCTCTGTTGAAGCACACTCCGTGGTGTAACACAACTTTGATCTTAAATTGATTTCTTGGAGTACATTGCTCGCTGCTTTAAGTTTCTTGGAAGTGCTCAAGGTAGTTTGTTTTTAAAAATCACTAAGCGTAAATCTTTTTAAGTTTTTGACGGTAGCAAAATTCGAGCTGTAGGCTGATAGTCACACTAATCATTTTAAAACAGGGTGCATTAAAAGAAGGTTAAGTAGAGGCCGGGATTACAACATTTTTCTTCCTGCTTTTCGATGTCCACTCTACAATCATGAGTTCGCTTCGTTCAATTCTCCCATGATTTGAAAAAAAAAGAAAGCTTTGCTATCCTCGTCGAGACGAAGTCATCGGTGCAGTGTAATTTGACTTTCAAGTGGAGGAGTGGAGGTGTGTCAGTCACATGACGTAGCACGGGGCTCGCAGCCGCAGCTGCGGCGCCCGGAGACGGCGGCGCTCGCTCGCCTCGCATGCAATAATAATAATAATACTAATAATTGGTTCACAGGAAGGGAAAGGCGCAGTATCTGTCTGTCACACTTGTGTCTGTGGATACCTGAACCGCACCGTAAGGGAAGGGAGGAAGGTGGGAGTGAAAGTGGGAAGAGAGAAAGGAGCCGTAGTGGAGGGCTACGGAGTAATTTCGACCACCTGGGGAACCTTAACGTACGCTGACATCGCACAGCACACGGACGCCTCTTCGTTTCGCCTCCATCGAAACGCAGCCACCGAGGTTGGGTTCGATCCCGGGTATTCCGGACAGTAGTCGGGCGTCTTACCACTGCACCACCCCGGCGGGGCTCGCATACAATCCAATCACGTTGTTCCCGCCGCTCCCTTTAATAAAAAGCTCGAAGTGCTTGTTTCTCTCTTTTCACTTTGACCCCGCCGGGGTGGCGCAGTGGTTACGGCGCTCGACTACTGTTCCCAAGGACGCGGGATCGAATCCCGGCCTCAGCGGCCGCTTTTCGATGGAGGCGAAAAGCAAGGCGCCCGTGTGCTGTGCGATGTCAGTGCACGTTAAAGAACCCCAGGTGGTCGAAATTTCTGGAGTCCTCCACTACGGCGTCTCTCATAGCCTGAGTTGCTTTGGGACGTTAAACCCCACAAACCAACCAACCATCTTTTCACTTTGACTCCCACCTTCCTCCCTTCTCCCTTCTCTTAGGGCGCGGTTCAAGTGTCCACAGAAACAAATGTGATAGATACTGTGCCTTTGCCTTCCTGTCAATAATTATTATTATTTCTCAGACAGCCAGAGAAGAACCACGTCACGTAAATATTGTGGGAATCATAAACACCGGGCTGAAACTGATGATCCGCAGCTGACGTAACGCAACATATGAGAGAGTGCATACACACTGCCGCCTCGCAGTTCTTGCTGTCGATGCAGTGATTCGGCCGGGACTGTCTGCACCAGCGGGACAATCGCGTAGACGACGGGCTGAGTCTGATCAATTGGCTGACGTTGCCAATCATGCTAAGTATTTAGCTAGACGTAACCAGGTCAATGTTGTGAAGCTGTCAGCAGAGATCAACGAAGAAAGGGAGCATCGACACATAGCTTTCGCTTGCTTGGACAAGCTAACCCGCAGCCGCTTGCTTGTTTCTTCTGTACTAGTAGCGCATCGAAGTCGACTGCCGATAGCGACACAAAATGTAGGCCATTTTCCCCATTGCTTGTTAGTCTGATAAAACTTTTTGTAAACACAGTATCGCATTCTGTTCGTCAAAATGAGCCTTTTTGTGGCACCGTTGTGCGTTTTAAGGACAAGCCGACAGCAGCGGCTCTGACATTTTTATTTTTCGCAAATGACCCCACTTTTCTACGTAAAGGCCATCTTTGTTATAACAGGAATGTTATTTTTCAGATTTTCTTGTCTCGAAACGAAACTTGACTTTTCATTGACGCCATGTTTGAGGGCTCGGGAATTATCTACAACACCTCATAATCTTCCACGTGCATTATCAAAACACAATACTGGAAAGTTTACAAACGCGGCCGGTTTCGTTGGAAGCGATTTTCGGCGTCCTCGGGTTAGGACTCCCTACACGTTAAACAAGGTAGTAATCTCAGTTACGTCCTCTGTTGTAGTACCGCTTTCAAGAAATTCCTTTCTGTGGATCTTTAACCTCTCTCACAGGGCAGAAGCCTCTGCCATTGCGCTAGGCTTCGCATACTGGCCAGGATCTCCCAGCCGACTTCGGACGACTTACTGCGTGGAATTCCACCATTCTTATTGAGCTAGCCTCCCCAACTGGACTGTCAGTGGGGCCCCACGTTAGGTGCCAATTTCTGGGGGTTCTCACGAGGCTCGAGCTCTGAACTCAGAACCGAACGCCTTTATTTCTGTCTTCTGTTTTTGTTTCTTTCTGTCTTGATTGAAATCAACGTGAAGAGCTTTCTTCATGCGTGTTTTGTTGATCTCTTGCCATTTTTGTGAGAAGTAATTAGTAATAAAATAAGAAATGACTGCGGCTTAGCTATGCTGTGCAAGCGAAAGCTTCGTTGATATACTGGTTATGTTAATGCGAGCACTAACTACCGCCATTTCGTCAGATTGCAAAGTCGACGTGGATGTCGAGGATTGCATTGCTGTTTCCAAAGCCTGCTCCTGTTGTTTTTTTGCACCCTTTCCCCGTCCCTTAGCTCGACGAAATTCCTTTCCAGCCCCTTGTTTGGCGTGAGCTGCATTTGGTCTCCGCTTTAACCCATTGGAAACCAGTGCGATGTCCGCAGGATGGTGTGACTCGGCGGGCCAATCGACACATGTCCTGCGAACATACCTTCGGCAAAGAGGGACCAGCGTACTCGCTCCCATCTTCCATCGCTTACCGGAGTATCGGACGCAGCAGAGTGAACTGCGAGGCGGCGGCCTGAGCGTCTCCTTTTTGAGCTTAAGGAGAGCCATGGTCGCAGTTAAGGAGCGGCGGCAGCAGCATAGCCAGTCACGTGGTATCGCTTCGCCTCTTCACTCGACTAGGCCAGTGAAGCTTTCGCTTGGAAAGAGACGAACCTCATGAATGTAACCTAATTACGCTGATGGTTAACCCAGGTATGGGAAACCATTGGCGAACATGGCCCTTCAGCCTGACCAATCAGCTGGCGCCGAAGCGGGATCTCTGTGAGGGCCAGCTTCGCCTCCCTTTGCTCATTGCTGCGTTTCTGTAAGCTGTACGGTTAATGTTTCTCGAAGCAGTTCCAAGCCACGTCGCGGATGTGGGATATCTCGTCGCCGGCCGTACATGCATTTGTAATTGCTTATGTACGAAAGTTTACTCATAAAGAGAAGTATATTGACTTCCATTCACATAAATTATACATATGGTGCAAAGTACACTGTATTTACATTCTAAACCAGCAGCAGGTTTCGCCTGCGCATCTATGCTACTTGCATCAAACCAGGATACAACAAAGAAATGCAATATACATTTTGGCACAGGAAACAAAATCCTCAAGAGCCACCTCACTGCCCTATGGGGCATGTATTATACAGAACATAGGTTACATTCCTCACAATGACCAAAGGGTGATTGAGGGGAGGCGGCAGGGGAAGGTGCCTAATATTGAACAAGTGGCATCAGCAGACTGTCCCCTCTTACAACGAAATACCTTGTGTGCCAGTGCCGCAGAAACCGCGCCTCTCCGTCTGCGTCTAACTGGCTGGACAAATAAGTCCAAAGCAGGAGGCGCAGGTTCTGCAGCGCCGGGTACATTGTCCTCTTGGGCTGTCTTCGTGCTTCGGCGAGGCAGGGCCGTTTCCAAAAACAAGCATTGCACACAAGAAAACTAATCGTCCAAAGAGGCTTCGCGGTTCCCGAACTCCAGGTCCAGAGCGAACACACACTGATCTATACACCAATCGATACATTGTTCGTGCTACCACACATTCAAAGAACACATGGCACACAGTCTCTGTAGCCCCACAGTTGATTGGGCACTAGTTCCCATGACTCCAGTCGCTCTCTTGTTGGGAGGACGCCCCAGCGCCTTCGCCACTCCAAGTCTCTAACGCTCGGGGGTACTCTGCATAACTCCAGTGACCTCCACCTCCTCGCCCTCGTGCGCTGCTGGTTGCCTGGGCTGAGTTGCGCTCAGGTGACCAGCTTGCTGATTCGAGAGACGGGGTCTCGCAAAGTGGAGCATCAGGAAACTCTGCATATAGCAACGATTTCAGGCCCGCAACGGCTCTGTAAAGGCCAGGACCGGTCCTCTCTGCTTGCTGGCCTGAGTGGCGGCCTGGGGCAAACACGCTACGAGCAGTGCTCGAGAAATACAACAGTAATGAGCGCCCTAGGCAGGATTCATCATGCACGAGTGTTGTCACAAGTTTGGCACTTAGGGTGCGGGCTACTGTCGCAACACACGGCAGCCCCAGTATCTCCTCGCGAGGTCGGCAAGTGACATATGTGGCGCCGCGACGAGCGCGGTGCCACCATCCCAAATATAAGCGCCGATGATGGTCGCTAAGCGACCTGCTACTCGGCGAGGCATGACTGTGGTGCGGGCAACATAATAGCGAAGCCGCACTCACTTTGGCCTCCATGGAGAGCTCAAACTCAGCGGCGGGGCTCAGTGCACTAGTTGTCCTAGAGATGGCCTCACCCTGTACAAAGAGGATGCGTATGGGGAGTGTTTAGCTGTGCTAAGACGAGCGTAATTCTGAAAAATCTGCATAAAGCTGCTCATGCTGTCGGCCTTGCGAAGGAACACATACGCCGAAACGGCAATCGCGTTCGTCTAACAAACACGACATACTGCCACTAATACCAAAGTTAACCCAATAATGTGTCTATATGTTATGCGGCGAAACACGCATAAGTATGGTAAACAAGTGCGCACCTTGGACAAGAAAAATAATCATGTCACCAATCATAAAGACGCTTCCTATTTGTAACTAACTCTCGTGTTGCACCGCGCCTGTTGTCCTTATTTTAAATCGAAGAATTATTTGAAATAACAATTGGGTAAAAATAAGGAAAAACCTTTCTCTCTCTTCTGTAACTCCCACCTACCTCCCTTCCCTTACGGCGCGGCTTAGGTGTCCACAGAAACAAGTGTGACAGATGCTGCGCCTTTCTCTTCCTGTTAACCAATTATTTATTGTTTATTTATTTATTAAGCATCTGCAGGAAGCTTAGGCTGATTCGCAACCAGGGAAAACATAAGGAAAGGCAGAAAATTAGGACAACGCTCAGGCTTCGCCTAGCAGCCTTGAAAAAGCACCGCCTATTCATTACGCAATCTGATATTTTTGGTCTGGTTTTTTGAGGTTTAATATCCCTAAGCTACTAAGGCTATGAGAGACGCTGCAGTGGAGGGTTCCGGAAATTTTGACCACCTGGCTTTTTTAACGTGCAAGGACATCGCCAGCACAAGGGAGACTTGCTTTCCGCGTCTTTTAAAAAACCCGCCACCACGACCGGGATTCAATTCCGTACCCTTGAATAAGGAAGTCGAGCGCTCTAATCACTGCGCCACCAAGGCGGGTTTTAATGCAGGAATGTTTTACGGCTATATTTAAAAATCGCTTTGTCCGTCACGGTTTCCTCCTCCAAGGTTCCATACAAGACATCCAAAGGTGCCGTAGTGAGGCTCAGGGGATTTCAAAAATTCTTGTGTGTTCTACTACTTCAAAAATGGTCACATGAAAGTACTAACTTTGAAAAATTTTGCAGCGAAAGCTACACTGCGCTAGTTTTTCAAGCCGTCGGCGTGGCACCGTGGCACCTTGTGCCGTATGTTGTATGCTCCGTGGCGCTTCGCGCCGTTGCCTAGCAATTATCACGTGGTATATACCGAGAGCTCGGTCAGAAGCTGGACGAGGAAAGAAAAAGAAAAATAAGAAAAAAAAGAACAAGGAGTGGAAATTAAGTAAAAGAAGAAGAAAAAGAAGACGAAAAAGAATTACAAGAAGAAGAAAAAGAGGAAAACAAAGAAGAAAAAATGGAAGAAGATGACCGATAACTCGGTAGTTGGTGGAGGCCAACAATAACAGCGGGTTGATAGGACAGAAGGTTCGTTCGAACGTTGTGACCGCTGCACAATGAATTCAGGTGTCCGCAAAAACCTTCGCTGCGAAACTTACAGCTTTCGCTCTACCACCAGGTTCAAGTCATGCTTAAACCCAAAAAAATTGTTGTGAGCACCTCAACCGTATAGCAAGAGTTTGTCATGCTCTTTGAAGGTGTATATGAAGCCCACGCGAGGACCGGCTCTACCTAGCATAGTGACGTTTCCGCTTTAAAAATGTGAAGACATTTGCAGCATGAAAAGGTGGTATTTTAAGGCGCAGAAGCAGATATACCTCCTTCCATTCCTCGAAAACTGACTTAAAGAACTTTCAGTGGCTTAGCTGAGCTAGGCTAGGATGTACGTTGCGAAAGCTGGGGTGTACGGTCAAGCTTGGTTGTCCGGTATGTCGGCTGCGCCGGTTAAGTAACAGAGACTGTCGCGGTTCGATTTGTGTAAAGCACATGTTTATTCAACGTTAGGGTTTATAGACCCGAAGACCGATCGGTGGACTCTAAAGCAGTTTGCCTAAGCCTAAATTTTCGATTCACGATATCTAGGCCTGATGGCCTCTCTGGTAGGTACAGAAGCTCAATGTCCGTTCCCAATTGTATAGTCCGAACGTGATGATCCGATGGCAAATTAAAGTCGAACTTCACATTCGTATACTCGCTGAAGTGGTGTTCAGACCTGGCGATAGAGTTTAGTGAGACGTTCTTCCCGCTCCTAAGGCGTCTCCAATGCTCGCTTAGACTTCTTTGCTCCATTTGCACGTTGTCGGGAGGCAAAGCGTCATGCGATGACCTCTGGATCCGTGAACGCTTCTTCGCGTAGCATAATTTATGGCGTTTACTAGGTGCACTCGCCGTCCACCCGTTAATTCATTGCGCATATGTCTATAGGGAGCGCAAGCTTCGCTGCTTATATTTTCAGCTGCGCGGTATGCAGACGATCACTTGCAACGGCGACCCATCGGAGAAAGTCCGGCGCTTGCGGAGTGAGGCTGCATAGCGGAGCGTGACGTCACGCGCGGACGCCGTGAGTAGACCGGCGCGGCAGCGACGGCGGCGAAACTATTCTAGTTCACTGTAGCCGTGACGTGAGCCCGTTCAACTTTGCTGTGACCACTGTTCTGTCATTTCCGTCATAATACCCGACTCTCATCACATGCCTTAGATATGAGTGCAGGGGTTTTCGGCGGGATCTTGTCCCGAACATTACTTCTCCGGTTTTTTTCTGGTCTTCCTCGCCCTTCCCAAGTTCTCACTCACAAGGTGCGAGCCAGTGCTGCGTACACACTTGACATTCTGAGTTGATGGCGCGGAACCAGGAGTGGCTGCTCCAACTGCCTTGATGACCACGTGTGCCAGCAGCTCTTGATGTGGGCTTCTCCTGGTACGACAAGCCTCCATGCCGGCTGCACGTTTGCTCACAACATCCAGACATACGAGAACAGGACAGCTCCCAGCACTGACGGCAAGCGCAGGCTTAGTGCCCTGCAAAACTCATTTCGGAATTTGGCGCCTTCACCCTCACTTAACCCAGCCCCTTCCCCTGCAGTTTTTCTCTTTCCTTTCTCTCGCCACTTCTCTCTTTCCACTTTCACTCCTACATTCCTTCCTTCAATTGAGGCTCGGCTCACGTCTCCGCAGAAAAGTGTTACAGAAACTGCGACTTTTGTTTCCTGTAATCCAAGTATTCGAACCCGAGCTCCGCCGCAGTTGCACAGTGGTTTTGACGCCGGACTACAGTTTGGAGGACTGGCCGTTAGACCCGTGGAGTGCGGACGCGCCGAACGTTAGCTCCGTCCAAATTCGGCGTTTTTTTGCCTATCGCCAGTACCAGCAGCGCCGAAGCCATCGTCCAGAGTCGCGAGAAGGGGAGTGCCTCCGGCAGATCAATTTTGAGACCAGCTCGAGAAATTTTCATGCCCTAAGGCCCTCTTTCATCCCTGCTGCCGCCCCGCTCGAGGAAATAAATAGAGAACATGGTGCAAGTTGTCTCTGCGATGAGAACGGAGCTACTGCGGTTGTCCACAACTCCCACATTCCCCCTCAAACTTTCTAGATTCCATCGGGCACCATCCCTGAAGAAGCCGAGGAGACCGCTATAGTTATTGCTCTGGTATACATAGATGCCAGTTATGTATTTAGTGATTCTAAAACTACCATTCTAATTTATGCAAGGGGCCGAGTACATCCTTCGGCGCACCGCCTGCTGCACATGCCCCCCCCTTATCTCCCCCGACGGGTTGAACTCATCTGGGTGCCTGCGCACTCGGGAAATCCGGGCAACGAGGCCGCCGACTCCATAGCTCGAGGGTCTAGAAACCGGGCACAGGCGCACCTCGTGAGGGATTTCTCGAAGGAGCGTATGCACTCGTTTGCTGAGTTCACTGCAAACTCACGCGCTGAGCGCCTGATTTATCCGTTACCCCCCCGCCATCCCTCACTACCAGAGAACAGTCAATCTGGCGCCGCCTGCAGACACGAACGCTGCCGCCACCAGCTCTACTGTAAAAATTTAGGCCGGTATCCCCCATATGCACCTTGTGCTCCCACCCCAAGGCCCCTTATCCACATTATTTTATTCTGCCCGGCGTCTCCTGCCCCCGGCGGGCCGGTACCTTTCCGAACCTGGGAGGACTGGGAGACCTCACTGCAGTCAGTGGACCCGGCCAGGCAGAAGATCGTCATCAGTCGGGCCGCATACGTCATGGACCAACAGAACATGAACGTTTAGGTCGCGAGTGGGGTCGACCCAGGAGGCTTGTGTGCCTCAAATTCTGCGTAAAATAAAATGTTTTCCTCCTTTCTCCTCTCAGCTAGATAAACAAATCAACATCAGATCAAACAGCCATGAAAAAGCCTAAAGTGCAAAGCTTGGAGCGGGGTGGGCAAGAGATATGTAACAAATGTCTGCCTGGAGTGCAACGTAAAAAAATATTACCCCTAACCTCAGACCATATGACGGAAACCCGCCGCCTCGGACGAAAATTGGCGTTATCGGCGCTTGCGTTAGCGGTAACATCCTTCAACAGGCACAGGGGCGCCGAGGTCTCCCTGACAATCAGGGTCCAACAACCTGGTTAGCTTGCAAATGCGTCTCTTGGCATCATAGAACTGCTTGACACGCGTTTGATCAGTCCCGGCTCAGCTCACTCCCGTCTATCGGCTCCCTCTCCCCGATCCGAGCCCCAGTATTTTAGTCAAGAAAGATATCTCATCAAAGCGTTGATCCCGTGTTGATTCGGCCTCCTAGCCGCGTCAAGAGGCAAAGACAGCGCATGCAAGGACATATGAGGCTCAACGGTGCGAATCACGAGCACTCCATGATGCAGAAAAGCAAGTTGGGCTTGCGAAACAGAGATTCTGTTCCTCGCCAGCGCCAACGTTAAACAACGTTTAGAAAACTTTGTATCAGGGAACTAGCTACTGCTGAAGTTCGTCGCTCGCATGTGATAAGGCGACCTTCGTTTTATCCTTGTATAATTTTTCATCCTTTCTATATAACAATCACGAATGAGAGCTTAACCATCGCTTCATTTCCAACTGTAGGCGTCATGAAGGATATAATCATATTTTTCTTTACGAGCATGAACACTGCTTACCTTGCAGCTGGAGCTATCGCGGTTCCGTGCACATAACATGGTTTTGGCTTTGTAGCGGAAAGGCCAAACCATTTGACAAACTTCGTCATGTACTATCTCCAGTGTCGTGTATTGAAGGTAGTTCGTCGCCTGCTTGCCAACTGCATAAACAAGGAAAAACAACGACAATATATAGAGTTTACAACAGCAAAAATACGAATGTCTTTATACCGATAGTACACACGTATTTATTTTATCGTTTGTGCCGCCCTACGGGCTCCAGTCGAATACATCAGCTAGGAACTCCCTCAAGACTCCAAAGCAGCGCTTCAACGCATGCAAGCGACTCTACGCCACGCTTCAAATGAACAACACATTGCAGAGATCCGCACGCTGCACCACGCCGCAATATCCAAAGGTTACATCATCTACCAGTGGTTACCAGGACACTGCGACATGGCAGGAAATAAGCAGGCGGCCGACGCTGTCCGTTCTGCCCACAACGACGGACTTCCAGTCCAAATTCCGTTAACGAGAGCCGACGCAGCGAGCCTTCTTCGCTGTTTGGCTGTGGACACATTCAGCTTGAAACACCGGAGAGTTCTCCGACCGTCGCCTCAAGGCATTGAACCCCGGACTACGCCTGCGTATTCCCCACCACACAACACGTCGTGAAACAATGTTACTGTGCCACCTATGGTTTAGCGTTGCTTTCGCAAACAAATGCGTCTTCCTGATCGGGATGGCTGAGAGCCCTGCTTGTGAACGATGTGGCGTTGACGAAACGATTGAGCACCTCCTTTGTGAGTGGCCTGTTTTTGCAACTGAAAGACATACGCTGCGTACTGCATTGGATCGTGTGGACGCTCACCCCTTAACGGAAGGCAAGATCTTGGGACCATGGCCACAAAAGTCATCTGCGCTCAAAGCCCACAAGGCATCACTTCGCTGTTTAAGAGACCCTAGCCTGATTGACATACTGTGACTTTCTCACCTCATCTCCTCTTTTACCCTCCCCATTTAATACACCTATTCCCCTTCCCCAGTGCAGTGTAGCCAACCGGAATTATGTCTGGTTAACATCCCTGCATACCGCCCTTCTTTTCTCCTCCTCCTCCTTGTGCAGCAACATAGTCCAATGTATGTCCCTTCTTGGCTTTGTAGGCGCGTCTATATACAACACTGCGAAATGATTCTTGACAAATTTCTTTATTTTTTATTTAGAACACTTGAGATACGGAAAAAAAGCTCTGCAACCACTGTTCGAAAATTAATGCCGACGAGTTCTAGCGCGAAAACTTCTCGAGAAGAATTGTCTGATCCCACCGAGCTTACTCTGCACGAACATCTGATGGAGGCGATACCTGCACAGGTCAAATCTAGAGATCGCCACCGCGTTAGCCATGGTCGAATTCGGCTGGACATCGATTTTAGTCCAAATCGGCCGAAGTCAAATTTTGCATGTGTCCGGAACGAATTTGGGAGTAGCCGGGGCTAACTTTTGGGGTCGCCAAAGAGTTCGCCATAGCCGAATCAGGCTCCACTTCGATATTGTCACGTAGTGGGGACAAGGCCGTTGACAAGACTGACAAGAGTGGTGACAAGACCCATGGCGACAGGGCCCGGGGAGGCACACTGCCACGGCGATGGCGCACGTGACTAGCGACTGCATTCCTTCTTTAGAGGGGAAATACCGGCGTATTTGACCTTCAGGAAGGGTAGCAGCAGAGCTGACGTTATAAATACGCGCCTAGAAGCTCGAGCGAAACCTATAGAGTCTGCGCCTACTGAGGAGAACATTTTCTAGCTCTATTTCCGCGTAGAGGGAGCCAGGGTAGAAAAGCGAGACGAAGAGCGCAGGCGCAGGAATAGGCGAAATTAGATGGCGCTACTCTTAGGTGCTTGAAGGGTTTTAGTCGCGTCGATATCGTCCGTACACCTAGCGTCCAGCAAGAGAGAGAGAGAGAGAAGAAACCTTTATTTAGCAGAGAATCACGCGCAGGCAGGAGAGGAAGGGAGGAGGAGTAGCACAGGTACGGCTCTCGTATCCTGTCTACTACGCGCTACTATCTGCGCATCACCAGACCTACCAGAAAGGAGGCAGGAGAGGAGGCTGTGGCCCGACACTCAGCCCTAACTGAGTGACAGAGCGACTCGACGGCCTGAGCTTCAAAGCCAGTTTTGTCGATGCAGCCGAACATGCGGACCACAGTGCCTTCACGATTGTGGCTGTAAATTTCCAAGGTCAACTGCTCACGGCCGGCTCGGTCGTTACAAATGACCCGGAGGAAGCGGCAATCGCCCTTGCGGTAAGCTCGACCTCAGCCCTACATATTATTAGCGACTCGAAAACCGCAATAAGGAACTACAGCAAAGGAAGAATATCCCCTCTATCACTAAAATTGCTGCTTGCCTCTCAGACGACAAACCGTCCCATTTAGCTGATCTGAACACCAGCACAATCCTGCCTTTTGGGAAATGAGGCTGCCCACAATTTCGCCCGAGGACTCGTCAGCCGGGCAGTGGGACAACCCCTCATGAGGTCGGCGAGAGACCGTATGGCTATCAAGCAATTAAACAATACTTTCGACAAACACGTAGCTTATACCCTTCGGGACACAAATCGCTCTCGAAGGCGCAGGAGGTCACCTGGCGAAAATTACAGACACATTCCTTCCCAAATCCTGTCACCTACGCCCATGCATATCCTGCATTATACACCCCATATTGTAAATTGTGCCAACAGAGGGCCAACCTGGACCACATACTGTGGGCCACGAGATAGCCCTCCGCGGGATCTGCAGCTCTCCACATGCGAGCAGTGGGAGGCCGCTATGCTCAGCTCTGACCCGCAAATCCAACTCCGGGCCATCGAGCGCGCAACCCAGGTCGCCAGAGCCCAAGGACTCCTGGCCACCTAGAGCGGTAGCCCCTGCTGCCTGACTTCTTCCTCGTCAAATAAATGTTTATCCTCCTCCTCTGTTTTAAAGGCTGTCGGGACCCTGCTTGTACGGCGGCGGTGTCCATCATTCAGGCAAGCATGCCGCGAGAAATTTACCACCAATGAAACATAGGCGCTTTAAAGACTAGTCAGATAATGGAGCAGTGTTTAAATTCCTAGATATTCTATGACTAGACAGGAACCACACGTGCCGAACTTACTAAAGCGTACCTTGATGGATGCGGCCCCAGCCGGTTATGATGACATCTCTGTTGTGAAGATTCATTTTCTCCGTCGGAAGGCAAAGCGGCCTTACAGTTTCAGAGAAGTAAAATGGTTGCTTCACCTGCACATATAACCGAAATTATTACTTATCGTGAAAAAATAATTAGATGCGCGGCGGTGTTGGTAGTAGTAGTAGGCTTATGAAGAAAATTGCTCTTATGAAATGGCTTTCTTTGGTCAGTATTAGATGCTTAAAGGGCAAGTTATGAACTTTCTCTGGCAGAGCCAACTCATCTTAACTTTCCTGACTATCTTGGCAACTGTCGTCTTGCCCATGTTAAGGGTAATCCCATCGCTGAGTGAAAATGCGAGGCAAGCATATTCAATTGCCAGAAGCTGCTCAATCGCAACCGAATAAAAAAAATATTAATAGCCTTTGTCCGGTTTCAAGAAAAGAGCCAAACAGCAGCAATGGGCAGCTTCAATTCACTAAGAATCGCAGTAATAATTGGCTGCTAAGTATCTGAGCATATAACCACAAACCAATACCTATGAGTCCATTCCAGTCGTTTGTACCTCAAATGCAACAAGATGCCCATGTGTCTATGCCAACCGTGAAACGACATTCATAAACGCCCCATAACTTATAATTCTATCTGCAAAACGTCCGGTCAGATTACTGAGCATAACTGAGCAGCTTTAAGAAAAAAGAATTTTTAAGCATGAAAGATGCATAGTAGGTGGATATCGTTCGGTCCTCTAATCTGAAATGTATGAGAAAAAAAGGAAGAAGTTGACTGTGATGATATACCTGCAAGATAGCGATGTCATGTTGTAAACCACGATAACGTGGGTGAACCGCTATTTTCTTGACTCGCGTATACCTGGCTCGTCTGATGTCGTTATGGCTGTATAAAATGTAAACACGAGACGCCCTTTCGCCCGCCCTGCACAGGAAAACAAGACAATATCAGTCGATGTTGCCGACGTTACGCTGCTTTCGTGACCGCTGATTAGCGTACAGCTTATGGGCACGCCAGACACTCGTTGACACCATGTTATTGTGATATATTATGCGCTCATAATTTCATGCCACATTTTCGCACACATACGTTTGCCCAATACATGACCAAGTCATTATTTCTTGGTTTGAAAATGGCGGAAGTGCGCCTGTCTCAGAAAATACGGCTGTATTGTTGCACTAAATTTTCGAGAAATATTTTGCACACTGTGCATTATTTTCATCCAATGCTCTCTTTTCCCGGAACTTGATGCGGAATATTTTGAACCCGGCAGCGGCTTCTTACTACTGGTCAGAAAATGCTGCTGGGTTACAGCACAATAGCCTTGGTTTACAAAATAAAAGCCGGTTGTCTACAGCCGGGCTACTATAATGTGCAAGGACAATGCACGAGAGTGTAGCCGCCGTATCAGGTTGTGAGTAATAAACCAACAGCTGAATAGCTGTATAAATTCATTTTAAACCTAATTTCGCAGAGTACTGGTTAGCACACGACACTCAAACTGGAATTCAGGCCCCTCTGCCACTTAAGGATCTCAATGTTGCTACTGTGAAGTATCTCTGCTATAGGCTAGCCATACGAAAATGAATATATATATATATATATATATGCTTGGACACCTCCAAAGTCTCTCTAATGGAGCTACAGTGATTCAAAATGAATTATCGGTGATTAACTTAATACCAGTATTGTTTACACTGCTTAACAGGCCTGGAGGTGTCCAAAATAATGGACCACTTATCGGCCAAACTTCTACATTAGAATTTGAATGCGTGCGCTTACTGTAGCACACAATGTGCAGCTGTGATCACATGACGGCTCGTTACAATACCTCCTCCGCAGCCGTATATTAAACCAGGCTTGGAATGGTAGTAGACATTTAGACGAACCTGAAAAAGAAATTGCGAGGGTTGACGTTTGGCTTTAATTTAGTGACACGAGTGAAAGTTATGTTAAGCATCATGTGCTTGGCTTAGAAAGGCTGTACAGAGTTTGCCGGCTGCTAATAGGGGCAAAATCGAGCTTCAGTGTAGATGCGATAATTGCTGTAACTGCGCCTATTGATGGCGCCATATTAAGCGATAGCTTATGCAGGGTCTTGAATGTTTGGGGGCTGGGATTTAAAAAATTCCTATGCAAAATCTACTGCCCCATTCGAGCTGAAATAACGTTCACAAAGTAGCAAAATATAGTCTACGTTATCTGATAAGTGATTCAGCATCGGTACTTGCCTAGATTTCCCGAAATCGAGAAAAAACTGATCTCGGTGGCGTGCACAATTTTCGCAGAAGAAAGTCGAAAAGCTATTTTGACATGATACGTCATCTGTCGAGCATTGAGACAAGGTCAGTCCCGGCCGTTGGCGCGCTTGCCTCGCTGCCCGACAGATGACGCGCCATGCCAAAATAGCTTTTCGACTCTCTTCTGCGAAAATTTTGCAAGCCGCCGAGAGCAGTTTTTTCTCGATTTCGGAAAATCTAGGCAAGTACCAATCTTGAATCACCTATCAGATAACGTAGACGACATTTTGCTACTCTGTGAACGTTATTTCAGCTCGAATGGGGTAGTAGATTTTGCATACGAATTTTTAAAATCACGGCCCCAAATATTCAAGACCCTGTACAGCTCTTTCTGCTGAAAAGCTGTCGGCGGATCGGCAGCAAGGGTCTGAAATAATCTGGGTCAGCGTAAAACATCGTATCTTGGTAATGTATCGTTCTTTTGATTGATGATTGATTAATTTGTGATGTGCACTGACCACTTAATGAAATCATTGCAAAGTATTGATTATTCAATTATTTAAAACAATAGAAAAAAGGGGCGTTTCAAGGGGTCAAAATGCTCGAAATAAAAAGTCATTGCTTGATGACGTTAATTAAGAAATTTTGAAATTATTTATGAAATAAATTTTTTAAATACTTGAAAAAAAATGCACTCAAAGGTGACAAACTGTTCAGAGTGGAATACCAATGCTTCATGATGTTAATTAAAAATTTTTAGTAGGCAATTGAACAATTAAACAATTTAAATACGTGAAAGATAAGTAATGCTTTCAGTGGTGTGAAACTGCTGGGAATCGAAAGGCAATGTTTGCTGATGGTAACTCTGTATGCAAATTTTCAAAAATCATAAAAAACTTAAAAAAAATTGTTCTTGTGCGCCTGTGAAACGTAGTAGCGTCATACCCTTTACGGCGGACCTTTTGTCGTCCTATATGTTTCCATATTCTTTAAAGATTTTCTAAGGAAATGAAGGCACGTCCTCTATAGACACCTAAACTATTTTATGTGAAGGTCACATACCTTTTATTCGGTGGTTTTTAATATGTCGCAAAAATAAATGGGGCACAACATCTGTAGGGTGGCCAGATGTGGCCTCGTGTCTTCGACTCACAGCCCAATAAATAGTGCATTCAACAGCTCTACAAGTCTATTTTGTGTGGTGGTGGACATCACGCAGCTGCCTAGGACAGAGGGCAAGACTATCCTGCCACAGATCAGCAAACTCAATTTCGCAGTTGTCCCAACGATGACATTCACTCACGGTGACCTTCGAGAAAGCCGGACGTGACACTGCAGTATTTGCCAACATATTGTTCCGAGTGCTAATTAATGCTGAAAAGCATCTTCATGCGCTAGCGTTAAGGACATGTTACGAGGAAAATTCGGCATTGGTGTTAACGAAAAAATTGGGGGGTATTAGCCTGGCTTGAAACTAATGGCAGAGCGGAAGATGTGAGTGTTGTGGGGATAGCCTCTTCAGCGTCTGTTTTCCATCCCCTATTTATCGACAACACTGGCTCCCTGGTCTAATAAGAAGCACTGTGTGCAATGATTGCCAAGTACACCTTTCAGTAGGATTTGCTTGGAATAAACGTTCGTTAAATGATTTGTACAATTTATGCCATTTGAATGTGAATAAATTTCCATGGTTTAAACCTGAAACCGGGAGCACCGTGTGTCGCTTCGTGTCAGGTTCAGATGCTCTGAATCTTCCGCCATACAAAGGAAGGGATATCTTCCCGTTACTGAGTTTCAGTTTCTTGTTTCTATGCTCCATACATTATCAATGCTGAAGATCTCTCATGTTTAGAACTTAAAGTTGTCCTTCTGGCTTTTTTCATGGTTGAATGTAAGTGGTCAATCTGGCTTTTCGTTGCCAAAAGTCATTTTTTACTACCTCGTCCGGGGAACCACTTGTGCACGATGCTTGAATTCAAATTTGATTTCTACTGTAATCAGGGCTAGGACAATGATGCAATAAAAATAACCATCATGTAGGCCTCACTGTAATCGTGAGCGGCACTAATTATCAAAGAGGCTCACCAGTTCTGCTTGAGAAATCCCGGTAATATAAGGCAGGGTCCGGGAAAGCGCGGAGTTATAACTTGTGCTTCCTTATTCTCTCATGAACAAACGAGCTTACTGAACGCACTCAATGACTGAATAGCCACATGGGGAGCAAGACTTCTTACTGATATAGCAAAAGAAATTGTAGATGTCCCTCACGTACCATCCACGGGAACTGTCCTTGACTAGCACCAGTGCCGTTGAATATTAACCTCTTGCCTCCGGAAAGCCCGCAACCTTCAAAAATGGGAACGAAATGGCAAACATTTATGCAAATCCGCATTTTTGGTAAAGAAGTCTTCGTAGTCAACAAAGTTTTTTCCCGAGCACTGCGTGTAATAATTATATACGTTAAGGGCCACGCAGAGGGCTGTGGAACGAAAAATGATATGCCTAACGTTGAGATAGGAAGCATGCAGAGTGAGATAGAGATATAACTCGAGTTTATGACATTCTAGTGGAAATCAAGAAAAAGAAATGGGCATGGGCAGGGCATACGTAGTGCGAACAGAGGATAACTAATGGTCTCTTAGGGTAACAAATTGAATTCCAAGGAAAGGAAAGCGTACCAGAGGGTGGCAGAAAGTTAGGTGGGTGGATGAGGTTAAGAAGTTCGAGGGGTCAAGTGGATGCAGCTAGCACAGGACCGGGTCAATTAGGAATATGGGAGAGACCTTCGCCTTGCAGAGGGTACAATCCGGACGACGATGATCATGGTGGATTATATACAGTGTTTAGTATTCTGCTGATCAACACAATAGGAAATGGCGTCTTTCATAACCTCAGTTGCTCTGGGACGCTAAACCCAATAAGCCGAAAATACTAATTGTTATATAATTTAGGTCTCATACGAAGAATTTAGGTTTTTTGAAAAGAATAATGTATAAGCATAAAGAATTGTGCAATATTTCTGGTAGCGGCTATAAATAATCACACAAATGCATTTCAAGAAATCACAAGCCACAAAAATCTCCTGTTATGAGCCATAGTGCGGCCTTTTTTTACCCAGTGAACATTCTAACACCGTACGCCCCGATCACTTTCTCAGGCCCCTGCTAGTCAAATTTTGCCTTAGAATCTTATCTACATCTTTTTGTATGCAAACAGGCCATCGTAGTCAAACTGTCCCGCTATTGCTCAAGCTTTTTAGGATGGACTGTGCACTACTAAATAAGTTTAATTTGTCTGTACTTCCTCGGCCGTTCTATGTTTATGGAATACAGTTCAGTACAAAGCGCCACGATTCAAACTATACTCGCTAATCAAACGGAAATCGCCACTACTGTTCTGTCCTCTCAGCTGAAAAGGACGATATAAAGGGGATGTAATTTGCAGGCTGCATTTCCTGCCGCTATTCAGAATTTGTGGCGAATGGCAGTTCATGAGATTGCAAACAAAAGTTTGATATCGCCATTTCAGTAGTAAGAATTCTGAACAATCTCTCAGAAAAGAACATTTGGAAACAAGGAATGTTTTTTTTTTGTTGTAACTAAAATTAAGTTGTGTCTTTATTTTTATCTTCTCAATTTTATCTCATGAAATCACGGGTAGCTGCGCACAGAGTCCATCTTTTCCATGTATTTTCGAACAATAATTTATTGACAAGGTCATCTGCAAATGCCGCCCTTACATCAAGGGAATCAATCTGAATTGAAATGTACACTTTTATTCTGAGACGCTCATACATGCACATAATCACTTGACATAGGTCGCAGGCTAAAAGCTATGATTACTTGAAAAAAGCTTTTTGCCTTTGCAAGAAATCAAATGAAAAGGTACACAATCTCAGAATATCACTTGTCACATTAGGGACAAAAATATTTTAGCTTCATACAAAAAACAATCGCTGGCGCTTTTGACAAACTAACTGGAATGCATTAAATATAAATTGGTTTACAGGAAGTAAGGACGAAGTATCTCTCACACTTTAGATCCGTGGATACCTGAGCCTCGCCGCAAAGGAAGGCAAAGAAGGTGTAAGCGAAAGTGGGAAGAGTGGAAAACGTGCCGTCGTGGAGAGCATCGGATAGTTTTGACCTCGTGAGCATTCTGTATTTGCACTGACATTGCACAGCACACGTACACCTCTTCGTTTTGCCTCCATTGAAACGCAGCCGCCGGCGCTATAATTTGAATCCGGGCACTCAAATTAAGCAGCTGGGCGTCTTGACCATTTAGTAAGTTTATAGAGACATTGTGGCCTTCGTATAGAAGTTAGAGGTCCAAGAATACTAAGTTTGAACAAGATATTCTCACGCCGTTGTACTCAGCGTATTTTAAGTAATACCGCGCCGTTGCACCAAGCATTCTGATGACGCAGGCAATATTCTCTGTACTCTACTACGTGAGTCAATTTCAACGGTAGATAGAATGTTCTTGCTCGCACTGAAGGTAAACGCACATTTTCTATAATTAATACGGTGAGAGAGCACGTTTGAAGTCTACTCGAGGGCCGACCTAAACTTTTCTGTTTTAAATAGGTTTGGTTTGGTTTGTGGGGTTTAACGTCCCAAAGCGACTCAGGCTATGAGAGACGCAGTAGTGGAGGACTCCAGAAATTTGGACCACCTGAGGTTCTTTAACGTACACTGACATCGCACAGCACACGGGCGCCTTGCGGTCCGCCTCCATTGAAAAGCGGCTGCCAAGGCCGAGATTCGATCCCGCGTCCTTGGGAACAGTAGTCGAGCGCCATAACCACTGCGAAACATCAACAAACTTGCAAGGGGAAATTGGATGCACTCAAGTTGAGTTCGTTGCCTTTAATGCCCACCTGAGCATTTAGCCAAATGGCTTTCGAAACGACGTATCTTTTTTTTCTATTTACTTCGCACTTTCATTGTCTCCTGCAGTATACAGCCGTTTGTTTACTAGCTAGAGTTTCAGCGTGATATGACTGGCCAGTGCTTTGCTCCGAACGCGTACAGCTGTGCTGATATGCTGGCACCAAGGAGTACATACATGAAAGATCTGTTACAGCAGGACCAAAAACTACGACTAATACGTAACAATCACGTACACACACTAAACGAGGTTAATCGTACTTTCCTTATGTGGTGCGCGAATGGAACACCAACACATCCACTGCTAGTTATAAGGGAGTAATCAATCATTGACATCCACCCAAGCGCAGTCATACGGCTACAAAGGAAAGCTCCCAGGGCCAGGACGAATTTTTCTTCAACTACGAAGTATTTGACAAAGCTGTTTAGCTTTCCTTTGTTTTGCTTGGGTGGGTGTCAATGAGTAATGACTCCTTTATTACAAATCTGATCCATCCTGGGGAATTCCCCTAAATATTGGATCAACGTTCATTGCTAGTAGTCAATCATTAAATGCTTTTATCACAGTTGTTGAAAATGAACTGCACACATCTCAGTAATTATTGAGTTCTTAAGTCAATGTGATATCGTTCCTCCCTTTCGTGTTTCTCTTGTGGCCTAGCAAATGTTCTGCCAAATTCTTGTCACACGCTCCTCGTTCTGTACCCCTATTTCGTTGTGTGTAATTTTGGGAAATGTTTTGATATAGACTTGGAATAACTATCAGTTCTATATATTGTGCCTTTGTGCTTCGGAATGTCCTCATTGATACAATTCCTGACGAGATTATCAGTATCAAATAAGCAAACAAATGTTAGGTAACACAGCAAAGTGGTACACGCTGCTTACCGGAGTGAGTATGGTTGCAAGAAAGCACGTTGAAAGCACCAGCGAATTCATATTTCCTTATTGCCTGCTCTTCTTTCCGCACTTGTTTATATAGCGTATGTAACAAAGAGAAACTTGCTTAAGTTGTAATGTTACATTAAAATATCTATTAGCAGGGTTATACAGCGATTCTGTACCGCACCACTGAGGCATAGCACGCAGTTCGCATTCCTATTTTGAAAAAAAAAAAAGGACAAAAAACGTTTCCAAAATTTAAGTTAATCGACCCCCCTTACCTGCTTAGTAAATTGTCATCTCCCGAAGACATGACAGCCATCCAAGAGTTATGCAAAACTCCAAATTATGCTTTTTGTTTTTCTCCTAGCTTTGCAAAACCTCTTGCCTGCTCTTTGCCTGACAGCTTGTCTGTTAGTGGCGTGAATTGGGTATACGACATCTCATCAAAAAGATCGAACAAAATTCCCCGAGTAGGATTTGTACTGAAGAAACTTCCAGATCCATATTTTTTTCTATGTGGCTTCGCAACAAGTCTTAACCGCAATGACATTTTTACACACCTTTTCGTCATGCTGTTTCATGCTATCGAAAGTTCGAAGGACCTGTCATGACAACAGCGCTTCTACCAGCAGCCCTGTTAACGAAAAAATGTACTTGAGGAAGTCTTATGTTATTGGTAGATTTATTATTAGTTTCGGGCCGAATAAGAGGGGGAAGGAGTCATTTGTGTTGTAGAGTCAGTGTCACAGAGCACAGCTGCGCTTACGATTTTTAATGAGAAGCACTTTGTTCACAATCACGGATTTCGCTGGTGGTGGTCCGACGCCTACTCTCTCGCTCTTCCTCCCCGTTAGCTTGAGGCGCGAAGACGGTGGCAACGCCGTAAGCCTAGGTTTTGTTGCGCCACGTCGTGCGTCTTAGCCAATGAGAAGGCGGAGCGGCCTCGCAGCTACAGATAATGAGAGAGTGGCGTATAAATTCACCTTTCATTCACCTCCTCTTGTGGACTCCGGGCCTTAATGCCCGGACATGGATCAAAATCGAGAAATTATCTTATTGAAAACATATTGCACTTATAGGAAACATAGACAACGAAGTGAGTCACTTTGTCAGTAAGGGCGCAATGAGCTCCATGTGTGGTAGGAAACACCCCAGGTGCGGAGATTATACTACACGTTTTAGGAAACCTCGCAGTTGTTTCTTTAAATATGCCTTATAAGGTAAATATGGGTTTTAGGCCAAGTAATACCTGTTCGGGCGAATATCGAAATACAGGAGCATCACATTAAGTAGAAGACTGGTTAACAAAGCTCAAGTCATTTATTCATCTTTTATAGATATGCCCTAGACTGAATATATTAGGGAGTCGCAGCTTATCGTTATGTTTAACCACATATCAACTATTTGAATTCAAGGAAGGAGACTACCGCCGAATTACGGCGCGAGAAATTTCGGCCGCTTCTGTTCCAGTAATGAAGACATGCTCCGCATTGCCGAACGCGGCAGGAGCAGTCAGCAGAGGCGAGCAGCGTAGATCGAGCAGGACAGATGCTACGTTATGCGTTATCTGCGTAGTGACACTTCTTGATGGGCACCGCTATGTGAGTAATACTATCGGGACACAATTTAAATCTCGAGCGAAAAAGGGCCAATATTTGTGGACCCACTTCAGCATCCGGAAGACAACGTTTCAGAAATAACCCTTATGGCTAATACTAACCATATTTTGAATTCTTTGTTTGCAGGAAGATCACAAACCTTACATGACAAATATTCTACTAGTCAAGTTCATTTACCTATTCTAGTAGTTAACATAATATATATGTATGTTGTGTGACGTTCAACAAGGCTACTATTGCAATGCCATAGATTCAATCATTTTACAACACGGAGTCTATTTTTCTAACTTAGTAGTGAACTGCCATTAAACTGATTTTTGAAACCTTATTGCGGAGTACTTGCGTTAGATAAAGTAAAGCTCAAGAGAACATGATTAAAAATTTACAGGATTACACGTAGCTTCACTTAAGAGCTTAATGGCGAAAGCCTTTCCTCTTCTTTCTCTTCTTACTTTTCTGTCTACCATTTCGCTTCTTCCTTTATCTTGCATGTTTGTGCACTCGTTAAAATTTCATTACTTTCTTTTCTTTGGTTTCGTCCTGAGAACCTGTTGTGAAGTCTCGCTGACACACCTTGCGGAATGTCACAGAATCTTGCTGGCACATCTCGCGGAATCTCACGGGCACATCTGGCAGACGCAAGACACAGCATCATGAGCCTGGAAAGGTTTTGGTCTTAAAAACTGAAAGCTCGAGCACCGGGTGCGATTTCAAATCTTAAAAGTTCCTTGTTTGGAAGCAAGTTCACACCCCCTAAAACATTTATCAGTGATCTCCCTGTACTGCAAGCTTTTCACTGGGCAGAAAATTGTTTATTATACCCTCCTTAATCATCGAAAGAATGAAGTGGTCTAATTTCATGGCATTCTTTATCTCGCGAAGAGTTTATATGAACCTTCCTTTCAAGGCTATCAGAAAACCCTTAAAAGTATATTTTGAAAGTGATTAAAAAATTGGAATGCACACTTTCTTTGTCCCGTAGTAGCTGAAAAAAAAAAAAAACGATGGTGGTGCTGAGAATCGAGCTGGTGGAAGTGGTGCCAGCTGATCGTCATGGCGGCTAAATGATCAGCACCAGTGGTACTTCTTCAACACCTCGTCCTTAAAGATAACGCGAATTTTCTGAGAAGAATCCTGACTTAATTTCCTGCCTGCCGCGACAGGGAGTCAAAGCGTATGTGCCAGCAGGCGTTATTGTAAGGAGCGTCTGCTGGTCAAAAGACTGACGGGGAAGGCGCGCTATGTTTTCCGATGGTGCAAACCAAGGTCCAACGCTTTAACAGGTCAGGCAAAAGTCTTAAACAATTAGGCACTCTAAGAAGGCCTTAACGACTAGCGTTCATTAAGTTGCCTAACCTCATAAGGGCGACAACTTTCTTTTCAGTTGCACAAACCACTTACTGGAAAGCGTCCGGTGTCTTCGGCACGCCGCACACTCTTGGTTCTTTGTAAACGGGGCAAAGGAGGATGCATGTGTACGAGAAGAGCAAAACAAAAGCAGGGTTTTAGTTAGCTACAAAAGTCCTTTTTTTTCCTGTTTCGTCTTCCTTATGACAATAACGCCGAATAAATTCGTACTTAGAAGAATGAATCACACCCTTTGCTTTTCAGTGAAGATAAATGCGCTCTAGATATTTGATCCTTTTTTGTCAATGACAAAGGCGGTGAAATGTATATCATACACTTTAAATGACAGTTTATCTTTCGGCTGAAGTGTTGGTTCTTTTTCTCCTCCATTCAGCTAGCCAGCACCCGCAGCATCACGTACGCTTCAAACAATGTATTTGCGAGACTTGTCTTGCGCTGAGTTGGAGTTTTGTTATTACTAAATTTGGAACAAATAATCGCCTCTTCCTTTTCGTATTGGAAATGACATAAGGACACCGATCACGACAACCTGAGATGCGCTGCATCGCTGCTCAGTGCGTCTGCGTCAAACACTATTGAAAAAGAAGGATGCTTTTCGCGTATATGGCGTGGAGATATTCGGGGCGTCTCAAAGCGGAATCGCTCCATTGAGCGCACAAAGGTGTCTTAAAAATTTTCTTTCACTCGTGACACTAAGGAAATTAAAATTCCGCAGATACAGTTCGAGCAGCGCACGTGCATGGAAACAAAGATGTCTCGCGAGATGCTCTATCGCGAAGTATTGCTCCCCACGCCAAAGCGTATAGCAGGCGGCGAATTCATAGTTCAAAAGCCGCATAACGCGTCTGCAGCATAGGCGCATGCTTGGAGGCAAAACGTTAAAATAAAAGAAATATATAACTGCAAATTAGTATACTCTGCATCTATAGCAAATGAGTAAACAATTTATTACCTTGTTTTGAAATCAGGAAAATTACTTTAATAATTAGAAAGCATTATTAGGCTATGTCGGTAAGGTGTTGTGTGCAAAACGTGTGCATAGTCTTGCGTCGCTCAGGTAAGAGTTAGGACCAAACGAGTGGTTGTAACCAAAAGCAGATTGTGTGGCAATGCTAAACAAAATAAATTAGGTGAAGAGGGTAATAAGTTAATTATATACAGCCTGAAACGTAAAAGTGAAATCATTCGGACGTCGAAATAGCCATAGGACTAATATTGACCTCCAAGAGATATGGCGTCGTGCTAACTGGCAGTGGATGTGGTTCTGACTCAATGAGGCAAATAAATGCATGATATAATGCTCAGAAGTGTGTAATTAGTTTGTAATGAGTGTTAATTACTCAAATTAAAATATAGTTAGAGTGTTAAAGGCAAAACAATTCGGAGAACGCTGCATAATATGCACTGGAGAAATGCACAAGCCTGAGCGTTGCTGTGTTGTCAGCGAGATGTGCCCCCTTCTTGTGCTGTAAACCAATTATAGGACGCCTGTGAACTTGGATGCGTTCAACGGAACCCAGGTTGTGTTCGAAAAGGAGCGTGCGATGTACCGTGTGCAGCAGCAAAGCTCAGAATTTTTTTGCATTTCTCCACTGCAAATTCTGCAGGGCTCTCGGAATTCTTTGAAATTATGCCCAATTTTGCAATTTCTTTTTTGGGCAATTGTTGCAACCACCGTTTATGGCTGTGTTTGCACTGGCTAGACTTGTGGGCGGCGCTCAGGGCTGAAGTGCACACGTAGCGAAGCAGGGCCAAAAAGCGGTTTTCTGCAACTAACGTGTTTCCCCAAGTGCGTAGGCACGAACTTGGGGAAACACGGAGAAGTTACGAAAAGTACAAGTTAAAAAGTTATGCACTAACAGAAAAATAATAAATGTTTTAATACCATATTTTATAAAACAGTAAATTATTTCATTAAAACATTGCTAACCTTCTAAGTTTTAAAACAGTATTTGCAGGCCCTTATAATGACGGCATGGGCAATGGGACTTTGCAGGCCTTGCTGCAGAGTTTGCGAAGAAGACGGCAGAGCAGTTTCTTAAAGATGTTTCCTCGCTGTCTGTGTTGCTGCTCTTGTTAATGGTGCGAAATTAGCTCCCTTGCTTCAAAATATGCCGGTAGCGAAGTTTCGTCTTGCATGCCGATAGCATGCTCCCCAGTTTTGTGTGCCGTTTTTTCTTATACTACGTGCGACCAATGCTAAGTATTGTTGCGCGTTGTGGTACGTTTTTTTTTTTTTTTTGCTAAGCGCCCAGCGCTAATGAGCCCGAGCTCAGGGCATGTGAAGAACCAATGCACAATACGACAGCGAGGATTGTACCATCGGTACCAGGACACAGTTTTGCTATTAGAAGGTCGCATGCGAACTATCACCCGTATGCGTAGTCTGCTTTACGTATGCGCATTGCTCACTCATACATATTCGTCGGTGCTACCATTGCCGCAAATTTTGTTCATGTGCTACATAAATTTTATTGTCCTCTACATTGGCTTTATTGCCAGCTGCACTCAGACAGAAGGATCCAAGCCCAATTGAATGGCAAAAGTTGGCAAGTGTTTGAAGGCCCCCTTTAAAAAGACGGCCTCGAAAATACAGCAGCGAGAATCCAGAAAAAATGCCACTTAATAGTTAGCGCCAAGCACACGTTAACGTGGCGTCATTCAGTGTGACAAAATTAAGCTTTCCCCACTATTCTAGGTGCATTACGGTGTCCACGAACATTCAAGCTTTGAACGTAAGGTTGTTGCGAAGCAATCGACGAAGCAGTTTCTTATCGCTAGTCTCGGTGCCTTCACTGGCGCTTCCGGGAATGGTATAAAGTTAACTCGCCTCTGCCATAATGTGTCGGTTGCAAAGCTTTCGTTCTGAACACTAAGTTCTGCTGCTATTTGGTAGGATGCTCCTCAATTTCGCTAGGAAATTCTTTTCTCATTCTACGCACGGCCAGTTCGTTCTACGTACGTACTCTGCCATGGTCGCACACTTCTCGATTCTAAGCGCTTGGCGCTTATCGAACTGAACTGGTGGTGTGCGAAGAGCCGATGCACGATATCACATGCTAGCAGCGTGGACTCTGGCGTCGGTGTCTTAATGCATCGGCTCCAGCTGGGATTTCTCATTTGACTTCGCGTACATGATACATCTCCAATTGTAGGTACGCGCTTTGGTCGACAATATATGTTGCTCCGTACTGGCTGGGCCGTACATTTTGATTATGGGCTTTATCATTGCATCTATGCGGTCGATATAATAAAGCGGTATTATACGATTCGTACTTGTCGGACAGTCTATGCGCATTATGCGGTTACACAACAGTTTTATTGGTCAAACCTTGCTATACCGTGTGGCTACCACGTGCGCAAAAATGTTTTAATAAAATGTAGGTGAACCTTGTCTAGTAGAGGGCGAATACGGGCTGGTTGGTACGTATTGAAGAACAGAATAACTGAGCGGTATGGATGACGGGACAAGCGAAGGACTTCTCGAGGCTGGTATCGTCCGTGAAGGCTTCAAAAGCAACCAGTCCACCTGTTTTCTTTAGTGTGAAGACACAAAAAGATCAGTGACTTTTCTGTGCCATCCTGCCTGAAGAGACATGTGGCAGAGTGAAGATGCTGTGTTCCTGCGAAATTGCCTTTCACACCTGGAAATGGGCGACCGTTTCCTCATCAGGAGGACCGAGGCTGTTTTAGATCTCTTGCAGAATGTATGTCCACCTCATGTGAGCGCTTTTTCAGTTGATGTGTGGAACCTGTACTAGTCATTATTAAATTTTGTTTTATATATTCTCAATACTCTCAAGGCCCGAAGGCATTACAGAGAGAAGGGGTATACAAAATCAGTAATAGTTTTCTTGAAATTTTCGGCATCGGTGATGGCAGTGATGAAGGCAGGTAGGTGATTAAAGTCATTTTCAGTTCGAAGAATAAATCGATTCAAGCAAAGGGTGGTTCAGCAGTGCGGGTCTTTGCCTTGAAGCTGTGATCAGTGCGTGACGATATCTAAGATGGAGGAAACAGTAACTGGTCTTTAAGAACAGGGTTACTGATTCAGTGGAAAAACACAAGCAAAAATATTTACGGCCCAGAGAAAGAACTGGAAGGCCAAGGGTTGACTTTATTGCAGATGAACTTGCTGCATGGCAGTAATTCGAAACAATAAAATCAGCGGTGCGGTTTTGAACAGAATCTAAAGTGTTAATTAAAATAATTTGATCGGTATCCTAAATAAAGCATGCCTATTCTAGGTGTGGTCTCATTAACGTCCTATATAAACGAAGCTTAACGGAACTATTTGCAGCTGTGAAATGGCAACGTAAACAACCAAGTGTGCTTTTATCCTGGTTAGACACATAGTTCCCTCCTATTTTCTAAGAAAGATTGTGGGTTGTGCTAACACCGAGATATTTGTATGATGAAACAGGTGATAACAAACTCTTATTCACTAGCTATGGAGCGGTGTTATGCGTTCGGTTAGAAACATATGTGTATTTGCATTTAGTAATGTTAAGCTTCACAAGCAAGTCGCTGAACCATGTAGAAATTGCGTCAATGTCCGGCTGAAAACTTGCTTCATAAATGGTATTAGCCATTATACGACATAGCACACAGTCATTCGTAAATCGTTATAAAATGAAACATTGTTAAGGAAATAATCAATATAAATTAGAAGCAACACAGAACCTTGAACATAAGAGTTACAGGAAATAAGGGGCGAGTCAGAACAATTACTGAGACATACTGGCCTTGGTTGAAAAAAAAAGGCCTAATATCTGATCGTCTATTTAAAGCAGTTGCCTCAAAGCTCCGCTACTGCGGAAGTCAGACTTTGCATCCAGCGCTTTAATGAAACCAAGTTGCAAAACGCATGTAGAATAGACGTTGGCAGATTCTTAGAATTGCTGAGTTTTTATTTGCAGTCGACCTTTGTGACGTCATATAAAACATTTTTCATCCAAAAACAATGAATCTTCATAGAAGTTAGCGTTGCTTCCACATTCAGTGACCCACGTCTGGATTGTTATGACAGGCGTCTTCAAACCAAGCTTGGATGACGCGGTCGTTCTTTAGGAAATGCGATACGTCGGTGACCATTTAATATTATATCGCACTAATGTCGCACAGTATAACTGCTGCCGAGATTTTTGACAAGTTCCATAATGAACGTGATGATCTGGAGTTGACTACGGAGCTTCCCAATAGAAATAGTGTCGGGTTTTAGACATTATTTCTTACAACCATCTTAGTTGGGTATACTCGCCGCGGTCCAGAAAAAGCCTTCGGCCTTTCCAATAGGCTAACTTTGATTGTTAATCACACTATCGCTTAAGGATGCACAACAGCCGCACTGCAAATATCATATGTGCATTAAACAAAAGACATTTTGACGAAGAGATGAATGGCTATCGGGTGCAGTATACACCCAGAAGGTTGTGGGAACCGTCGCCAAATCTGTCCTTGGCCAGTGTTGACTTCGAAAGAACAAGTGCCTCCGATGCCGGTCAGGTAGACAAAAAGGAGTCAGTGTGCAGCTTATACATGTAAAACGTTTCGCATAATCTTAAGGAAATTGTGAGCAAACCAGGCATTGTGATGGTTTTATCGGCAAGAAATAAGTTAGGCGGCATGTGCAAAAGTGTGAAGCACGGTATTACTTCGACTTGCCTACACTATTTTTGTTATATTTCTCCTTCATACATAGCCTCCTTGGGGATTGTACATCACCTTAGGGTAACGTAAAGTACACATATTTCATGGGAATATGAAAAACGAATATGAAAATGAAATTTGTTCATGTAAAGCAGTTGGCAACAGGTGCACCAGTTGCAGGAAACTATGTCAACTTCGTACTACAAAAACGCTAACCATATGGGTCGACCGTGTCGTCTACTGTAATTGGCAAAGTTCACAAATGCTGTACTTTCGAAGTATATAGGATTGAGCTTGTCAAAAAAGTTCATGTTTAAGTTTCACAGACGGCGTTTTAGTTAAACTTGAATCCCAGCAAATAAATAGGCCTGGAAAGTACCCGGGCAGTAGATGAACACTTTAGGGCCTAGAGCAGTCGCCCCAGCCAAACTGGCGTAGAGTTGCGGTCCGTTTGTGTAATTCATGGATTCTATTGATTCATGCGATAATCACGCCGGGCGAAAAATAAGGCGCGGAAATCCAGGCCGCGAAAGGTGGTTCTATAGTGAGAGTTGTTGTAGCTCGGAAAAAAAACTATGTAAGCAAAATATTCGCTGTTTATTCGCTCTCTTGATCACGCTCAAATTTCGCACATTAGTCTCACATAGTGGAATTTATCTTATATGATACGTTTCGAAAGTGAATTTCCCTGAATTAAAAATTATTGTACGACACCAGCTTATGCAGGAATACCGGTCTAAGAAGTGCACTTTCGCTGCAGTCGTGGTGGGAGCGCCCGCTGTCGGCGATAGCGGAATCACAAAACCACTGACGCGAACTGAATTGGGTACTGCCAGCCTTTGATAAATTGCGCTGCCTGTACACGTGTGTACGAAAGTTCTCTGCTTCGCCATTTTTCACACGATGCAAACTTGCGATTAATCCTCAAAGACTCAGGCTAGCACTAAATCAGTTCAGTTCAGTTCAGTCGTGTCCGACTCTTCGTGACCCTATGGACCATGTCACGCCACGCTCTCCGGTCTCTCACTATCTTCCTAACATCAGATAACTTCATCTGCAGTGCCTCGAGGATGCCATCTAACCATCGCGTTCGTTGCCTACCCCTTCTCCGGCGACCCTCAACCTTTCCCAACATCAAATCTTTCTCCAGCGACTCCTCTCTTCTCATCAGATGACCAAAGTAGCTGAGCTTTAACTTTACAATTTGACCCTCCAATGAGCAGTCAGGGTTTATGGTCGACAATATCGACTGATTTGATCTTCTGCCAGTCCAAGGAACTCTCAAGAGTCTTCGCCAGCATCACAATTCAAGCGCGTCAATTCTTCAGCGCTCAGCCTTTTTCACAGTCCAACTCTCGCATCCATACATACTGGACAAAATTACCAAGAAGTATCACCTACGTGTGTCAGCGCTTATAAACCAACGGCTTATTAGCCCCACAGTTTTTCTTCGATTGTTTTCACAATGCAGAACACTGATTACATATAGGGTTTTTGTTTGCAACCTCAGGTCTTTCACCAATCGCCTTCGTATTGTGACTCTTCATCACTGCATAGAGTACATGAATAAAAATACCTTGGTATCATTCTTACTCACTATATGTCATGGTGAAAGCACATCGATTACATCACTGATAAAGCTGTTAAGAAGGTTGGTTACTTGAAGCGCACAGCCCGAGTAGCTCCTAAAGAGGCCAACTGCTGATGTACAAAACGTTATTCCCGCCTATTCTTGAATACGCATCCAATGTCTGGAACCCACATAAAAACCGTGAAATTGATCAAATCTAATGTGCCCAATAGATAGCTGTAGGATTTATTTGTCGCCGCTACGATTTTCATTTTTCGCCCTCATCTGCATTGTCTTCTTTAAAACTAATTCCGCTCTCATCCCGCCGTAAAACTGAGTCCCTTAAACTTCTTCATTCTATAGTGCATTGTTCCAATTGCCTTTCAGAGCACATCTTGTTTTCAGAACCATCTGCTACTACTAGGAGCCATTAAAATCTTAATATACAACCTTTTTTTTTTTTTTTTTTCCCGCACCAACGCTTTACGCTTTCAAATAGAGTTTGTTTCCTCACACTGTAGAAAGTTGGAACTCCTTACATTGAAACATCCGTTCATCATCAATTTCGGAATTTGCGTCGGCAATTGAGTCGTAGCATCAGAAGATATTATGTGTTGTGGTAATAGTTTTTGTTCTTGTTATATGTCTTTGAAGTGCTGAATTGCATGAAAGTTTTTTATACCCACTCCTGCTATACCGCTGAATTGAGTTGCAGTATTTTCAAATAAAAATAATAAAAACATACAATGCTGTCTTCTACAAGGAAGGAAGGCTTCAAAATGCACCGACAAGAGACAGGAAGCAGATCAACAACTGGTGAGATCCGCATCATTGCGCGGAACCGCATTGCGATGCGCATTTTTCACCATATTAAGCATCAGATCATTACACCCGGGGTCAGTTATATAGCACCAAATTTAATGCTTGCCCGTAGAAAGATGTGTCATTACAACAAATAGTCGAGCGGTTCTTCGTATGCTGCATCGACCGAGGAAAAGGTATAAGGGATGGATACTTCATCTTGATATCTTGGAGGCTGGTACGGCATGATGTAGTTGTAAGCACTGTGTCTTCCAATATTTTGCTTTATCCAGGGCATGAAGGCTTCCACACTGGTGTAGGCACTCCCATATTCTTGGCAATAGATAACCCCGCTGATGTTAAATGCTCGCACGGATGAAGTAACGCCGACTTGGACAAAACGACCCTTGCTGAATTCGAGAAGAAGAGGGCCTCCGGAGTCCCCCTGAAGAAAAAAAAGTGTGCCGATAAATTTGCGACAGTTTACAGGAATTTGATATCAAGACCTTAATTAAGCATTGTCGGCATTTTTTTGGTCTTTAATTAAGCTAATGTTTATTTACAACAACTATTATAGTATATTATATTACACTGTGGTATATTATACTGCATTATATGATACAATATCATATTATGTTATCCCCGCCGGGGTGGCGCAGTGGTTACGGCGTCGACTACTGTTCCAAAGGACGCGGCATAGTATCCCAGCCTCGGCGGCCGCTTTTCGCTGGTGGCGAAAAGCAAGGCGCCC
This sequence comes from Amblyomma maculatum, assembly GCA_023969395.1. Classification (NCBI taxonomy): domain Eukaryota; kingdom Metazoa; phylum Arthropoda; class Arachnida; order Ixodida; family Ixodidae; genus Amblyomma; species Amblyomma maculatum. Next base: position 1,634,220 of record JAJIZL010017327.1, on the reverse strand, counting down.
GTGTGCTGTGCGATGTCAGTGCACGCTGAAGAACCCCAGGTGGTCGAAATTTCCAGAGCCTGCCACTACAGCGTCTCTCATAGCCTGAGTCGCTTTGGGACGTTAAACCCCACAACCCAACCCAGCCCATATTATGTTATATTACATTAAGGACATGACATATACATATATATATACATGTTATATACATGTTATACACATGCATGTTATATACATTAAGGACATGAAAGCAGTAGGCGATTTCTACGTAATCAACGTATAATAACGTCTCAAGCAATTTTTGAAAAAAGAGACACTGCCTGCAAAAATGTTATTCTAGCGATTTCTTAATGAAATGAAGCAACTATTCCGTCTTGAAGTCTCGGCATAGAGCAATGTTCCTTAGCTTCATTGATCAATGGTCAGCTGCTATTACCCACACGAAGTTATGCAGTGTCGATACGCCTTCGCAATCTAAATGAACATTGAAGGTCACTCCAAAATATTTCCGCACTAAGTAAAGTCATTTTGATAGTTTGTTCTCAGTATGTTGACCTTTTTCAGGCAGCAACAGAAATCAGCCAAGATCAAGGCCATAATCAGTTTTTTTCTGATCGATGGCACACAAAAGGAAGTTGCTTCGAGGCCCTTTAGTCTGCGTGCTAAAGCAGCCGCTACTTAATTCTTTTTTTTTTTAAGTTCAAAACATCTGCAAGTCCTGTTTTCGTACTACGTTACGCATTTGTCATTTGATGGCAGTAAACTATTGACACTTGCTAGCTAGCATCAATTAGTCATCAGCGCCCTTTTATGCGAGCAAGTTGAGGTGGCGAACTTTTTCAAGGTCAAAAGCAGTTCTTACCCGACAGACAGTAGTGCCGTCGTTGCGGGCGCACAGCATACTTTCCGGCTTATACGTTCCAAAGATTAATTGACAAATGTTTTGCGGCATTATCTTAAGAGTCGTGTATTGAAGGTAGGGTGCGGAATTTGAACCTGCATTGTAAAAGGAATAAAAGCAGCAGCAGTTGCGCGCACACAATCGTTATATCTACACAGAAGCAAATGTTAATTATTTAGAACATTTTTTTTAGAACGCTCTCGTTTATTAGGGAAACTTCGGTATTCCAAAAGTGTTTGCCAGTTGTACACGTAAAAACTGAAGGCTTAAGTCCTGTTAGCATGTCCACCTATTAATAAAAAGTGACATATAATTTTCATTGCTGACTGTCTTCGGCCTCCTGATATAATAATGATCCTATTGTAGCCACCTGAGGTGAAATCTCGAGTGAAAGCTATCGCCCTGTTTAAACACGCCAACAATGCATGCATTGTCTTCCTTATGGCTACCCTTTACGAGTAAGGACTGAATTCGATGAAGGCCTGAACACGTATTGCTTATGCGTCAAGTTGCGATAAAAGCGAAATTTGGTGACAGAGGAGCAAGAACCTTTCGCTAGGTCCGATAGTGGGTATGCCGCATTCTGTTCTTTTGCCCTTTTCGCGTCAAACAAGAAAAGATTTCCAGTAAAGAACATTGATATCAATCAATCGGCTTACTGTGCGATCCTGATCTTTTTGTCACCAGAGGGAACGTTATTGTCCGTACGTTTAAAAAAATAGTTGTTTCTCCTTAAAGAGTACTCTCTGACGGGTGCAAATAAAGTGTTTTCTCTCTCTTTCTCTCCTGAAAGAGGCCGCTAGACAAAATAGCGATTTTTGGCCAAATAGTGAGTTTTCAGCTGTTACAGTGAATGGACAGTAGAAGCTGGAGAGAAATTTTAGTCTGATTGAATAAATTTATACGTCGGTGAAGCTTTTCTCAATCTTATATCTCCTTTTCCTACGCTCAACTTTGACATGCGCATTCGGGTTCTTGTTTTAAGCTTAATAAGCTTATAAAGAATAGTTTTTGGAATTTTTTTTTTCATTTTCAACCATGCTTCATAAGCCGAGCATGCCACGCTTAATCTTGGATGAGAGACGGGGGCGCCGATTTAAGTCCGGGAAAATGCACCGCGGAAACTATGGAGTTTCTCACTCCATAAGTTCGACATCACCACGGAATACAAGGTGGCCACTAGCACTGCAATAGAGGCATATGAGTCACCGCAGATACCCACCCCTCTCTTTGCAGGATTCAAGCATTACCTTCTTACAGAAGGAAATTCTGCAAGTTCCACATGGCGAGGCTGCAGCACAGGACTTAGGGTTCCGTGACGTCCTGCGCCGCATCAGTCAAGTGTCACTGGCCATGGTTACCTGCTGATGTCGCAGGCTAAGGGAGATTTGTAGTGAGTGCTAGCAATGAAAAAACCCCTGAACAGATTAGCGGGACTCGTGGTTCTAGTGGCCTGTTTACTTTCCATGGAAAAAATCGCCGACGATTACTGTGCTTCCTAATGCGAAATTTGAGCACAGCTAATCAGCTGTTTCAGCTTTTAGATAAATTGAGGTATGTGTTTCGGCTCGGGTGGTGCACATATCGAGATCCGCCGCCACCGATCCAGAGACCTGATTGCCTCCGTACAGGTGTGGCACTGAAGGAGTAATGAAGAGAGCAATTAAGATATCGAGAGGTCGCGGGAGGTAGCGTGTGGGCCCCAGAAACGTTGCGCGGCGAAGAGATAGCAGCGACTCACTGATGCCGCTGGCGAGTCAAGTCAACGTGGCTCTGCGTTTCGGCTTGGGATGCACGAACTGTGACCAACTGATACCGAGCCGGCGCTTCGGCAAGCGCAGAGCACCGTCGCTGCCATATCGAAAAAAAAGGGGGGGGGGGGGGGGGTACACGCAGCGGGGAACGGTGTCGGCAGGAGCGCGCGCTGCCCTGGCTGCGATGCTGGTTACGAGGGACAACGGCGACGACGACGCGAAACGCAGGAACGGGCGCCAAAAAGATGCGCTCTAAAACGTTCCCTTCCCAAACAATTGGGCAGGATCTTCGCGTCCACTTAAACCTTAACACTTGGCAACAAGAAGATCATTTAGGCGGCCCTCACAACCTCACACGCTATGTCGAGGCAAAGGCTCTGCGGATCTGAAGTCACAAATATTTCGCGCAACAATGATGCACTACTACTGTCGATTGCTTGCACCATGTTTCTGGGTAGGGCCTACTTATTCTGAATTGGCAGGCCTGCATTTTTTATCTTTTGCATTCCTGATGGATCGACTGATATTCGTGCGTACGTGTGTAGAATCAAACTGATCGCTGGGAAATGTAGTGAATAGAGCCTTTCAAAACAGTTTCGAAAAGAGAGCAGCCCCGATGAGTGATAATTCTTTTTTAGTATGCTGAGCGAAAGCCTGCCTTAGAAGGCTTGGCTGCGCCATTTGGCATTCCTTAGCTTCGAGAGGTGCAGCTTGTTGGTAGGTCATAACTAAGACGCTTCGCCATGGCGTTTTTGAAAGCATGTGGATAGCTTCTCTGGGACAAGCATTTTAAAGCTTACCTGGAGAAGTTTCGCCCCAGCCAGCAGCGATGACTTTTTTGTTAGTAATCTTCATTTTCTTCATTGGCAGGCAAATGGGCCACACGGTTGTAGAGTACGAGAATGGATACTTTACCTGGAGAAAAGGTGGCCATTCTTGGTGAAACGAGATTTACAGTGGATACTAATGATAATATAAGTCTGAACACAAGTGCTGTCAGCGAGTTTGGTCCCATGAAATGATTTCTACGAAGGAAGCCTCTATGGGAGCCCACATTCAGTTGTGTAAATCAAGCGTGTTCTTCTAGAAATGGTTGCAGAATTCTGCAAGCAATATCAGTCAAAGCCAAGATATTCAAGAAGTGCTTGAACAAAAATAAAGAGAAAAGAAGAAAGGTGAGGATACAAACGGGAGAGAAAAAGAACAGAACAGAGGCAGACAAAAGCAAAATATTAAGTGAAAATGAAGAGAAGGAGCCGGCGAAAATTGAGTGAACAATGGTGTCCATCGAACTTTTTTACCTTAGCCGTACCGAACTATCGAATATAACATTCGTTTTGATGCTGCAGTAGTTGAGAGTCTGACCCTAAATTAGGAGATCAGTATGATAAGTCGAAAGACAGCTAAATGTTTCCAACAAAAGCAGTATCAGGTACACTTGCACGCAAAAAGGCTATCAGCCCCAAGCTTGAAGCTGACGAAGAATACTTGTGATAAGGCGCCAGAATAATGCGGAATGACAACGAACGCCATAAATACAGCTTTACGCCGCTAAAGTCTTTGCAGATAAAGCTGGCATCTACCGTTGCACACACGTCGATAAAGCCGTATGGCGACGCCTCCTTTAAGGCTCTACACTAAATAGTTTCCAAGGTGTGGGAGTCCAGGACCAGTGCCGCAATATAACCACTAAGTGATGCGTCACAGCTCAGTTGAAGAGCACTTTAAGCTCTACAATGGCTGTTACTGGAGTGTATTTCAAGGAAGCCTACTTTCTCCTTTCCTATTTAAAGTCGCAATAACTGCTCTTTCCGGCACTTTGAAGAGAGATCGCAGGCAGCCATGCATATCACCATTTACTGATCACATTTGCATTTGGTTAAGCGGCTTCAAACACGTATTTAAAGGGTGCCAAACACATGTTTCAGGATTAAATTATTATCAAGGAGTGAGATTAATTATATGCGTAAGACACTCTAGCTCTGCTCTGTTCCCTACTGGAGAAGGAGACGATACATGGCTTCAGATAGACATTGGCAGCTCCCATATCACCGCGTTATGCTTTTTCGCATTTCTTGCGATTGTTCTGCAATCTTTTCTCCAGTGGTAACAAACCATGAACTCGATTACATCCACTATCGCCGTACGTTTTGCAATCTTTAGTCACAGGCTCACATATGAAAAATGCTCCTTTGTTGGTCAGACTTAAAGGCGCCCTCCGTGAATTACCTTCGATATTCCGCCCTGCATATTGGCATTAACGGCTAGAAGCTAATCACAAACGAGTATAAGGGGAGTATCGAAAGCTGGAGGGGAGTATCGAGGGTTGAGGAGTAAGGGGAGTATCGAGGGTTGGAGTATCGAAAGCGGCTACGAGTAAGCAAGTCCTTTCTGAGTCCCTATCGAAACCTCTCGGCCTTTAACTTTCGCGCCACTTTGCTTTCGACAAGCTCAAATTTCTAGGCTACCTTGTCAGCTCCGATGGCATCCGCCCTGACCCTGACAAGACGACCGCGATAGCGACGTGTCCGACTCCAACCGACAAGAGCTCCGTGCGCCACTGTTTGGGCCTGTGTGCATACTACCGGCGTTTGGTCGTCAATTTTTCTAGAATCGCAGAGCCCTTAGCTCGCCTCACGAAGGATGGCGTTCCTTTTGTCTGGAACCACGAACAACAAGCAGCGTTTGCCGACCTTCAAATGCATCTCCAGTCGTTATCAATTTTAGGCCACTTCGACGAGAACGCCGCCACGGAAGTCCACACAGACGCGAGCAATGTTAGACTTGGCGCCGTACTAGTACAGTGGCAGGACGGCAATGAGCGCGTCATCGCCTACTTCAGCCGTGCACTCTCTCGTTCAGAGAAGAACTATTCGACAACGGAAGAAGAATGTCTCGCGGTGGTGTGGGCGCTCACTAAATTGAGACCGTAACGTTACGGACGACCGTTGAGGGTCGTCAGTGACCATCATTCCCTGTGCAGGCTGGCGAACCTCAAGGACCCTTCTGGACGCCTTGCCTGGTGGAGTTTGCGGCTCCAAGAGTTGGGCTTTACTGTTATATAAGTCTGGCCAAAAGCACCCTGACGCAGACTGTATCTCGCGCAGCCCTGCCACTCGGCATGGCTCACGGTGATCTAGACGACGAGACCTTGATTGGAGTAGTCACAACGTCAACCCTTGCTAAAATGCAGGGTGAGGACCTTGAGCTTTGTCCGCTCATTGATTATCGTGAATACCGCGATCTATTACCACCTCGCGAGTACTGGCCTCGTTTTCGCAATGTAACGAAAGCTTGTACAAACGAACGTTCGAAGCCTCTCAGCTCATGAAACTATTAGTCGTTCCTGTGGCGCTTTGCAACAATGAGACAGTATGTGGAACCCTGTCGTGACTGCCAGCGCTGTAAAACGACCCCTCTGTTCCTGTTCCTCCGCCAAAATCTCCGTTTCATCAAGTTGGTATCGACTTATTGGCGTCGTTTCCTAAGTCATCTCGGGACCACAGATGGATTGTTGTTGCCACCGATTATTTATCATGTCATTGCGAAAAAAAAAGAAGCCCCTCACAGTGGTACTGCTGCCGAAATCGCTCAGTTTTAAACATTGTGCTTCGCCATGGCTTTCCAGCTGTTATCACAGACCGCGGAATTGTATTTAATGTACAGCTTGTGCAGGAAGTAATGCGGCTCAGTTGCACAGCTCACTGCAGAAGTACCGCCTATCAACTCCACACGAACGGAATGGCGGAAAGCCTAAACAAAACCCTCACCGATATGACTTCCATATACGTAGACGTCGATCACAAGAACTGGAATGCTATTCTGCCTTACGTCACGTTCGCACATAACACCGCATTGCAAGAAACTACCGGCAACACGCCTTTCCGCCTTCTCCATGGAAGAGAAGTGAGTACAACGTTAGATGCGATGCTCTTCCCGAATGGTACACCCACCTCCGTGTCTGACGCCGAGGAATTCGCCCAGCTTGCCGAAGAAGTCCGCCGACTAGCTCGTGATGCCCAGCGAAACAAACTCCGTCACCGGGAAGCCGAATATCACTGCGGTTACCAGGTCGGGGTATCGTTCCTAGTCCGAGAGAGAGGTCATTCCAAAAAAACTATTGCGTCGGTTTTCTTTGGGCCCCTATAGGGTCCTTCCCCGTATAAGTGCCGTGAATTACGAAGTCCATCCTGGAAGGACCGTCCGCTCGTCACGTCGTGCTTTTCAGATTGACATTGTGCATGACAGCCAACTGAAACCATACCGCTCGCGTTAAGTGCACTGTTTGCGCGTGCCGTTCTCTTCCTGCCTTAACATTGATTGTTTCTCCTTCAACTTTCTACTTTTTTTTTTGCTTCTCTTCTTTATGAATCTTTATACGAGGCGGGTAAATGCCCCATGTATTGCGGAAATGGTGTGACCCCTCGTGAGAAGAATATACACAAGTCCGCTGGTGATCGGAGGCTGCTGAACGGACTGTTGCTGTTGTCTGTTTCACCCGTAACAATATACTATTTATTGTTCCAGTGCAGTGTTTATCGCATGAATATCGTGTTACTCAGAAATGTCCGGTGCAGGAAAATTAATAGAATATGTGTTTCTGTTTTCGTGTCGAGCGAACATGCTATGCGAGAGAGAGGATGAAGAAAATGCGTTTTCGTCAACATTCTGTCGACAACAGCATGCATACAGTGCTGCGTATGCACGTAGATTCATACGCCATGACGGCTCATATATGTATTTTTGCATGCGCATGCATTATGACTAAAATCTTTAAAAGCTGGCACATGTAAGTGGATAGAGGGCAATACCAGCAAGACGGCGATATCGTTGGGCACTGGGCCACCAGTATAGTCAGGATGAACCATCGCCTTGACAACGCCAACCCTCTTCGCTAGTAGAGGGTCGTTGTGACCGTAAAGGACATCAACCCTATACACCTGAAGAGTTCCTCTGCGCAAAAAGAAAGAAAATGAAATCTGTCACAGTGGTAAGAGCGTCACACATTTTGAAGCATTCATTCATACCGCGGCCTGCATAATAATGCTCCATCAGTACGTAACTTGTAAAATACTTATTAGCACTGTAGCTCTTAAGATGTACAGGTCACCTTGCCGAGAGATTACGTTTTGGAAGAAATAATAACTATTGGCTAGGTGTAGAGGGCTATACCTATAGGGCAATGCATATGGTGAGAATGAAACGTGGGATAGGGTGCAAATGTCTGATGAACCTATTACAGCGTTAATTTAAGCTGCATCTGAGTTTCGCTTATAATGAACGACATCGCTCGAAAAAGCGTGCAGCTTGAACGAAGAAAGATTGGCACAAATAAGTCATGACCGGAGCAGAAAAATTGTGAGACCCGGCGCTGTTGTTGCCGTACGCGTCAGTAACGTGAGTGTCAGGCACACTCTTTACACCCCGCTAAAGCCTAACATCCCGGTTCCGTAATGCCATCAATTGATAGGACTGGGGTATGTACTAGTGCGTACAAGGCGCTAATTAGGCTCGAGAACAAGTCGCAAACAGTGAAATGAAATACGAAGTGACAGATTGTAAGTAAAAGTTTCCTAACGCTTGCGTGTTTTTTATAAATAATTTATACGCAGCAAATATGATCTGTCGGAAACTCGTAGGAACTGAGCTCTCCTCTAAGCAGAAGGCAGTTAGATTTATATCTCCTAAATGCCACCTGACGCAGCTTTACAACGCAATTTTATATGGTTCTCCGGGACACTATACCCCTAATTGATCCATGATATAAATGCTCTAATATATCCGGCAGAACCGAGCACGAAAATAATAGTGTTCTCAAATTACCGAATGTAGGAATACCTTGTGCAAACATTTCGGCAGCTTTTTTATTGTATTTCTTTTCTCAATTTTTGTTTCTTGGCGCAAATAACGGTGCGAATATCTTGTGCCATGTTTTACTGTTCATATTTACGTGCAAGCAGTTAAATTTAAGGTCCCTATTTGCATCTCATCCGTAGAGTCAGACGCAGAAGTGGTGTACACCTTTCGAGTATCATTTGGATGCATTGCCGAGCCTTGAATAATAGCGCCAGTTGTCAGGTAGGCGAACACAATACCGCTTTTAACCGGAGGCTTGTCAATGCGCACATAGCATTCCGTGGTGCTTCTGTTTGCAGCTAGGTAGGTCGTAATGAGTGCGTCTGTGAGTAATAAGTATAGGTATATGTGTTGGACAAATGATATAAACTATATTAATTATGGTCTCCGTAGTACGTCCCCATATTTCGCCTCATATGTAATACCCCTGCCACAAGAACACATTCGACCCTCATTGAACTCAATCTGCATTCAACTCAAGATCGAGGTTGTCGCACGACAACTTTGAAGTGCAATCGAGCTCGAGCCTGCTTGATTTCAAGCTGCTTCCTCAAGCGCTCTTGAGATTTCGAGCACACTCGAAAGCAGTCATCGACACCTTTGTCATCAGCGGAGCTCTAAAATTTGAAAACAAAGAAATGCGATAGAACCGCAAATAACAGATAAATGTATTAAAAGGCATAATAGAACATTTTGAAAACATTGTTAGACATTCGTAGAGCATTAAGCTTGTTTATATTAAGCTAATTTTATAATCTCTAAACCACGGTCCATCGCTTGTAAAGATGGCGTCGCGTTGGCGCAGAAACTGTGGAGAGAAAGAGAAACTGCAGTTACCTGAGGCGCCAAAAGCGAAACGATGCTGTGTACGCTGAAATCCCGCAATCATTACCCCCCATCTCGCGTTTCTTTTTGAGACTCATTGCAACTGACGGCAGACGACAGCAGACGACAAACCACCATGTACTTTAACTGTAGGCAGACGAGCGTCCCCTAGCACACACGAAGAAAATTTCTCAATTCCCATTGAAAACTCCTGTGTAGCACCGAATGCTTCAATCCTTCTTGAAAACCCCGATGCAGATCGAGTTCAATGACGATCAAAAGTATTCGTGTGACAGAGGTATCAGCTTTTTTTTTACGTTGCTTCGATGTAGTTCGGTTTTGTCCGGCACGAAGCATTATCCGATTGTCCTCGATTAATCCCTCATATGTGTTCAAAGGCGGTCGTTTCTTCACAACGAGCATGTCGGGCTGATTGAAACTGCTGCTGCGCGCTGAACAGGAAGTACTTTTTCGGCTTGTTTTTAAGTTTCGATTCCTTGGTGTAATAAACCGTCCATTCGTTGTTCTGGTGAACACATTATTTTTTAAACTTTGCTTCCCGTACAACTGTCGCAAAACCTTCATCATCACGATTTTCGTATGCCCCGGCAGAGACGTATGCTTTTCTCAATGTAAAAATACATGTTTCCCACCTTCGATTATCCCGTAAATATAATTTAGCATGTACAATTCTTTGATATGTACTCAGCAAACAGTTGGATAACCTTAGTACATTGCAGGGGCTTAAGCAGCGGACACCTCTTAACCATCTGACGAATCTTCTTTTATATAAAAGCAAAGTTATTCTTTGGCGCCTTTGTGGTTCCTGTAATTTTGCCAGCCGTTCTTGCTCCCGGGGTTGCTGATTGTTTTTAATTTCAGGACTTTGTTGCTATTTTCAGTACTTCTGAAAGGCAGGCCTTCTTGCAAAATTTTAGTGCCGTTAGACTAAGTACTTGGCACACAGTCGCGGCGGTCCTGAAATCGACTCAGCGACCACTGCTTCATAGGCTTGTCATTCGAATATCGGCAAATTTTGAAAGCATGTCGAAGAGTGTTTGCAACGCATTACCTAGCGATTCAGTTTGTCCGGGAAGTTTAATTACTAAATCATTTTGAGAGGCATGCTTGCTAAGAAAAAAAAGCCAACTTTTGAAAGTTCGATGTGGAGATGCGAAGTGATATGTACGATGATATAATAGCCTGCTCTCTGCTGATGCAACTGAAAATCACAAGTGCCTTGTGATAAACATCACAAACTGGCCAAATATGGGCACTTGATATTAGCCCTCAAAATGCATTTTACCTACGCCTCGTGTTTCAGCAGTACCGCATGAAATATACCCATTAGAGATTGAGAATTTAGCAGCATGTACTCACATTTTTATGCAGTGGCCGGCAGTGAGGACATGACGCCTGGTTATAATGGTTCCTCCGCATCTAAATTGGCCATTGGTTGTGTAAATGGCTAATTGTACCTGTAATTACGAAAGAAAAAACATTGCTCTTCCTTCGTGCTTGCCACATGATCATATTATTTGATGAGCTGACGGTACGTAAGCAAGAAGGTTTTCGGATGGATTACCAACACTTGCGTACTTTCGTGTGGTTGCATAATAAGGTATCTCAGACGCCATGGCACAGGTAAAGGCTTTTTTGCTTTTTTTAGACCAGGCACGATAATGTGGAAGCTGAAAGCTTCAACTATTCCAACATTTAGAGTACAGTCCGCACTCGGTATGTCGTCCGAAATTCTCGACTTGCGAGCTCACCGCCCAAAGGGCATTGGTGCAGCACGCATGCGAGGTAGCCAGGACCAGTGGAGCCCTGGAATGAGGGAACCACCCGTGCTAAGGAGTCTACAACGGTGGCGAAGAAGCGGCTGCAGGAAGACTCTCCGAGACTAACCAAAAGACCTCAATAAAGTTTTTCACTCACTCGCTCACTCACTCACTCACTCACTCACTCACTCACTCACTCACTCACTCACTCACTCACTCACTCACTCACTCACTCACTCACTCACTCACTCACTCACTCACTCACTCGACTTTAGATGAAATGTTGAAATGCGTATTTCTGCTCACCTCGTCCTGTTATTTCGCACCCTTTACGGCAAAAACGGCCCGAGTGGGCACGTGATCAGAGCTGAGTGGGTGCCTCAACCAAATGTGACGAACATCTAGAACGATACTCTGACGCCACTGGGTAGTAGTTGTAGCATTTAAAGCTCGGGTGTGTCATTATTACCTGGAGGAAATGCTTTCGCCGCCATCTGCACGAGTTTCTAAGGTCGATTCATCCATCGCGGGAGTACGGGAAAGATTACGCTTCTTAACTGAGGTGGCTATGCCCTTCGGCCCAAAAACTTGGATTCTTCCTTAAAATTAGCAGTGGTCGGGTCCCACGATTCTCTTCTTTTTGTGTTGATCAAGCTATTTAAGTCCAATGTATTTACCCATTCGACACCTTTAAACCATATTTTAGGTCGACATTGCACCTTCACAAGATTTCGTTGAGGCTTTGTGCCGAGAACCCCCTTTTTTGTGTTCCATAATAGCCAATAGAAATCAAAACCAAATCTTTCCTGCATTCCTGCGCTTTTTCTTTGTGAAAAAAAAAAAAAAGAATGCAGTACTGTTAGCTTTTCCTCTAGACAGTATTAGAAGACTATATGCGTCGAAAGCGCCTGCGAGAAGCAGCGCCTCGGGACTCTGATTCGTTGAGGGACGCATCGCCATTGATGCCATTATATTAGCCGCACAACCCAGCTTGGTACAGCGCGCCACTCAAAAATCAGATTCAGGTGCCTGCCGGTCCTTTTTTTTCGTTGGTTCTCAGTGTGCGACATGCTCTGTTTCCAGAGAGATATTGAGCCATTGCTGCAAGATTATTGTAATGGATTGCATCAACACTTTGTAAACATGGATCCGAACGTCATTCAAATGTGTTCTGCGCGGGAATCAACTGTAAGTGAAACGGCAAGAGGCCGCACGTCTTTACGTCTAACTGGTACAGCAATCCTCCGGGCCCGTCTCATGAGCTGTTGTTCAATTGTGGCGTCATATCAAAATATTCAACGCCGTTAGTCAGTTTCTCCTGGTGGGCATTGTTTTATGTTGGAGCGCTAATACACGGTGCCAAGATAGCAGCGGATATGGAGACACGTGTTCAAGCACGTGTTGGCACTGATGCTTTAGTGACACTCAACGATATGTTATGTTCTCACTTTATCCATGCATGGTGACAAGAAAGTGGCTGTAGCCGGGCCGGTGAGGTGTGGTGCTTATGGCACTCCACTGCCCACCAATGCAGGATTGAATCTTGGCCGCAGCGGCCGCTTTGCAATGGAGGGGAAGAACATGCCGCCCGTGTGTTGTGCTTTGACAATGCGCGTTAAAGAATCCCTGGTGCTCGAAATTTCCGGAGCGCTCCACTATAGTGCTTCTCATAGCCCGGAGTCACTTTGGAACTTTAAATACTCTAAACCAACCACCTGGAAATTATTTGTGACCGGTATGTTTTAGTGATAGAATCTGTCATAATCACCATAACCATCATCATGATCATCTGGGCTCTCGGAATAAAAAAAAAACGTTAATAATCTATTTCTTGCCAAAGCCTCCATTTCCTTCCTCATTGGATAGCTTTCCTTCGTGAAGCAAATCCTATTATATCTTGTTACAGTTGCCAGTGCTTTCGCAAACTTAAGCGCGATATCTGTCAATGTTTGATGTTAGTGATAAGCTCTGCGTGTCTTACTTTCGTTGCAAGGACAACAGGCACTTGCGATACTCGGAAGCCGAGGTCGCAGTGTCATCAATGTCGTCGGCAAGCGGAATGTCGGCAAGCGGAATAAGCGGAAATAAAAACAACCTTTGTAGTAGGGGAAAATGGCATGTCGCGTTACGAATGCCCGATTTGAAAGCATATACTGGTTATGTACGTACAGCCTGAAATCTAAAGTTTTTGTTAGTGCAATCTCTGAATTACACGCCACAAATTTAGGCATATGAGGAATTTGAATTGTCAAACTTTCTCGCGTTTCTCAATTGAAGGGAAGTTTAGATGTGTTAAGCTTAGTCTTTACTAAGTTTCGGAACCTGGCTGCTAATGAAACCATGTTATGTCGATCATAGTGTAAAGATTGCAAACGCTTCTCATTTTCGCGGCCGCTGTTCTAGAAGGATGCGAAATCTGCAAACGCTATAAGACTTTCTTTATTATAAGAGAGATTCGAAAGGGCTTCTGATTTATTTTTAGTGCAGGTTACAAGCAATGTGCAAGGCTAATAGCAAACCTTAAAATCTCGTCATTTGTTTGCTTACAGTTGGTGGAGAAATGACCTGGGCGTAATTCTTTTTTCCCTAGGTGATTTGAAGAAACGCTACGAAATTTCCACTCGCTTCAAGTCTCGTCTTGTAAAACCTACTTTCTTAACTTTAACACAGTTAGTGTTTCTGTGAGTTAATCAAGATGCCGATTCATTTACGACAAACTAGAGCATGATCTCATGGCACGGTGCCACTTTAGATTATCCTTCAATTTATTTTCTCGTAAACTTTTAGTTGTTAGCGCTTCTCTCATGCAAAAGCCTTACTGTCAACAGAAGGTGCAATTTTAGACCTGAACTCTCGTGTTGTCTTCCCCGTCGCGCAGAACGACGAGATCGCTGTGTTATCGCTGCAGATGATTGCGCCTCGTGTAAAACTGCAACTCGCTCTCGCACTGTGCAGTGAACCTCGTCCTTTTTATGACGTTCCATCCGCACCGCTCAACCTCGATAAAAATGCCATACATTTACGCTATCTCGCTAAAGACAGATCGCAGCCGTGCCGTACGGACTGCTAGAACTATTGGACATCGAGAATACAGAATAACCCGTTGCCGAAAAACTTACCAAGAGCGGAAATGAGCTAAGATCTGAGTGCCAGCCGCAGCCACGGCAGCTGCCGTGGCTACCGCTCGTTAAACTTGGTGGACGAATAGTTGAGTCCCGCTAATTTTTTCACTAGCCAAGCTCTACAATATTGTTTAATTCGGCTGAACTAAGTCATAGAACGTGTTTCCAAAACGGCAATTTACAGCAATTTTGAGCAGTGTTACCTGCATTTAGCAAATCGTTCTGAGGGAGAGTGTAAATTCAGTAGAATGGTGCATGACATATTCCGAATTGGTTGAATGTCAATACAATCCAAGTTCTCCCACTTACCATCCATGGAAATTGAGCAGGGCTTGCAGATGTTCCATTGTAGATAAGTTTGGGGCCGCCGGAAACTCCGCACCCTTCGAGTAAATGAATACATATTGACAATATTAGAAAATTACATTACCTGTCGCTGATGCGATTTTCAAGACGAGAGAAAACATATTACATACAGCGCTTTTTATGGCGTTCCATGGAGGCGTAAGTAAATTAAGATAACGAAAATAAATGCTTTATGCTGAACATTACTATGGGATAACAGCGGGAAATATTTATACAAAAGAGGGGCAAGTTTTATTTTAGCATTTCTGTTGTCTTTCCTGTAGCAGGGACCCTAGGCTTTGAATTGCGGAAACATATTTGAGGAACACATGATAACTCATCATTCACAAGAATTTTAGGGGCGGCATTTCTGTCTCTTCAGTAGTATGTAGTTTTAATTCAGTTTTCTGTAGCTTTTATGCGTAAAAATCGTCTATGCAGTTCAATGTCTCCTGCGCAGTTTAGTCGCTCTTCAGGTTACTATGCCTTATCTGCGGAGAGGCATTCGCCCTGGCCATACATACGCAGTTACTCCAACTGCAAAAGCCGCGGCTTACAAAACACTTGCACAAATGGCTAACATGTAGTTTCAAATAAAATTTTCTAATTCACGCTTAACTAAGTACGCAGATGAAGTGACGGTGTAGATTACCTGTCTAGCTTAACAGGGACGAAAAAAACTAGTACAATATGGCAATATACTGTGTCCATTTTTAACGCGGTGCGCTGTTTCAACAGCTCTGAACGTTGATGTGAATCAGCTGCGGCATTAGCTCTCCTTAGAGCACAAGTTGACCTGCTGCAGCCCCAGATTTCTTCCACTTCGTCAGAAATATTCCACTGCTATTTACATCCAGGCACTGAAAAGAAACGATGTTTTTGTGGGTGGAAAAAGGGTTATCACACGGGTACGAAATGATCACATCTGTAAGTATTCCTTTAGAGAGGTCAAACGTCTCTCACGGTTAATTATTTCAATAAAACTACTGATTCTAATGATTACAGCACTTTTAAGTCTGCTCCAAACGACCGGAAGGCATACTTGCATAAACGAATACGCGTGAGGCATGTCTTCGTCATAAGGCTTCAGCAATAATCGCGTAATTAATACTTCTCTTATCTTGGAGTGCTATAAGAGCACCACAGTAATGATAGCGAACTCTGCGTTCACCAACCTAAAGTCCTTTAAATCTGAGGTCGGCACCGTCAGTAAGGTGTGCGGGACGAAGCCCCCTACGTTCGAATGTACAGTCGTGAGCAAAGATGGTATACGACACTCAGTCTCTGTCGTAGCTCGAGAAAACTGCGTGCTAACTTCGTCTAGCAACAGCTACCTAAGATCGAGACAATAGTGCCGGTGCCCCATTTTATCCACATGCATGTGTCACTGTCGCTGTCCCTTACGCTCTTGCTAGATGGCATTTCGATACAATTTTCTCGAGCTCTGTCGCTGGTTCAGTGCTGTTTACCGCTTTTGCTCACGACTGTACTTTATTCTGAACGTAAGAACTATTCTTACGTGGAGAATTTCGGAGTGCAAATTTTTTAACGCGTTGCCACGAATTGTTTAAGCGAGTAGATAGGAATATTGTACCGGAGGCACAATACTTACCAGCAGCATTTATCTGTAAACACTCCGCGCGGAACTGTAAATGGTAGACGTGCCAAATCAATGAGGTTAGAATGTTCTTTTGCATAAAAAATCGCTGCATCACAAAATGGGTTCTACGATCAGGGTTGTCAAGTGATAACGTTTTTCATCAGTAATCAGACATTTTATTCCAGGGAGGAACACAGCATTGGTGTCGGAAATTTACATGATATGTGAGGTCTACTTGTGTCTTGTAATTTCGCTGAGTTAAACACTAAATCACTCCATCCACCTAAGAGCTAGAAAAATGGCCGCCAGTAAAGCGTGACTCAAATGTATCACTGGATGGGAAATTCTAGAAGAATGCTCTATGTAGACAAACAAGTATGATCTTTCTAATGGGGTAAATATCTCATTTGAGGAATAAGAGGGAATAAAAAAAATCACCGAATAGGAATTTTAGAAAAATTGTTGTAATATTTGGGTCAATATTTGATTTGAGGAATAAAAGGGACTCAGCTGAGTCTCCTGATAGAAATTTATCATAGACAAACCATATGTTCTTTCTAGTGCGGTCAATATTTGATTTCAGGAATAAGAGAGACTCAAATGAATCACTGGATTGCAAATTATAGAAAAATGCTGTAAATAGGCAAGCCAGTGCGTTCTTCTTTCGTCGGGTCAATATTTGATGTACTGAATAAACTGACACTGACGTCCAAAAGGAAATATCTCAGCATTTTGTCGTACTTCAGCCGCGTACGTAATTGTAGTCATTTTTTATTATTCTGTTTGAATTTGTCAGAATTCGCAAAGCAACATGTCGAACAAGACAAACGAAGCATACAATATAAAACTACACATTGAAAAATGTTTCGGATTTTGCCCAGCGTGAAACTCAAGAAATAGTCCTAAGCGGGTAGACATTAAACGCACGAATTGAGCCTTCATGCTGATCTATCATTCCATAACGCAAACAATATCTAGTGGTTGGTTCGCAAATGCACACATCATATAATATTACAATTTTTACTACCATACTTACCGGCTTCAAAAGGATTGTAAGAATGCCGACTCCAAAGAGCAAGAAGTTCATTCTGCGTTGTTTTTCCTGTGAATTTTTGTATAGAGCGAAGGCATGAATGAGAAAAGCTGCTAAATTTATCAGTTCCAGTAATATTTCTCAGATACGCCATACAGTGCCTTCTTGGTCTACGCGCCTTCATTTTTGCTAATTTCAGTGCAGCCGACCATCCTGCGTAAAACGTGAAATCAATTCTGGCTATTACAACCCAAGTGCCCAGTGGGCGTCACTTTATACACACCACCTGTTAAAACACCCGTCGCTAATTCAACGTCGCTAATTCAATTCAAATTTGATGAAGCCATAATATCCTTTCCCTTCCTTGAACTAATTATTTTAGGCCGCACAAAATTTAATGAAGTCATAATATGCGGCTTAAAATAATTAGTTCAAGGAAGGGAAAGGAGCAGTACCTGCCACACTTGTTTCTGTGGACACATGAACCGCGCCGTAAGGGAAGAGTAGAAGGTGGGATTGAAAGTGAATAGAGAGAAGGACTAGCCGTAGTGGAGGGCTTCGGAGTAATTTTGACCACCTGGGGATCTTAAACGTGCGCTGACATCGCACAGCACACTCAGCTTAAAAGCGATCCCTCTGGGCTCCAAACTTTTGACAAAGGCTGTACTTCCTATTGCATTCTGTTCATATTAAGTGCAGGTGTCCACCAAGAAATGAGACATATATTGTGTCTTCCTTTCTCCAAAACTAAGCCCTTTAAAGACTTTGAACGGCTTACCTGCCCTGTGGCACTCTCTCATTGCCAAAAATTCTCGGAAATAAAAGGTGATGGTAAAGGCGTTATCGCGCCTACTTTTGAAGCGATGATTAAGCGTCCCCATCACATTGTTATTCACAACTAAATCATGGCAACCAGTACTCAAAAGCTGTTCCTGCTTTTGCTTGCTTACCGTCAAGGCGGAATACTTAACCAGTGCGTGCCGCTGCAGAAGACTGGTCGAAATGAATGGCGAAGGACATGAATTTCATACCACATATATATTGAGCTTCTCAGTGTCATTATAACGAAGATTTTGCAGCCGATTGCGCCTGCCCCAAACAGCTGTTTTTATTCTCGTCCGCGGCGAAAGCCTAAAATCACACTTTTTTACCACTCCTTTTCAAGAGTGAAATGTTGTCATCTAACAGGCTGTTTTCGTGAATGAGAGAAACAGCTGAAAAGAAAATAGCTCAAATAGACACGTCCCGCATGGACAATGCCATCAGCTAACAAGAGCGTTTCGTTCTTTTTGCACGTGACAAGTGTTATTGGAGGGAGATTTTTTTTTAGGATAAGTCAAGTGCATAAAATACTTTTGGATTTTGCCATGCCTCGCACAGAGAAACTTCGCGACGGGGATGTTTTAGGTGGAAACAATTGGAAATTAAATAAACACGAGAACAACTTTTCGATAAGCCATATCCCACCTCTTCTGTGTGGCTCACCACAAACAATCTGCCTTTATTTCGTTGTCCGTGTGATTGATGTTGCCGTGGAATTGAGACATCGCGTTTCATACTAGGCTATTCTTGGCATGGGCTCCGGTTTTTCTGCAGTAAGGTGATAGCAATTCAAGGGGCATCGCATTTAAAGCAGTACCTACTTGCAGAAGTAAACGAACCACGAGAGCTCAGCTTGAACTAAACCTATTTTGAGGGATTTTGAGCTTCCCGCGTCCCCAACTGTGTGCCCGTAAGAGCACCCTTCATTGCTGAACATTGTGGCAGCCACAGTAGGTAGCCTGCCTCTGAAACGCGTCACCCTTAAAGCCTTTCACAATTGACAAATCTAATTTCAGTCAATTCATGAAAGAGCACATCAGAGAAAAGAGAAGGCAGCGAGGTACATTTGAGCTCTACTTTAGGCGCCTTGGGGAACACTGTATAAGCATTATAAAGAGTTTAGGAGCTTGGTTATGGCCAACTCGTTTACCTAAATCTTGCAAGGCTTTAATCAGATAAAACATTTGAAAGAGCTACATCAGCTTCATTCAACAGCTTTACTGAGCTTGAGGTGCGGACTGTATAATATATGCATACACTTATAGCGGAATAAACAGTCAACAGATGTGCTTTAGGTGGTCCCTTTCTAAGCGTATTTTCGCCAGTTTTTCTTCTTGTTTGCGCGGACCTCAATGACTGAAAATCCAGATTGCAGCATATGTTCTCACCCAATGGGCAATAAAAAACCAGAAAATGCTTACGGCGCTGATACTTTTTGAACTGAAAACTATAAGCGTTGAAGAAAAGATTCATACAACACCGGCGGCTCGCTGCAGGTATAATGAGAACATTTGTCTTTAGCCTAGGCGACAAAGATAGCGCGAACTCAAGAAAGTGGAAAGCTGCCGCATTTATGGAGGCTCAGACATACGGGTTCCAGATAGTGTGTATTCTCATATCTCACGATATTTCTTGGTTCGTGAGCACGATCATTTCATGATTTCGCTTCACAAGAAACAGCCGGTGCATGCAGCCACTGGGATCTTAAAACAGCTCGTATGTATATAAAAAATTACAGAGAATACGTGCGCTGCACCGCCGGGTCTTTGTCGAGGCGCTACATTAGCTGTCGCCGCCTTGTGGCGCTCTGTAAACGGAGTGTAAATAGGGCAAGTGAGCGGAACAGCAATTATTCACTACGTAATTGTTTACTAAAAAGTTAGCAAACGAGTACGATATTCAGCAGTGTAATGTTCTGAAGTATTACTAGTAATTAAAAAAACGTAAGGTCTTTTTGTTATGCCATATGCTGAGGTAAAGAACTGGAAAGTGATGTATATACTGTATACAGGCAGGGGGCGGCAGAAAGTTAGGTGGGCGGATGAGGTTAATACGTTCGCGGGGGTCAAGTGGATGCAGCTAGCACAGGACGGGGTTAACTTGGGAAATATGGGAGAGGCCTTCGCCCTGCAGTGGGTATAGTCAGGCTGATGATGATGATGATGATGATGATGATGATGATATACTGTATGCTGCTTAGTCCGCTTAGAGCACGTGCGGTGATAACCACCTCATTTCATTCTGGCGAAGTTTGAAGCAGAGAAATGCATGGAAACCAGATAACAGCGCGGTGTCCCGCGTGTCTATCACGTCCTTGTCGTTTTTGCGCTTCGGGCTTTGCAAAGATGAACAACGCACTGCACCAACCAGACAAATGGTCACTTGTTGCTCCTCAGCTCGCATATGAATACGGCGCTTGACACCACGCAAATGGCGGTCATGTGCGGAAGCAACAAGGGGGCGTGACGCGAGTGACAAAAGCACCAGGTGAACACGTCGGGGGGAAGTAGCCCGTGTGCTATAACCACCTCAACTTATTTTGGCCAAGTCTGAAGCGCACAAAAGATAGGGATGCGAGATATCAGCGCTGTGTCATCAGTATCTTTCATGTCCCTGTCTTTTTTGCGCTTCGGACTTCGCGAAGATGAACACATTCTACCGACCAATCGATTGTTCAGCCTTGTTGCATGGCAGAAGTAGAATGGTGGCGAAGGCTGGGCTTAAAAGCGGTTCACGGTACCGCAGCATAGCCACAGGTCGGAGGCCAATCACTCAGATTAAAAAGTTATACTACTACTAATTAAAAGTATCAATCAACATAAGAGGAATATACGTTTTGATAACTTTGCTTTTGAATGAAGTCTTTCTTAAATTTTTAAAAAATCTTGCAACACTTTTATCGCGCCCCCTTGATGTTGCATCGGTCATGACGAAACTTTTGGGGCCTTTTTGTTAGGTTCTTGCGAAGTAAGCAATCAGAGGCAACCAAGGCAACGGAGATAACGAAGCTGACGAAGCACGAAACGGTTTCTTATTGCTGTCTGCTGTGGTGCAGGTCTTGGTGCGCCCGGGAAAGCGCAAAAATTTAGTGCGCAAGTATAAAATGTCCCTTTTGCGAAGATTTCGACGTCCTTTCGGGTCGCTGCTCTGTCGCCGTTTGATGAGATTTAATATCCCCCTGCAGCCGTATTTTTTTGTTTTGTCCTCTTCGACGTGCGGCCAGTGCGAAGACTTTTTGCAGCATTGTATTGCGCTTAGCGCTTTATCGCAACAGGAGCCCGCACAAAGTGAGGAAGCGATGCTCTGTGGCCCATTGCACAGCGTGGACTCAACCGTCGGTGTCTTATCACACCGCTTCCCGACTGACTTTCACCGGTGAGCAGATCTAGAGGTTGCACGCAGACTCAATGTATGCTCTAATGCTCGTGTGTTAAGCACGTTTGTCGATGCTAAAGCTGTCTGAACTGGTGCAACCTTGAAATTGCGTTGAAAACTACTGTATTCTTTCTGCCGAAGGATTTAAATGTGGAGAGTAATACCGGTGCTCTGTGCTTCACGTGTGTCTTGATGCACCTGCTTTAATGAGATTTTCATTTCAATTGCAGCTGCCATAGCTTTGTTTTCTGTGCATGCATGTTTTTTATTTGGTGATGTTCTGTGGCAGGCACTTCAAACTTTTTCAATGCCTCGGCTGCGATCCTTGAGATGATTAGCCCGATTAAACAGCACTACTGGTTGTGCTGTCTGCGACATGCATTTTTTATTGTTGTGCTTTATTGCTGTATTTGCTTGGTTGATGCAATAAACCATGAATATTAAAACCATAATGGTTCACTTGGTACGCTCTGTTGCGAATTGGCCACGACTGCTCGGTCGCACCAGTGTTTCTGGACCGCACCTTACTGTGCTGAGGGACAAAATACATGACCAAAGTACTTGCATGACTTGCAGCAGTGTTTGCATTATGAATTTGCAAGCTTGGTGTATGTTTGGAAGTGTTGCTGCCTTTCTATGCCGCCACCTTTGCCAACCACTTTCATTGTGCTGGAGCAACTGCTTATAAACAAGGGCGTAAATCACAGAAACTGGAGTTCTTTTAGATGACAAAGGTTGGCGCGCGCTGAAAGGCAACAACCTGCAACAGATGCAAGCTCGTCAATGCAACGCGGTGGTTAAAAAAAAAAAAAAAAAACTTGTTTATAATTCGCGCCAGATAGAACATATGCGTGACGTCGTTCGACGTCATGGCCCCCCAGTTTTCATTGGGTGCTGGAGTCCCATGAGCCGCCATGTTTCGTACGTATGGGCGCTTATGGAGCCTTCGTTACCATAGTACATATAGCTTGCTTGTTCCTTCTCAGTTCGCTTACGAATACGGCACCTGGAACCACGCAGGTAGCGGTCATGTAAGATGGAGGTCAAGCAACAAGGGGGCATGACGCAGGTGATAATAACCCCTGTTGAAGACGGCGTGGAGGAACTTCTCTGCTGGGCCTTACATTTCTCGAGGAAACCTTTGATCCGTTGAGACGTGAGTGTGCTTGAATAAGCAAGCCCCTTTCTTTGCCTTCTTAGTTTCCCCCGCATAGAAGCGGCTGCGTTTGTTGTACCGCGAGCCACACGGAAACGCTACAAGCTTTCTTGGTTAGTACTGCCGCTTGCCGCGAACCTTTGAAAGCTGGTTTTGTTGTTATTTTTAAGAACCGCCAGTACGTGTCCTTATCACTGTGATTCTGACACGCTGAACAATGTTTTTCTTGCTCAGGGCCGCGAGACGCGGCTTTATCAATTTCCTAGTCGCGCAATATGCGCCAACATATATCTTGTGTACTATTCCAGCCGCTCATGTCCGTTGCGCATGCTCCAGGTTACCCTGGCCATTTTTTGCGCGCTTGTCTAGATGCTTATTTGGCGATTTTATTCTGAGCTCTGCGGAATGCATTGAACATTCGTAGATTGACGACAGACGAGTATGCTCTTGCTGTTATCGCCGCCGGTGAGTTGCTTATTTCTTTTGCGGGCGCAGGTCAGCCCTATAATGAGTCAACTACAACCCCAGTCTCTTCTGTTGCCTACCGCATTTTCACGACTACTTGGCTGTATAACCCCTTTTAAACCCTTATATCATCTTAAAATATTCTGACGTTTCTCGGGGGGTAATATAAACATCGATATTATAGAGGAAAGCCTTCCTGGTTGCTGGATTTTTATGCAAGAAGTTTCTTTTATGTTGCGAACGTAACTGTAACACCATCGCATTTTAAAAGCTGCAGATCTTCGCGCCTTCATCATCATCATCATCAGCCTGATTACACCCACTGCAGATCGAAGGCCTCTCCCATATTTCTCCAATTCGCGCCTTAGCCTTGTGATAATTAACATTGATACAACCATGTGTTATGCGCATACGTACAGTTTCTTCCATATTAGGGTTTTTTGTCTGATTCTTCTAGTGCATGGCGATTATTCGATAACAAGCAAAATGATATGCATCGTTGTAAACACGTTGGAGCCATAAAAATAAGATATCTCTTTCCTTGATTTATCGTCCGTGAAGACGATCACGGATTTCATTGGAAAAAGTCTCATAGTTTTCCTAGGCAGAGGGCTTACTTACAAGCGTGCTTTTTCTTTTCAAAAATATTTTCACGTCCTGACGGCACTTTTATTATGTGATGTATACTCCGGTGGGGTGCGGGCCCTTCTAGCGTCGTCGGCTTTTCTTTGCGCCAGGAAAACTAAATTGTTTATGCTACGTTTACGGGGCTATCAACGAGCAGCAGCTATTGTTATATTATCTGCAATGGCATTAATGATTTAAACCACGGTGAGGTTTTTGCGCGACATACGCTTTTCTTTAAAGCTATGATTTTCTGCTAAGATACTGTTCCGTTAATGAAATCCTAATCGAGCTGCAATGTTTCTTAAAGTCCTCCGAAACCTGGATGCTGGTTCAATCACAATAGTCACGTCATCGAAAGTCTCCAATTTGCTTACATCCCAAGCGTATGTAAAATTGCCTTAATGCGTAAACTTTTATAAGAGGTCATAATTCTTGTACATTATGAAGTAGTGACTTTTCAAGTTGTAGTACTCGCGCCTGAAATATTAATGACAAGGAGCATGCTTATAAGTGTTCTCTTTTTTCTCGCACCCCACAAAATGATTTTCACTAGAGGTTTAAGACTACTGTGCCGGAGTTCCCGGGATCGAATCCCGGCCTCGGCGGCTGCGTTTCGATGGAGGCGAAACGAAGTGGCGTCCGTGTGCTGTGCGATGTCAGCGCACGTTAAAGATCCCCAGGTGGTCGAAATTACTCCGTAGCCCTCCACTACGGCTCCTCTTTCTCTCTTTCCACTTTCACTGCCACCTTCATCCCTTCCCTTACGGCGCGGTTCAGGTGTCCACAGAGCAAGTGTGACAGATACTGCGCCTTTCCCTTCCCATGAACCAACCAACCAACCAACTAGAGGTTTAACAGGCTTGGGTTACAAAGCGAAATTTCACTGCCTAAATGGCTTGTTGGTTATGGTGATCATCTATATACTAGCCGGGCGACCCGGGTTTGGTCTCCTCAAAGCGGTAGCCGCGCTTTGAGGATGCGAGAAGAAAACCAGGTGGTCGAAATTATCTGATGCCCTCCATCAAGGCGTTCCTCGTAGCCTGAGTCGCTTTGGGACATTGAACTCCATAAATCGAACAAACCCCTATGCGTAGACAATTAGAGAAAATGTTTACTTATGCTAGCCTCAGGGAAATTCGCACCAAAGGAGAGGTGTCTTATCTTTGCTTGCCTCAGCCATTCGTTTTTTTTTTTTAATTTGGCGTGTCAATGAGTATGTTCACCGTATAATCAAACACCTGATTGAGAGTCAAAACCCACTTTTTTTGGCCTTCTTACCTGTAATGCCGATGCTCGCGGTTTAAGGTAAAATACGATAGGCTTTTGCGTTCGGTCCACCATAATAAAAACGCAAAACCCGGTCTTTTAAGGGCTCAGTGTCTTTTACACAGCCCTCCTTGTAAGGAAACTCACTGGAGCTAGGTGCTGCGTTTTCCAGCAAGAGAACTTTAGCTTTCAGGTTGCCACCAATAGAAACTGACTTTGGCGACACGGTTGGGGGATGGAGCAGTGAAGTGTTTGCAGCGATCGGTGCCTGCAATAGTATTTTGAAGAGGCGTTATTGTCCTAAGGAGATGCAACTCTGCGTTTGGCGCGTTTGGCGCACGATGGCCTATGCTGCCAATATGCCTAAAGTCCCGACATACTACAACACAACAACCATGTGCAGATCGATAATGTCAATTTTATGGCAGTTCCCAACAGTATTAAACATGACTATGTTTTAGATGTTCTGAATAATTGCAAAAAAAAAAAGAACAACACTCACACATTTGAGGAAAGCAGTGCTGAATGATTTCCTCGTTTATTGGACGCAGCGTTCATGGCAGCTCCTTTTGGAAACATGAAAAACGAATTTTTTCCGAGCTTCAAAACCGTCTGCAATCATTGCCGATATTTAGTCATCTTCACGAGGACGCCGCCACGGACCTTCAGTACACAAACGTGACCAGCGTTGGACTTGGACTTCACTTAGTAGTCATCCAATACGCATTGCTTGCACTATTGGGCTCTGAAAAGGGATGTTTCATCAAGGAAAAGAGAAGCCTCGCGGTAGCGTGGGCGTGCAGCCTCAATGCTATGGTAATTGCAATCCTGTCTTGGCCGCGAGCAGGGGGAGACCACCAGTTCTTTCCAACCAGTCCACGCGCAAAACTTCCGTTCGAATAAGCAAGTAATGCTATGTTATATTAGGTTAATAAATTCGCAGGGATCCCGTGGATGCAGCTAGCACAGAACAGGGTTAGTTGGAGTAATATGAGAGAGGCCTTCGCCTTGTAGTTGGTATAATCCGGCCGATGGTGATGATGATGACCACATGAGACCTGGTTGTTGTAGTGCCTCTCGAGTGGTGTATTGTGGACGTCACCGATTATTAATCGCGTTATTGTAAAACAAATACCCTCCTGAGAGGCAGCGTTGCGGAAACAGCTGATTTTAATGCAACAGCGAACAAGGGCCGTTCGCCATCAAGTCCGTCGTCAACCTTGTGATCGAAAACTCGCGAGCATGGCGTCGGCAGGTGGTAGCTGGCAGCTGCCATGGTCGACCATTGACTGGACGTAGGGTTGCCTGACGTTACGTTTGGCGGGAGCTGCTAACTCGGGCCTTTCCTTTCATGTGGAAGGGGGATATCAGCCAGCCAGAAGGCTTGCATTCGGAGTTATACGCTTATCCCTAGGTCATGCAGGTACGTTCATGTAATTTCGTTCAAGTGGGGCTTTATATGTTGTTGTTGTTGTGACTGTAGGAAGAAGGAAAAGAAAATGCACGGGCCTGCTACTGGCTCTGTAGCTGAGCCACATCCGCTGCCTCGTGCAGACAGAAGAGAAAATAGAGAAGAAAGAACAGGAACAGGGGGAGAAAGACGCGCGCCGCAACAACAGCCGCTGTCCACCACCGAAACGGTGGCGGGTGCAATGACGGCCTACAACAGATAAAAATTCTGTGGCAGGCTAGCACCCGCCGCAAGCGGCGGTGACCCTACCTGTCGCAGTCAGTACTGTACCAACGGCTTTATATGTATGGTGGTCGCCTATGCTGTCGTTTGATGACCTTAATAGCGGAGCTTAATTCTCCCCCATAATGTTTGCAATGTACAATCGCATTCATCGCGTAGTATAGTGTAGGGATATTGTAATGCAGCTCAGATACGGCACTCCCACAGGACCACAACCCATTGCCCTCTAAACGGATGGACTCGCGTAACGAACACTGGTCGATATCATCACCTAGCACTTTTAGGGCAAACATCTCCCAATGTACGCCTGGCAATTCTGGGTTACAGAAGTACAATGTGAACGAACTGTCGCCAAGCCTAATTTATATATTTGACGTGAGAGAGCCTGAATCCAACTCCGATATCAACAAGTATGGCCTAAATGGACATGCAGATGCGAAAGTTATAGCTCTGGCCGCAGTTCATGTATTAGGAAACTGGTCCGGTTACAACGTAGGCACGGCGACCGCAAGAACTAGCGTATGCTCTGTTCTTATACCTTTGTTTTTCGTAGAAACCCACAGCGGGAGGAAAGCCCCGGCCGACGCCTTTATATATCATCATGGACGTCAAGTGACCGCAATTTTAGCGGTGATATACTCCTACGTAATGAAACATCCGAGATGAATATCTCGGATGCAAACCATAGTGCGCAGTTCGGCGGAGAAGCCCTCCAAATGGCCTCAATTCGCTTTCGCCTGCAACAAAGCCGGCAGGTAAATTAGTAAATTAGTGGTACAATATTTGCCATAGAGACGCCGGTTTTCCTCGAGGTTTGGTGTGGAGCCGCATTAGTCGCAGGTGTTGTTCTGATGAGCACTTGCATCGCTATTTCTGCCCTACAGTGTGTACCGCTGGGCGGATTACGAAGTGCTTCCTGAGAGAACCCTTCGCGCTCCCCATTCTAATAATGCGCAAGCTTGCAGAATGAAGCCACGCCTCTTATGTTTCCCGCATTGCTTTACGCGTTCGGTTCTTTGCTGATTTTATTTCATTCGTTATCGACGT
This sequence comes from Amblyomma maculatum, assembly GCA_023969395.1. Classification (NCBI taxonomy): domain Eukaryota; kingdom Metazoa; phylum Arthropoda; class Arachnida; order Ixodida; family Ixodidae; genus Amblyomma; species Amblyomma maculatum. Next base: position 1,606,573 of record JAJIZL010017327.1, on the reverse strand, counting down.
TCTTTTGGCACGAGTTATTTTATCGTGCTTAAGTTAACAATCGGACAATTCTTTTCATGAAGGGAGTCTTCCCACATTCATGGCGCTAACTGTGGCGCGCACGTCAGTGCTTCTCCCATGTAAACATCGAAGGTCTGCATTAGTATGTCTGCGTGCTTGCGCGCGTGTGTGTTTGTGTGTTTGTCTATGTGTGTGTCTGTGTGTGTGTGTGTGTCTGTGTGTATGTTTGTTTCTGTGTGTGCGTATGTGTGTATGTGTGTGTGTGCGTGCGTACGTATACGGTACTGCTGAGCTGCTGCTCACGCTTCCATATTTCGCCCGCATTTCTTGTCCACATCGCGGCAAGGAAGTTAGTTTATTGCGCCTCCTGTCATTTCTGAGATCACATTCGTCCTAAGGCTTTCAATTTAATCGCATTGAAAAGTAACGCCATCTATGCCAAATAATAATTTAAATTTTTAAGAACTAACAGATAATTTGCACAAATATTTTGGTCATATGGAAATCATGTGCGTACATTGTACAAATTCTTCTCTAGTGTTTACCAACTCTGGAATTTTCATTTCAGTAATGCAATAAAAAAGGGGCACATAATTAAACCAGAATAATTGAAAAGGAATGCTCTACGTGTAATAAATGAAAGATAGATCTGAAATGTCGAGATGAGTAACAAGGCCTGTAGCACAAAGCGGCCCGGTTAATTCGAGTTAATGGGGAAAACTCACCAGTAACCTGAAAGTGGTCTACGTACAGGGTCGTCCCCTTCTAGCTATAACACGTTCATTGTTTTCAAATCAACAGTGAGGCCGACGCAGGCACACATCAAAGCAAAGCTATACAAATACATTGGGACCCTGTTGGTGCTGCGCATAGCCTGCCACTTAGCTTGATTGAATGGCCGGGGCGGCACGATAGCGCTTTGAAAGTGGTGACCGTGTTATAACTAGAAGTGGACGACCCTGTACACGAGGATTTCTCGTGTCAACAAGCACCGCTGCGGTCGTCGGCTAATATTCTCTGCCTATTTCACAGCCCTCTAGAGATTCAGTCACACAGTCATGCAAAATTGTTTATTCAGTTGGATTCTAGAAAGTTATATTGGCAAATACCCATCCTCTGGTTCAGACAACATATCCTCCGACCAAAGATAATATGGCGTTGGAGCAGAAATTGGATTGATTACAGAGTCTTGAGAGCCGAAATCTATATGCAGATGCTCGTTTTTAGTTTGCTGTTTTATCCAAGGTACCAGAACATCTACTCGTGTGAACACTTTCGGCCGGGAAGCGCACTGGTAGTTTCCCCCGTAAGAAATAATGCCGACTTGGACGAAAATATCGTTTTTCAGTTTGGTGGCAACGGGTCCTCCAGAATTTCCCTGTGCATAAACAGAGTGGCAAAGCAATAAAAGTGAGTTTTATTGTGCCAAAACTTCGCTGTAATTTTAGTGGCACTAATCTAATTTTACCTCTATGTCCGCACTATCTAATTGGATTTCAGGAGATAAGCAGCGTTACGTATCAGCGAGTTAGCTACAAAATATTCCAAATAGCGAAGATTTACGATGTGTATAATATAATAAGAGCTTACGTAAATATAAAATATGCAGACTTGGAAGCCTACAGTATAAAACACACAATATCAGTTTCTCGCAAACGTGAGGCTCCAGGGGATGATATCAGAAGGAAGGCTGCCGATTTCACATATCTTTCACTTTGCTTTACTGCGGTGTATACCTTTCTTGTATGTTTGGGTACTTTGCTATTGCAAGGAATGAAACTTGTAGATTTTCTTTTTTTTTTTTTCATAGATTATTCTTTTTCTGAAACATGATCTACCACACCGCTTATGCGTCGTGATATGCTGAAAATCACATTCATACGTGGGTGAAAATACTTCCGCCAAGTTTTCATTCATTTCCGTATAACTTTACAGAAACTTTGCCGTCACAGACATATTCCCTTCTACGACAAGAAAAAAGAAATAAGCACCGAAACAATCTTTTTCTGCTGCTGAAAGATGAAAAATAAAGCGCATGATTATGTTCTTTTTTAGACCACTCTACAGGATCGCTTCCCTGAATGAATGGAAAATTTCGTCGTATTTCTCTGGCCACACTTGATAGCTTCATTCTGACGTATGGGGGAGAGCTCATCATAATATTAGCCTTAAGACGGCTTTATATCGGAGGTATTGTGAATAAAGCGCTGGATTTCTGCTTCCAAAATTATTGGTCTCTCATAGAGTCGAAACAAGGTTATCGATTTGAGGGTAAAAGGCCATCCAAAGAAGGCTATAGAAAGAGCAGTTGTTCGTCCTTTCAACAGGAACAATGATGTTTTGGTGTTCAGTACTTGCTTCTTCTAATTGGAGCTCGCACATCTACATTTCATTACCGAAAAAAATTAACAACTGTGCATTACAACATGCCGTGACTTCAAGAGTTAATTCAATTTCAAAATTTGGGACATTTTAAATTTCTCGATGCATATATATAATTTTTTTTGCAGCATGATCGTTTTCATTTCTTTTTATATTAAAACCTAGCATATTTGCATATTTAAGTAAAACATTCTACTGTTAAGCTAATTTTTGTAAACTATTTTGGTGCATGCATTTATTTTCTTTACACCTCAGGTATTTCGTAGTGTTTTTGCATTACGTTTTAATGACGGCTCAAGCATATAGTGCATGCGTAAGTACCACTCATTATAACGATAATAATGAAAACCGACTGTTCTGTAAAATGCATTAGTTTAAGCGAACGTTCGCTCTTTAGTACAAACGTGAACTAACCAGCTGGTTTACAATGATGTGTCGAGGAGATTTCTTCAGGTACTAATACAGTTTTATTTGAAAAGAAACTTTTCCCGTAGTTTCAACCCAATCCACGTTTCATAATTTGCTCTTGACAAAACCTACAGGTGCCATGGTGGCAGGACACTATGGTGAACGCAAGCTACGAAGGAGGCGTTGCGAAAACATGCCTGTTTAGGATGAATAAGACACCTCAAGCTCTACGAACATTTGTTCTGGCTACACAAAAGCATATTTTTGTTGCAGAAGGGTAAGCGGCGTAAAATGCTGGCCTAATCATGTTTTGCGCCATTAAAGAAGCGAAGCACATAGCGCGCCAGCATTGCTCCGCCTTTATAAATCTCGCTTTTCGATGGAGGCAAAAAAAAAAAAAACAAATGCTTCTCTGTGCTGCGCAATATCCGTGCACATTAAAGAACCTCAGATGCTCCAAATTTCCGGAGCTGTTCACTACGGCGTCGCTCATAAACTGAGTTGCTTTGGGATGTCAAACACGGTAAACCAAGCCTTTATACTTCTGCTGGTATGGCCTGCTGCTACACTTTGTGAATACCGCAACATTTAGTATGATCGGCTCCGTAGTAGAACGAAACTTTGGTGTATGTTTACTTTCATCATGCTTCAAAAACAATACCTCGATAACGAGAAACATTAATGAAGCGTGATTTGCGCAACCACTCGTTAAATTAATCCTTTGGCAGCATTACCGCTTTGACGACCTCTTATAGGTCGTCAAAGCGGAAAAATTCCATGCGAGCGGATGTTTCGTACACGGCGAGCACGGTGAAGCGAGTTGCGGTCATAGAGTAGGTTGTTAAAGTAACTAAGAGCAGCACAGTAAAGCCTAATATGCTACTCTGATCTGACAGCTACTAGGCAAACATGTTGCAGAAGTGGGCAAACTAGGGATTGTTGTCAAGGCCATGGCAGGAGACAAGCAATGTTACCTTCGTTTGGCTGCCGCCATGATGCAGTATGCACTTACGTGGAAAGCAAGATGTTCTTTAGGGAAATGTGGTGTCCCTATTCAGATTAAATACTTCGGTTTCTGTGGACAGGGGAATTTCGGTACGTAGATAAAACTCTGAGTTATTATTGTTGTGAATGCAGGCTTCGTGTCTTTACTCTCAAGAAGAGAAAAAAGAACAACTTATTGACGCCTCACCTTCCGATTAATTTGGTTTATTGTTTGGCTTATCGGGTTTAACCTCCCAAAGCAACGCAGGCTATGAGAGATGATAAAGCGGAATACTCCTAAAATTTCGACCAACGGTAGTTCTTTAACATGAACTGACATCGCACAGCACCCGGATGCTTTGTTTTTCGTCTCCATCGAAAAGCGACAGCTGCGACCGAGATTCCTGTATACTTAGGCACAGTATAGTCGAGCGCCCTAACCACTGCACCACCGCAGTGCGGAAACCATCAGGATCCTACAAATCATTTCATTCATGAATGTTTCTGATGCAAAGATTGTATGTAACAGAACACTTCATAAACGTTGCCAATATACATTTTCTGACTGCTCTTCGGCTTTACGCTCTGCGCTACTATAGCCTTATTTTGAGGTTCGTTTAAACTGTTCTAAATTCCTTTCCTTGTCAACTCAATTGCTCAGTTTCAGAGAGTGCAGATTGTGGTAATTTCCTCCTTTTTATTTTTATCATAGCAATTTTGCCTGTGCCGATAACTCATATGAGAAATATGCATGATTTTGGTCTGTCTGCAAAGCATCTTTTCACCTCAGACTAGTTCAGGACCAGTCAACTCCCAGCTTGCAAAGTTCGTCCCTTTTTTCACCATATCCTTACACATTTTGTTAGAACATCGAAGTCAGAGATTGAAAAGATTTATACGGTATTTATGGGCCTCTCATTTACGTATAGTGTGCGAACGAACGGCTGCGTACGATAAAATTTGCCCATTAAATTATTGTGGAGACACGCTGCCTCCACTATTCTTGAATGTAATCGTAATATATACATACGTAATCGTTCTTAGACGCAGTATGGAAATGGATTCGTGACGAAATTACACTGTCACGATCCGCTGCACTGTCACGTTTCACGTGGCATAAAAATGAGTATGATAGAAGCATGTCTTGTTCTATCAGAAACAAAACACGACGAATCTAGCACCTTTAGCAGGATCACCATCGTACTGCTGGGTTTCAGCGCTGTTTAAGACTACTGCGCGCTAACTTTTTCCGAGATCATATCATGATAAATGTCATGGAACATCTCCTAAGAACTTAAATGCAACAAAGATGGCACACAAATAGAGGACAGACGACAGGACATGCGCGAAGCAAAAACCTTTTTTGACATAATGATCTGGCCCAAGAATAAACCTATCGCTTTAAACGACCAGTGCGCACGAAAACCTCCTTCTTCATAAATATTCAGCTTAAAAATCGATAGCCTTTGTAGTTTCTTGTCCTCGGTGACATAAGAACACTTATGTTCTCCGTTATTGGGCAATATGAACATTAATTATCTTTTTTGATCATCGCGTAGTTTGGCCCTCAATTCCTGTATCACAATCCAGCTCAAGGGCGGTGCCTTGCTGCCAATCTGCTATATTTTGGGAGAAGACCACATGCTGGGCCCACCTATCACTTTCAACTTTAATATAGACGCAATGCTATGTACTTACGAAGCAGGAACCGGTGCCGCGCTTGAAAGCGCAAATCATGGTGTGTGTCTCCAAGGTCTTTTCATAAATCTTACACACCTTGTCCTCTTGAATTTTCAGAACCGTGTATTGTAGATAGTCCATGGCCGCTAGTCCTATATTTGTAAATCAAACATTGCGTTATCATAAGACATTGCGATGAAGATAGCTGGCGTTATATTCGCCACTTTGAGAATGCTTGGCAGTTAAAGAGGGCGATGTGCTAAGAAGTCGGTCTATCAAGATAAAATGGTGCCTTGCAGCGTCAAAGTGACGAACAGAATGACACAGGTGCTGTTTTGTTCTCTTAATAGCCCAGACCCCACTGAAAAACCAAAAGTTATACGCGGCAAAAACCTCCTAAAATCTCCCCTAATCGCATAGATTCTCATACGGTTAACATCATTATCATGAAATATCGTACATAATTTATGATAGTGTACAAGAAGCTTTGAGACCTTATGGAATTATATGCGACTTGTTTGTGATTTCTTATGTGAATTGAGTGAGGTTGTGTGAGAAAACGTGAGGTTATTGCCTCATACAATTTTTCAGTAAGGGAGTCTTCGCCGATGGTTTTGGCATGTTTTTGAACCACATCAAACGTCGCTAGAAGTGTTTCAAAAAGAGGCATAGTAATTAGATTTTCGGATATATAAAATAATCCTTAAATTTGATAGCGGCCTTAATCATTCTTAAATAATTTTCGAAGAGGGAATTTGGTAAAATCAAATACGTTTTAAAATAGGTGTCTGTTTTTGAACCCTGCAGCGCTAAAGCGGTTGCGGGAGCACTTTTTTCTATATACAATGCAGAAAGAAAAACCCTCCAAAAATTACAACTATCATTCCTTTCTCTGTCAGATAAATACCTGTCTCTTCTGTTCACACGCCAGTAGTGAAGGAAAAGCAAACAATCATGACGTTGGTTGCATAATTATTTTCAATAGGTTAAATCTACAAACACGCTACAACCGCAAGAGAAACGAGGTTACAGTGAAATATAATGTCTCTTCTGGCTACAAAGTGTAATCGCAAATAATACTACATTATCATGAATTGAGTAAATTACGATAACTCTGGCAGAATAAGCAAGTTTGCACACACTAATAAAATTCAAATTTTCTAAGCTTTCGTTGTAAGCGCGTTGCAACAAAGGCTTAGAAAATTTGAATTTTACAACAAAAGAGGGCGCTTACAACAGAAGAATGTTAAACATTAACATTCAATTTTTCTTTAAACAACTTTTTGAACATTCCGGCTGTCGAATTATTATTTACTTTTCACCTATTATCTATTAGACAGACATATGCTCTTTGTAGAAAACTAATAAGCACTTTAAAGAGCCTATGATAGCCCAACAATTTTCAGGGAATTTTTTTCGAGTGTCATTCTAATCAGCGTCTCGTGAAAGAGCTAATTAGAGAACAGCTAGAAATAAATTGGAGTATTATTTTCACTGTTGTGGAAGTACCTTTCTAGTATGAGTTGAGCAAAGTTACATGGCTGACGTGCCGAGTTATACTTCCAGACAACACAGGGTGGTCCTACTGGTATTGAACCAGGAACAGTAATTTGCGTGGCCCACCGTTTAGTAAATGTAATTTCGAACCGCTCAGTTTGCGATGCGGCGCCAGTTTCCACAGCTAGTATGCTAACACAAGTGCGAAAACAGTTTTCTCTTCCACTTCTTATTAGCAGTATTGATCGCATTGACTCATAAATACTTACGCCAAGAATTACTCGCGACACACTATAATATCCAGAAAGCGAAGTTGCAGGCTCATATATAGCGAAGCAAAATGCTCAGAACGGTTTAACCAAAGTGTGCGCCATTAGATATCAATCGAGTGCACTATGCAAGGCTAAAATGACTGGATACTTGAGCAAACATCAAGTGCCTCCTTTCTATGCATTCAACATCATAAGTTGGGCTAGTTGTCACATACGTATTTTACACAAGCACAGAAAAAAAAAGACTACAGAAGGGAACACATCAAAACACAAGCGCTCTCTAACAAGCAAACATATACCGGAGATAAAATAATAGCAATCTATATATGCTAGAATGGACGAAGATACTGGGCAAAACACGATATCATTACGTCCGCAAAAAAATTACTAATCATAAAAATAAGAAAACATTAGATGGGCTTAGCTTTAATTAAGCCCGGTACGTTGCGAAAGCAATAATAGCATAGCTACGCTATAGTTCCGTTGCTGTTCTTCTGTTTCCTGAACGCGTCGTTGCCGCCTAGTTGCATTCCTACGTTCTTGACTGCTGAGTGAACACGTCGGCAAAGAGTCTACACTGTTCAAAGCGTCCATTACATTCCATTCGGAGTTGTCACTGGTTGAGGACAATTCAAGAGAAGCGCGACGCGCTCGTCTAGCTGCACCTTGTGCGCGCCGTAGAGCGAGACGCTGTTCCCGTTCTTCATCTGTCCCTGTAGCCCGCTGACGTTTCCTGGCTTCATCGAGTCGGCGTGATTTTTCTTTCTGTTTATCAGGATGCACAGCAAGTGCATCAGCTGAGCAAGCGCGAGCATTTATACGCATATCGTTTCCCTCTTCCCCCTCTCAACTGCGATAGAAGAGGTGACAGCAGCGCCTCCACTTGGTAGCAGTGCGGCTCCAGCTGCAGCGCGCCGTGTGTACTGACCGCCGACACCCGACGACTCGACTTGGTAGCCCATCTTTCGCAGCTGACATCACAGTGACGTCATCATCTCATCCACGGCGCGCCGTGCCTACCGACCGCTGCCACTCGACGACTCAACTTGGTAGCCCATCTCCCGCAGAGGTATGACGTCACAGCCATCTCGGGTCTTTAAAGGTCAAATGTGCCTACCGACCGTGGCAACGCGAAGGGCTGAAAATGGCAGTGGTATTGCTTTCGCAACAAAACAGGCAATCCGGGGGAAAACTATGTATAAAATAGTTTTCCCCCGGATTGTTGTTACTAAAGCTAAAGCTACTAAAGTATGTTACTAAAGCTGCATGCTTTAGTAACATAACTACTAAAGCATGCGCGCCATGCATGTATTTGCAAATCCACCTCATGGAAACAAAACCCCTCTGTACTGTGCCCCATCTTGCAACATGAGAGATCATTGCCTGAATTGCAAACCGCTTGAAAAGGGAAAGTGATGCCTGTCCCAAATTGAACAATACTGCTGTGTTCCCACGTCATGTACAAACCATAAGCACACAAAAAGCAGCGTTTCACAAATCTAAGTCCTATACATGTGCAGCAGCATTCCACCAGTCACACAAGAACAAGATGAAATGCCTTCCTTGCCTTGTTTGTTTTTATCATCCGCGACTACTTACCATAATGCGTCCGTAATAATGCCTAGTTTTCCTTGAATTTTCGCCCTTCCAAGCGTAAACAGCACTGTGTACTTCTTATAGATGTTCAAAGGCTCGTTAGCACATGCGTTTTGCTGTCTTCCCTTCTGTTCATCCGTTTTCTCAAGTCGACAATCAGTTCCCCTCCACTACTGAATAACGCTGAGCCCTACACGGTATGAGGCGTATGCTGGAACTTTTCTTCATGCTGCTTGAAGTACATCTCATCTTGATGACATTATTAAGCACAAATGCACCCCCCCTCCCTCCCCTTCTGAGTGTTCGTACGGTATTCACATCATGCTCAGTATTACCTCTGTTTTGGACTCCCCACCCAGAAGTAACGACATTTTTGTTGACAAGTCCCATTATCCCTCGAGGAAGGCAGACTGGTCGGGCGTGAATGGAATACTGAAATGGTTTTGTCACCTGAAAAAATAAAAGCATTTTTTTTGTGGCATTAGGAAATGCTGCTCACGAAGCAGAGGGTCACTATGGAGCGCCTAAATGACTATTTTAAATCTCATCTTCAGCAGATTGTCATCTGAATCTACAGAGAATGTAAAATAAGAGTGATTGCCGATTCAGCTAATATTTTATTATGAATTTAAAATAAGAACGTTCCTTCGTGTTATGCGCACATAGAGTCTGGTGACCACAGAAAACCTTGTAATTGGGGAAAGGAGTATTTATAAATAACAGCATGCAAGATACCTACACATTGTCGAGAATAAAGGACGTAGAAAATTAGTAGAATACAGCCTTTTCTGTGCGTGAATTTATAGATTTTTTTTTTGTTTAGGACAACTAAGCAATAAAAGAAGGTCTGAAAAACCCCATCTTCCGCCCAGCTTTGCACAGATCAATTATTGGGATGTAGAATGGAGCACAGTTTTCAAAACGGAATTTAAGTTAACCGAATGTTCAATTGCATTGTCGCATTTGTCTTTATTTGTATGGTAGTGCCATCAGGAGGAGGTTTGCGCAAGCCACTTCCGCTCGCGAGTCCTTTTTTCCGCTGCTCTCATACACGTGCACTTTTTGCGGCCTCCGGAAAGCAACTCCGAATTCTGCTTCATGGCGCCTTTTAAGAAAAGTACGCCTTTAAGATTGCAGCAGTAGCGAAACGGTAATTTTTTTCTCTTCTCCAAAATTTCGCCGCTTAATATCAATAAAATATTCTGCTGTAAAAGAAATAATGTACCAAAAAATACATCAAGTTATGGATATCGTTGTATAGCTCCAATCCTGTTCGCGCATTGGAAAACAGAAATTAGGTAAGAGAATCCAATGCAATGCGCCAGGAATAAACTATATACACAGTGCCTTACGAAGCGGAAGCCCAGATAACCCAAGACGTTCCATAAAAATTGATAAAATCTGTCAGTAACTGTCAGTAGCGCAGAGCCTGCGTAGTGATCCATGATCTGGAATTTAGTTTTCAAAATTAATAACTTGGTCTATCAATACAATCCGCATTAGTTCCACGTAACACACAGCGCTTTCAACAAAGTGACTGCAGGCGTGTAAACCAAATACCTACACGGAATTTTTTTGGGGGGTGTTACTTTACACTAACACACTTCTAACACACTTTGTGCAAGCGCGCTAAGAGCATAAGCATTTCTCATGACATCATGCCGCCCGGTAACGTCTGAGGGCTTCTTAGCAGGCATACATCCTAGATCTTTAGTTGGCGTCGTATTTTTACAGAACCGCCGTATGTTATCACTTGTTTCAGCTGTTCAGCTAATATTTTTACACTTTTTCAAGCTCCTTATCTCTCTTCATCTTATGTGACACCGTCGTGCTTACGATTGCTTCCTTTATTTTGCTGCGCAGGCAAGGTGCACGAACTTCTCAACAAGAACATGAAAGAATAAATCAGGAAAACATTTAGTCAGAAAACAGGGGAGAAATGAAATTTAGACAGAAAGAACTAAAAATCTGCACGTTACGGAGTGACAAAGAGCTTAATGAAGTATAGCATAGGCAACAATGGTCGTGATCCATCTCCCGCATCCTGCGAAAACGACCGCTCTAAAGAGAGGTGGCGGGGACTTTTCGGTATAGTAATCTCGTTTAGGACAAATGCGCCGTAAACATTTTTGCGGTGTATGTTGCATGCTTAGCTTATTGTCGCAGGGAATGGTGTTTTGGTTAAGTTATTTTTGACTGAATTAGGAAATTAGGATGGGATTAAAAAGCAAAAAGACCACTAGATACGACGTGATGCGGTGAAATCGATGGTGAGGAAGCCAGCGGTGTAACCGATGAAAGCATTTTACACGTTTTCTTAACGATGCGACAGTTTTTATACTGATAATAAATTGAAAGTGTATACCTTCTCAAAGCAGTGATTTTCTAATTCTCAAGCAATAAGCTCGCTCATTGAGAAAAATGTCAGTGCGATAAATATAGAATACCTCCAAGACGGCGGCGTCGTAGGCAACGGGACGGGGTCTGTACCAAGGATGAGGTACAACTTTCTTCACATCAACCGTTTTTCCTTGTCTACGATTATTGGAGCCATAGCGAACTCTGGCTATTGTCGCCTTTTTGCCACCCCTGCAGTAGTAAAGAAAATGAATGGACCCGAGTGTAAATGGCGACCTTACGAAGGCTTTCATTAAAGTGATGAGGGCATATGACAAAAATGTGGACGCATATGCAAGCTTAGTAAGTTAGTAGTAGTAGAAATGAAAAAATTTAATATTTTAAGGTTAGATTCAATAGAACGGTGGCGGCTACACCACCGCTGAAATTTTCAGTGGAGGAAGCATCACCTCACAATTTAAGAAAGAATGCAAATCAATAAAACTAATAGGTCCAGTATTTACACTTTGATCCAAAGTGATCAATCTATAAAGAGGTTGACCAATGAGTAAAGGGAATTTAGTGCAAGTCTCTTCAAAGAAAGCCTTGGGAAACCAGATGGCCTCAAGAACATTTAGCTTCATCGAAGGGCTTTTTTTCCCCCCTGATCCCAAGTTTCTCTAAAACAAATCATTAAGATAAATGCGCTGGTAGATACCTAAGTACAAATGTTTCCTCGCTATGTAATTGAACAAACTCAAATGGCAAGGACGACACATAGACTTCCGTCTTCATTTCAACAACACTTTCATCAACACGGTAAGCCTAACATTGAAGGCAATGGTTCTTACTTTCTTCTGGACAAACTATGCAAGAGCCAAAATAAATATGAACCAATGATTGCGGCTATGTTTAGTGCACAATGTCAGCTTCTGCTAGAGTTTTTGTTAAGAAGAAAATTACAAGAACGCAATTAAGTATCCTTACGTGCGGAAAAGCGAAACTATTAAAGGTTCCGTACTTGTTCGAATCAAAAAACGATCCAGCTCAGAGTGGTGCAACGCCAGCGTTAGGAGCTCAGCTCCACTGCGACCGTTCTCCAAAGTAATTCATTTGCTACGTATAGCCTATCCACAGCTTCGCCGAGTGCTCGTTCCCTCAACTCACCGCATGCTGATACGCGTGTGACGTCAGCCTCAGGATCATGTGGCCACTGCCTACACCGTGCCCTTCTCCTCTGCCTTTAATTGCGGCTCGATTCCTTATTCTAGCTATGGAGATGCGAGGCCCGGGACATCGGTGCCTACATTCTTTAGCAAGCGTCAGGCTGAATAAGGCAATGTTGTTGAGTTCAGCGCGAGGTTGCAGAACTTACGTTTGTTAACTAGGCACTGCCGGGTTGAACGCCGCCATTGTTTTATACACATTGCAAATGTCGCAATATTTTGACGTCCGATATTATTTCAATGCTCACAACTTCTTGTCTTGACATGCTGCTATGGTGACATCAGCTTGTTCTTGGCGTTCTATTTCGACGTCCGTTGTTAGTCGAAGTCTACTTTTTGTATATGACTTATGTTTATGATGCTCATGTGATGTCATCTATATCACAACCATCTCGATCAGGTCAACAGTGGCACCCGGCCCTCCCTGAGATTGGTCAGTTAGGCCATTAGCAACTGTATTGTTAACGATCATTATCTGTAATTACCACTAGCAGTGTCGCAAGCTATGTATTTAATCTGATAATTTTGTAGTTCATTCGAATTGCCGTATAAACCCAGGCTTTGTCTCCCGGCATTTAGTTTGCGTGACGTCGTCGTAAGTCACAGCGTCGGGTGTCGTTATGTTGTTCGTGTTTCCTGCATAGCAGGGCGAGCCATCGGGCTTTTCCTGCACGTCAAAGGTGTGAGACGATGTCTATAATGTCGGTGTCTGTCCTGGGCGCCAGCATTGCGTCGAGCAATGTCGTCGGCTTCCTGCCATTCACAAGTAGGAACTAGCTCGATCTGGTTGTCTCCTGGACAGCGTTGTTGTAGGCGAAGATGTCGTTGTGCAGTATGGTGTGCAATGTCTTACAGGCACTGTAGACATGCATACGCACATAACAATTATGTCTGCAACCGTTTTGTTGGATGTTACGGCACTCCGTTGGTTTGGGGATGGTACACAACGTTGCTTGTCTTTGGCTCTTGTAACTATAGTTTAGGATCAGTTGAGTGAAATCCGCGGCAAACGCATTTGCTCAGTCCGTGATGAGAACTACTAGATCTACGTGACGTAATACATTTTGTTCCACGAAGAACTTTGCGACTTGCGCAGCAGCAGTTGGTAGTGCGTTTGCTTGAGCACATAAAGTTAGGTGCTCGGTGGCTACGTTTGTTCATTTGTTTTCCCCGTATTGAAGTTGGGAAGGGGTCGAAGAGATCCGTCCCAGTTTGTTGTAAGGGCCTGAATAGGGGGGTATAGGGTGCCCAGCTAGTCGAGGGCGTCTTGCGTCGCTGACATTCACGGCACGCGTACTCGCGTAATGTACAGCAGCCAATAATATTTGCCTTGGATTCGGTCCACTGTGCTTGCAAACCGGATATGCTTCGCTGCAGGCTCATCGTGGGATGGTTGAAGAATTTCTTCTACGAGGCTTTTGGGAGCAAGAAGAAGATAAGTGGTCTTGTTGAGGGTGAAATACTTAAAGATGACGCAATTATGCAGGGTTCGCGGCATTATTGTTTCGACATTTCTTGCAGGCCGTACTCGCATAGAGCCATCTATTAGACAAATCTCATTCTATTCGAGGAGTAGGCTCCGTGGTATCTTTCTCTCTCATTTAGGTGCCTAATTTTCATTTCCTAATTTTTTACACGTATGTTCGCCACACCTCCATAATTTAGAACTTCACCTTCCACCTCCTCTGGCACTAATAACTGAAGACACCCGAAGGCCCGAATAGAATAGCGAAAAAAAAACACGCTAACAATGTTTGCTTATTTGATTGAGATATGTAAAGCCAGCTTACCTTACAACGCAGTTTGCAGCTGTGAGCACGTGACGCTTGGTTATAATGCTCCCGCTGCAGGTCGAAGCTACGGATGGGGTGAACCACACTTTCAGGCTTACCTGAAGAACAGTGAAGTTCCACACAGGTACAAAATAATTGCGCACTCAAGCCTCGCCAGTATAATCACCACCACTCAAGTTTTCTTTCTTTCGTGATGTTTATTACCTCGAGGCATAAAGGATATGAATGAAGGGTATTGTCAAGTAAATGTAAAAAGGTTAGCTCCTCCTTCAAAAAAGAATTTGGTCTATTGTCAAACGTTTTCTTGTCACAAAAACAAGCAATATGCGAGGAGCGCCCCTTTGACATTCGGGTTAAGTTATGCGAATTAATTCACGTCCAGGGAGGCCACAGCCTATTAATAGCAACAGCTGTTTTTCGTTATGTTATCGCCTACGATGTGGCAATGTCTAACCGATCGAAATTCGTTACCAGAAAACGATAACAATGAGCATCTGCATACTTCCGGAGTACAGCAGTGGGAAAGAAAAAAGAATTCCGAAGCAGGGTTTGCGAACAAAGTAGGGAATGAAGTGCAATTTATGTCTGCTTAAAGAAAAAGAGAAAAATTTCTTTTATGCGTTTTCATGACATGTGCACGGCGAATCGTCGAAACGAGAACACGACAGAGCAGCAAACCAGAAATCAACGCGCCAAAGCAAGTCGAAAGTAAAAGCAAGCAGTCTGGAAATATGCACGAGACATAAGGGCCATTTGTTTAACCTACGCCAGCTACACCAGTGCAGCAAAAATCTATTGTAGGCATAGGAAATTTCCTACACTGGTGTAGCTGGTGTAGGTTAAACAAATGGCCCTATACCTACACCAGCTACACCAGTGCAGCAAAAATCTATTGTGGGTATAGGAAATTTCCTACACTTGTGTAGCTGGTGTAGGTTAAACAAATGGCCCTATAAACATAGCGTCAGTATATAGCATGGGTGTAAACAGCTAGCTAAAACTAAACTCAGGGATATAGATTCGAAGAGTGACATAATGGCATGTCATCAAGATTCAGTAAGAATATTGCTCATTACATTAAAAAGAAAAACTGCAACGAGCGGAACGTTACGTAATGTCTTATGGTTCAGCGGCATCACGCAGAACTGAGTGCTTTCCCATTCTGCTTTACTTGCACCACTGTAATAAAACATTTCTTCCTATTTCTTCGTTATGTGAAGCGAACAATGAACGAAATTTTCTTACCATCCACGACAACTGTCCGGGTTTTGCCGTTGATCCGTTCACGATCAAAGTTGGGTGTTGGGAAACTCCGCATGCTTAAATGCCCAAAAGAGTTACGGATCAGGAATATGATTCGGCATGCGAAATAAAAACATTAATTGCCCAAAAAGAAGCCTTCCTTGAATTTCGACTCTCAATTGGATCCAATAGATGTAGTTCAGCGTAATAAAATAGAAGATTCTAGGTAGAGTCTTGAAGATGTAATTACACTACGTTATGCATTACGGACCACGGGATCGTTTTGTTTTATTTCGGTTGTTTACGAATGGCCATTTATATCCCTGGCTTTTTACTCGAGGACCACGCTAAGGAATTGGCCCATTGCATCTCTGAGTACTGAATTCGAATGAGAACATCACTTTTTGTAAAACTCAAACACTTACGAAAGTTCCTGAGTTCCAGTTCTTGCGCAGGCAACTGAAAAGAAATTGCGACATAGCCGTGCCCAGTAAAGGAATTTCATCAAGCGTGAGCCATGCCTGGAGCACAGTCCTAAGTATCAAAATTAAATTACAGCCAATTTTTTTAAGTTCCTGCTTTCAATCTCTTATTATTGAATACAAGAGCACACACTAGCATGAAAATATACTTTCTTCTCGCACTGGTAAGGCACAGGAGTTTTTATTGATTTATTTACTTGCTTCTCAAATGAATAGAAAATACTCCCCAAATTCTGCTGGGCCAAGCCGAAGGTAGTAGAGGTACATTTTACACGTTGTTGTTCAGGCAACATAATATACACAAAGTTCGGTTCTGCATGATCAGCATGGGTGATCAACACTCAAGCGTACACATAAAACATCCCCACACGTATCCCTCAGCCTTCGACAAGTAGAAATTTTAATGGACAAGGCGAAGTTCCTAGCCATTTTACAGTATTGTATATTTCGCTCCATTATACTCAATTAGCTACTGTCCGTAGGAGTTGCGGGTTCCAGGGTAATTAAAACTAATATTGCTTACATGCCTAGTATTCTTATTAGGCAAAACAAAAAAGTTAGTTGAAGGAAAGTAACTATTTCTTGTAAGGTTTTTACAAACATAGCGATTTTAGTTTCGTACCTCAAAGCAAAACTAAAATCTGCAACCTATTGAACAAAGAGGCACTGGACTGATATCTGCTGGAATTGACGCGTTTGAATTGTGGTGCTGTCGAAGCCTCTTGAGAGTTCCTTGGACTGCCAGAAGGTCAAATCAGTCGATATTGTCGACCATATAAACCCTGACTACTCAATGGAGGGCCAAATTCTAAAGTTAAAGCTCAGCTACTTTGGTCATCTGATGAGAAGAGAGGAGTCGCTGGAGAAAGATTTGATGATGGGAAAGGTTGAGGGTCACCGGAGAAGGGGTAGGCAGCGAACGCGATGGTTAGATGGCATCTTCGAGGCACTGCAGATGAAGTTATGTGATGTTAGGAAGATAGTGAGAGACCGGAAAGCGTGGCGTGACATGGTCCATAGGGTCACGAAGAGTCGGACACGACTGAACGACTGAGCTGAGCTGAGATGTTACTATGCGCAGTGCTCTTTCCTGTAAACAAACAATTAGGGTTCAACGCTGCTTAACCAAATATTGAGCGAAAGCATTAGCTGCGGGTGACCGAGCGTTCTTCTTCTTCTTCTTTCTCTGGCAGGCGCTGCCAACTTGGGTCTCTCGTTTCACATGGGATGGTTCTGTCAGAATCAGCCTGCCAGGACCTTGGTATTCACGTTATCCCTATAAGCCACCAAAGCACGTTCATGTGGAGGAGAAGAAGAAGAACAAGAGGAAGAAGAGGAAGAAGAAGAACGCTCGGTCACCCGCAGCTAATGCTTTCGCTCAATATTCGGTTCAGTAGCGTTGAACCCCTCTAATTTTTTTCTTCCTTTCTCTTAAATTTTATTGTACTTATATTTGCCTTTACTTGTCAAAAAGTAAGGAAAAATGCAACTGTATTAGTTCTTACCTGCAAGAAGAAAATGTCACATCTCTGTCACTGCAAGCCATTAACCTAATGTCTGCTACTGCCACATTATGCTTCTTTTGGCCTTTGTCAATCTGTTTGCGTCGCTTTTATCCAAGAGTTAGCATCAAGATTCTTCTGGTAAATAAACATTGATTGATTGATTGATTGATTGATATTGATTGATTGATTGATTGATTGGTGCTGATGATGGAAGTTTCGTGCCTCAAGGCAAGCCTACATCCAAAAAGCGCCAATGCTGATATGTTTTCATCTGCACGTAAAACAAAAATCGCGTTTTATTTGTTAGCGTATGGAGCTCATTCTGCGACAAATCGTCCCAGCCGTCGTCACCGTCCTGCGGCGGTCGGAAAAAATCCCAGAAATTTCAAATTAGGCTAATAAATGGAGGTCGGTTCGAAATGAAGGTCACGTTGGATAGATGTCTGTAATAGGGGCCCATTTCACAAAATAGATGTACTTCATTAAAATAAATTTCCTAAGACGTCATTTGTAGAGGTGATACATTTCCAACGCAGAAACGTTTGTTCTGAGGGAGAAGACCGACCCCAACGAAGGTAAACTTCTCGAGGCGTTGTTCGGCGTCATCGGGTCACTCACAGAAATAATTAAGCGAAAGCTGTTGAAATTTGAAACGCCAGCCATAGTGACGTCATTGCCTAGTTTTGCCGCACTGCCGCAAAGCTGTGAGGTGAAGCCTGAGAATTGTTGAAATTTTAATAGTAGATTACTTCATAACTTTAAATGTTAGCGGGGAAATATTTAATCAGCTTAATCTACGAGATTTATATATTCTAAAGCGCGTCTCGAAAAATTGTTAAAAAAGCATTTCAGCTTTCCTATGATGAATACTACATCTTCTACTCAGTAACTGGCATGAGATTGTCATGGTGAAGTTCTTGAAGATGTGAAACATGCAACTTACTGCTGTGAGAAGGCTTAGAAGCAAGATGACTTTGAAGAATAATGGAATCATCTTGATTGAACCTTGTTAGTTCGTCTGCCTGTTTGGAGAAACAAGACGGACAGTAATTACAAGACTCGACTACGACACTTCCTAACGCGATATTTGTGCGCAATTTGTGAGGAATTTTGATTTTGGTATGCATTAATTGACGTAACAATTTTGAAGTTATGCATGTAAGTGAAGTTACAGACGGCACTTTTTCACGCACAATCTTTCCTCGTTGAAACTACATTTTGGTTGAAGCCCACATCGTGGAGAGTGGTTTTGGCTTCGTTTATAGGAATTAATGCCCCAAACAACAATTGCTATGAGAGAATATGGGTGACGCTGCCTCGATGAGTACACTGTGGAGATATAGATACTTGCCTGTGAAGCGTCTCTTTCGAAAGAATCTTTGCGACGCGTGTGATGTCCTGAATCTATTTAAATAAACGATGAAGAAATTGCATTTTTTCATGGTCGCTGTGTTAGGACACCTTCTACAAACAATAGATGAGGTAGTGCAAAACTCACTGAAATGTTTTTTTCTTCTGTCGCTTCAAAAGGTGAAAACGCCGCTTTCAAGGCTCTGCTGACACAAGGAAACGTGCAATCGGCGCTTTCAGCGTTTTTCAATGAAACAATCGCAGTGAGGCATATTTTTGACAATTTTTGGGCGGCAGCCCCTGCTTGCATTAGCTCAGACAGAATAATTTCATCTTTTCACCCCTTGGCTATTGTGATCCCTAGAAGCTGTTAGCACGTGAGACGCTAAAAAAGGAATCGGTGATTGACAAAGGAAGGCTGAAATTGGCGCACTTCTAGAACTGCGGAACTTCAAGGTCGAGGTTGGGTGACTTCACAAAACACCTTTTTCTCTACATTTGGGCAGAGCGTTTTACTACAGCAGATCTCAATGCGGCTCCTAGATTTTATAACTCATTGAAACCGCTGAAGCCTTCCTCAATAGCCGCCGTGCACTCCGTTGTCTTCAAACTAAGTCAACTAACAAACCGCAGTACTCTTGTATTGGATTCGTGCTTTGAAATGTCACGTTTTTACAGTTTAGTAGTAATGCCATTTGTAGGTACTCAAAAATGCTTATTGCCCAGATATGTAAACTTAATTCACTTCCAGCTACAAGCATTCAAGACACATTCAGTTCTGTCATTTCAATAAAAAACAAATACTCTTCAAGCAGTGATACAGAAACGCGCTGAATATAACCACCTTGAATATACGTCCTTCATATGTGATGAGAAAGAATTGACTAAGTAATGACCTGAGCACTTCTGGTGGCTTTGCGAAATAAGGTGTACAAGAGCCATGTATGACAATGTTTGGTATCTACTCCAATCCAACCGTAAGCGTCCCTGAAGAAAGTGATAAAACTTCGGTTAAAAAGGGTGCCA
>JAJIZL010017327.1:1570058-1586783 GCA_023969395.1 Amblyomma maculatum | reverse complement strand
AAGCGTCCCTGAAGAAAGTGATAAAACTTCGGTTAAAAAGGGTGCCAGCCAGGAAGCAGAATCTTTCCAGTGCCCTTCACCGCTTGCTCACAGAAGGCATTTCGAGTTCTGGATTGTCAACAGCTAAATATAAGGGCTTATGTTGAATACATCAATTACCAGCGATTCGCCGATAGAGCTGTCATAATATATGGTATAGAGATTGAATAAAAAAACATTATCCCCATCTAAATAGGCAGAGCAGAATGATGTCTGAAAATTAGTGCACACAAAACCACAGTGATGCTCAGTAGCTTCGGAAGGCCACAGTCGTTTACAATAAGTAGCAAGATGCTGGATGTTGTGATGGAATAAGTCCACGTAGGGCCTACAGGGACACTGACCAGATCACAAGACATGACTAGAATATGAATGGGGTGTTGTGGATTTGGTAGGTACTCACTGATGGTAAGCGGTATTTTACCAGTATCCCTCATGAGAAACTTTTATACTGAGCAGCTGCATCTTACCGGTACACACACGTGGCGCAAAAAGGCTAGGGGTCACGAAAATGACCCTGTTTGAGGTTTAAGTAGCGTTCTGTGGAAAGGAAGACTACATAGGTGACTGGACGTTAGTCAAGAGCCAGCCAGGGAACAGTTTGTTGCAAATGCGAGACAATGATATTCTGGTCGAGATAAATGAAGATGGTCAGGATATGAAATACGAAGGCAGTATTACCTATGCTAGTTAAGGGTAACTGATGCACTTCAACGCAAGGCAAAACTTGAGGCAAACCTTAAGAAAGACTGCGGGAATCAGGTACGCAACACAGAAACTAGTCATTTGGAGAGATATGAGAGGGGCGTTTGCATCTGCAATTCACTGTCTCCTCACTTAAGCCACAACAGTGAATGTTCGACAGCTATAAAATCTAGTACACCACGAGATGGTCAAAAAACGGTTGTCCGCATATGATAAACCTTTATACTCACCAACGCAGAATTTAATTGGTCATCATAGAATTACACATTGTGCGGTTATATTTTCGCTTTCCGAAGGCTCGTCGTGTGTCTATTCGGCAGATGCTATTGATTTTTTTTACTATTAAAGTCCTTTTTTTTCCCTACAAATCCGCTTCGTTATAAAAAGTAATGTTACTACCTCGAGCTCTCTGTTCAACCAGGGGCAAAACGAAAATCCTGTTGTTTCATCTTACATGACGAAATGTTGTTGCGCTCACACAATGAGAATCGCGATTCACTGCGTCCGTCATGGAAGAGCATCGCTCTGTAAAGAAGCCAGAGTGACAATTCGTCTTCTTTAGGCTCTTTTAGCTAAGTTCGGGTTAGAAGCTCGTAAATAATGATCACGAAGATTAGAGGTGACGTGATCGGCACACGTGGCCGTAATAGGGAGTTACGTAGTTATTGAGTGTGTGCATTATAGTGATTTCCAGCATGGGCTACTACGAATAGGATTAGATTAGCGGGTAATTGCTGTGGATCAATTAAATTTTGTTGCATTAAGGTAGAACAAGTTCCAGGAGAGTTGTCTGCGATGTATTGAGTAAATTACTTGAATATAGAATGGATTACGGGGGAGTGTGGCCGATTAATTGTTTGCATTGTAGAAGTTTACATGAGGTTTGTCAAGTTATATTAACGTTGCTTAAGTTGGAATGCGGTGTACTTCGTTGAATTCTAGGTAATCTTGAGGATAATGGTAGGTTTATTCCGGAGTATCTCGAAGCAATTTCGAATAGGTTGTATTTTGCGGTGCATTGCGGAGGATTATGTGTGGACTAAGTTGAATGAAGTTTGACTACAACAATTTAGGGTTAAATACGGTTAATTAGGTTGTGTGTGTTAATAATGAATTGGGGAGGAATAGGTTGAATTGAGAAAAAGTAAGGGTGGAAAAAAATAAATTACGTCCCCTTCATACCACTTGAGTACTCTTGTATGCAATTTATCAGTTCAGTTCAGTTCAGTCGTTCAGTCGTGCCCGACTCTTCTCCGCGCACCCCTTCTCCGGTGACCCTCAACCTTTCCCAACACCCAATCTTTCTCCGGCGACTCCTCTCTTCTCATCAGATAACCAAAGTAGCTGAGCTTCTTTACCTTTAGAATTTGACCCTCCAATGAGCAGTCAGGCTTTATGGTCGCCAATATCGACTGATTTGATCTTCTGGCAGTCCAAGGAACTCTCAAGAGTCTCCACCAGCACCACAATTAAAGCGCGTCAATTTTTCGGCGGTCAGCATTCTTCACAGTCAAACTCTCGCATCCATACATCACAACTGGAAAGACCATAGCACGAGTTATACGGATCTTGGTTGGCAGTGTAATGTCTCTGCTCTTTACTAGGCGGTCAAGGCTAGCCATGGCTCTCTTTCCCAGAAGCAGGCGCGTCCTAATTTCATGGCTGCAGTCTCCTTCCGGGGTAATCTTGGAGCCCAAGAAGAGAAAATCTGTCACAGCTTCCACTTCTTGTCCCTTGATGCTCCAGGACTTGATTGGGCAAGACACCAAAATTTTTGTCTTTTTAATGTTAAGTTTAAGCCCAAACTTCTCGCTCTCTTCTTGTACGCGCGTCAGAAGTCTCTTGTGTTCCCATTTCACTTTCTGCCATTTAAAGTGGCATTATCCGCATATCTAAGGTTGTTGATACGTTTTCCAGCAATCTTCACTCCAGCTGAACACTCGTCCAGACCGGCCTTCCTCATGATGCACTCTGCATATAGGTTAAATAGACAGGGCGACAGTATGCAGCCTTGCCTCACTCCTTTCTCAATCGGAAAGCAATCAGTAAGACCATGCCCATTCTGACTGTGGCCTCTTGCCCTTCATACAGGTTCCTGAGGAGACAGATGTGGTGAATTAGAACTCCCATCTCTTGGAGAGCTTGCCACAATCTGCTGTGATCTACGCAGTCAAACGCTTTCGCATAATCAATAAAGCAGAAGTAGATAGGTTTCTGGAACTCTCTTGCTTTTTCCATGATCCAGCGAAGGTTGGCAATCCAGTCTCTAGTTCCTCTGCCGTTGCGAAACACAGCTTGCACGTCCGGAAGCTTCCGATCCACATACTGCTGCGGCCTACCTTGGAAGATTTTGAACATCACCTTGCTAGCATGCGAAATAAGCGCGATCGTGCGGTAGTTGGAACAATCTTTGGCACTGCCTTTCTTTGGAATGGGGATGTAAACTGACCTCCTCCAATCCTGTGGCCGCTGCAGGGTTGTCCAAATCATCTGACATAATGTATGCAGAATGTTAACAGCGTCATGGTTGAGGTTTTGAAGCAACTCAGCTGGAATGCCATCAATTCCGCTAGCTTTGTTCTTAGCAAGGCTGGCTAAGGCCCATTCAACTTGACTCTTCAGGATGCCCGGCTCGATATCAGTAATCACAACCGTCCTATGGTGGGTTTGCACGTACGGGTCCTTCTTGTACAGTTTTTCTGTGCATTCCTGCCACCTCTTCTTTATCTCTGGGACTTCAGTGAGGTCCCTGCCTCGTTTGTCCTTTGTCACGCCCAGTTTATCACAAAAGTTTTCTTTGATATCTTTGATTGTCTTATACAGAGCGCTTGTGTTCCTCAATTGGCTTTTGTCCTCAACTGCTTGGCCCGGTAAGTTCAGGAAGGCATTCTTATCTCTCCTTGCTATTTTCTGAAAATCCGCATTAAAAACCGCGTATCTTTCTTTTTCCCTCTTAACGTTTGCCATCCTCCTTTCCTCAGCTATTTGCAAAGCCTCTTCAGATAACCAATTTGCTTTCTTGCATTTCTTTTACTTTGGAACTACCTTAGTAGCAACTTCTTGTATTATATCACGAACATCAGTCCACACCTCTTCAGGCTCTCTGTCTTCTAATCTAATTCTTGAAATCGATTCCTCACTTCCACAGTATATTCTGATGGAGTTTGATCCAGATCATACCTGAAAGGCCTTCTAGTTTTCTGCGTTTTCCTCAATCGAAGCTTAAATTTGGCAACAAGAAGCTGATGATCGGTACCAAAATCGGCCCCAGGGCGTGTTTTTACTGCTTGTATAGCGCTTTTCCATCTCTGCCGGCAAAAAGTTTAATCAATCTGATTCCTGTACAGACCGTCCGGTGAAGTCCACGTGTACAGGCGCCTCTAGTGCTGTTGAAAATGAGTATTCGCTATGGTCAGGTTGTTTTCTTGATAAAAAACTACTAGCCTCTTCCCAGCTTCATTTGGCTCACCAAGACCGAACTTGCCCGTAATTCCGGATATTTCTTCACTCCCCACCTTAGTATTCCAGTCTTCCATGAGAAAAGACGTCTGATAATGAAGTGCGGTCTAAAAGGCATTGCAGGTCAGCATAAAATCTCTCAATGTCAGCTTCTTCAGCAGTAGTGGTTGGTGCATAGACTTGGATAAGTGTTATGTGGAAAGGGTGACCTTGGATCCCAAGTGAAATCATTCGGTCGTTTTTGGGGTTGTACCCTAGCACTGCTTTTCCCAATCTTCTGTTTACTATGAGAGTGGCCCCATTCCTTCTCCTGGATTCGTGCCCACAATAAAAGACATAATGGTCGCCGGAATTAAATTTTCCCATTCCGGTCTACTTGAGCTCGTTGATATCCAAGATATCAATGTTCAATCTGTACATTTCTCGCTTGATGACTCCCAGTTTACCTTGCGTCATAGATCTTACATTCCATGTTGCTATGTGATATATCTCCTTGCAACATCGGACTTTCCGGTCGCTTCCCGACACATCCACAACTGCGCGTCCTTTTGGTTTCAGCCCAGCCGCTTCATTCGTCCTGGAGCTACTAGGAATCGCCCTTTGTTCATCCCCAGTAACATGTGGGACGCCTTCCAACCTGGGGGGCTCATATTCCGGCGCCCTATCATTAACGCTATTGTGACAGGCCATAGGGTTTTCTTGGCAGGAACTACTGGAGTGGGTTTCCATTACCTTCTCCAGTGAATCACATTTTGTCAGAACTCAATGCCGTGACCTGTCTATCTTGGGTCGCCCTACACAATAGAGCTCACGACTTCATCGAGTTTTGCAAGCCCTTCCGCCACGACAAGGCAGTGGTCCATGAAGGGGATGCAATTTATAGCTGTGGAGAAAAACATTGGGAGATTTAAGCGTAGCTTGAACATAGTGATAGCGCGAAAGCTTTGAGTCTTGCAGCGATAGCCTCTAAAACCCGCTTTTCAATCCAGGGCTTTTCGATATTTATTTAAATAAAGTTTTGGGGAAAGGAAGGAGCCCTAGCTTTAGAGTGGATGCCACAGAATTGTGGACACCTACACATAACCAGGTAAAGATCCTGAGTTGAGTTGAAAGTATTTTGTTGACTAGGAAACACATTTGTAAAGCGGGGCATTGCGGGACTATGCCTGAAAAATGATCTAGACAAAGTCTTGTGCTGAGCTTTTTGGTATCAGCTTCAACTAGCGGATTATGCGTCTCAGTGCGGCGGAGTATTACAGTCATGTGCTGCTGAGTGTCACTGAAATTATTTTAACCCCATTTGTTCAAAATTCACCATCACATTTTAATGTTTTCAGTATAGGCCTCAAGTGCCAAGGTCTGTTAAATTACGAACTTTATTGAGTAGCACCAAAATGTACAGTGTCTAGAAGTACAGTGGCTCCAGTGCCGGCATGTCTGGAGAGTACATGTACGGGGCGATTCGGGCGATTCCAGTCACCAGAGGGGCGTACGATGGAAGCTTTTTGTATGCGCTCCGTATTCCAATCATTTTCTCGATCCAAGGCATGAAGGCATCGACCCGGGTTATAATGTTGCCTACCCGACAGGAAGTTCCCAGATTTGCAGCGATTCCAATTTGCACGTAGCGGCCGTCGCTGGACTGAATGGCCCGGGGACCTCCGAAGTAGCCCTGATGATTGGAAACAATAAAAAGGAAACTTATTGAGAGCGACTTGAGGCACTTTTTAGGCTTTACAAAAAATATTATTGACACTTAAAATGATCTGCAATGCAAAATTTTAGCGTAGCTCTTCAAGTATTTTAGTCTAGCGATACGCCGAGGTAAACATTTAGGCAGCGACATGTTTCAAATCATGTGTAGTTAGCGAATCTTGTATTACTGTCATTAAACTGATAATCAATCAATTCCCAGTCCTTGGCTGTTTTTTTTTTTTTTTTTTTATGGAAGCGCTGATCTAACACCTGCCCGAGTCGCAACCGCGCCTCTTCAGCTTTGCCTGCAGGTACAGTACGATCCACTGTTAAAAGGAACATGACACCGCGTGGCTGCACCATTTTTCAAAGCTCTCCGGCTAGAACTGGTGACAAACAATGGTACAAGGCGCATGCGCAGTAACCACCACTGGCTGTTCTTCTTCACATGCACATGGTGCTGTCCGTTCTCGGCGGTTTTCAATGGCAATGCTTTGCGAAGTGTGTAGGCTATGCGATAGAACGTTCGCGTTAACAGTGGACCGTACTGTACATATATGTGGGCAACATGGGTGTGTTTCTCTTGTGCATAAACATATTTGACCGTGAAAATTTTTCGGAACATAAAATCCGCTTTTAAGGGTAGGACGCTACCACTTCGTTAGCCTCTGTATTCGGCTCCCTTTCCCGTTCTGTGTACTGATAAAAGCACGTTACTACTTATTGAAACACTGCGCTCTTAGCCTTGTGCTGTATTGTTTAATGCAGGCCCATTTCACGCAGCTCCGCGGCGGTTACTCAGTGCTTGACCCCTCTACTGAGCCCAATCAGACAAGGCAGTCGTGTATCGTGTACTGCTAATGTCAGTTGACGTTAAAGAACTATAGGTGGTGAAAACTTGCATCCGACCGCTAGGACGCCTCTCATAGCCAGAATCGCTTGGTGAATTAAATGCCGTAAATCAAGTTAAAAAAAATCACTTGACATGTATATAGTATTAAGTCATAAGCTACCACGTCGTGCAGGGTAAAAAATGCGGCACAGATAAAAAAATTCCTATTAACCAAAGGCGTCGGAACACGCCTGTGTACTCTTGCGGTTGAATGCGCCTGATTCTGTATACAAGGGTCATGGGTTCGATTCCCACCTGACTGCTCCCGAGTTGGCAGCGACCAGCTAGTGTAGAAGTCTAAACCATCACCATGCCTGCACCACATGTGACCTGCCAAATCACGCACGCCAGGGGCGCGCTCGTGATTATGCGCTCACGGTGCCAACAACAAAATTCATGCCGAGTTTTACGCTGTACGAGAGCGCTAAATCTCCTCCGTTATTCTTAATAAAAGCAACAATAATTCATGCATTGCTTGTACATTGACCACGACCAGTCATCTCCACCCCCGCTACTCCCTCCTCCTCCCTCTCCCCTATGCCATTCCACCTTTCCCGCTTCCGCCGCTGCCCTGTTCATTTTCCAGCAGTGTCCACTTCATCTGTACTTTAAGCTCGCCCTTCTACGGGGTGCATCTCTGGACTCTCTCCGTAACCTCCTCCTTACACAGCAGTCACCCTTCGCCTGCTTCTCATCGCATCATCGTGTTGCGCATTTTGCAGCCCTAGTCGTTACCTCCAGCTTCCAGAATACTCTGCCTTCGCGTACCCTTGGCAGCCCCATTCCGGTTACGCATTCCTCTCTATAGCCGCACCTCCATGCAATCATGCAACCCACTGTCACTCTGTCCCTCTCTGCTCCGCAGGGCTAGGAGTGAAAGAGTGTTTTCTTGGGTACTATCTCACTACTTGTCCTGCTTCTTGCTCTCCAAACTTCCTCCCTTCCTTCTACCTTTCTTTTCTTCTTCGGACAAAAAAGCATGTTTAAAGCCCCGCCAAAGATCGCACTGTCCGGACGACGACAAGACCCCTTGTCGAAACGTTCGCTCGGCTTGCGAGCATAGGCACTCCCTCAACGCTTGTTCAGGGATCGTTCATACTGTGCAACCATCTTTGTTCTCTCGTCCTACTTTCGGGACGTACTTTCTTTTAAGAATCTAAACACACCTGCCATCGTACTACACCTTATGTTTTCCTCATTCCTCTCATAGCATACATGTTTCATAGAAGCAAGTAATTCCAAATGCTATTGATGAAAACTGTTAAAAAAAAATAACTACTGCAGGTATGAACACGAAAAATACATTTATTTATCTATATTATTTATTTATTCAACGCAATACCCAGGGCGCCGCAAGCGCCATCACCCCCCCCTCCCGTTGTAATTTCTTGATAAATCTGAACACAAATGGAGCTTTTGTTATGGCTAAGGCGTCTTTAAAATTATTTTGCTTATTTCAGGTAGCAAGATTTGCGGCAAGTTGGTTTCGCCCGTGCAATGTCCTTAGACAATTTGACACCTTCCCGCATAACCTTATTCATATCTGGTAGGACTACACGTGGTAACGTTATGCTTTTCTTGTTGCACTGAAGCATCATCATTTCAATTTTATGTTTCCCTCGTTATTCATATTTCATTCATTGAATCTTTCAATAGGTTCAGAAGAGTTACCTTAAAATAGACTCCCACTTTTCAAATTAATGCATAGTACATTGTCACCTCTCTCTCTCTCTCTCTCTCTCTCTCTCTCTCAAAATTATCTGGATTGTCACTGCTTATAGTATACTATAGCAGTGACAGCTTTAGTGCTCCGTAGGGCATCCGCTGTAGGATTAGTGGGAGGGGAAGAGGGGTGCTGTAGTGTATCCTTACTAGTAGAGCAGGCTTGGGCTGTGCATGATCTTCTGAAATCGCAGTAAATAACCTCGTCAAGAATAGGTTAAATGGAAGAGAGAAGACGACACCCTTTCCCACCATGCAAAAACGGGCGCTCTTAATATTTGAGAGAACTTGTTCCTGAGCGAGTTGGCTACATTTGATTCTTGATATTTAAAAGCACGAATATCACGGAACAAACACAGTGAAGACGTTCGGGCGAAGCGAAGGACATTAAGCGTTTCGTCCGGTTGTCTTATCTGTGCTTGTTCCCTGTTATTCGCGCCTTTAAATATTAGGAATGGAGCGCTTACTATTGTTCAGTCCGCCTTGTCCGGACTCCCTCGCCAATTCCGTAAATGCTGACGTGGTTATCGTCTCTGTTCTTTGAACGATCGCAGGCTACAAACTGACGCAACATATCAATGGTAAATTTTCGGTTGTTATTGACCGGACTCATCTATGTTGCAAAGCAAAGCCCATCGATTGCACATTGGCAACGGACGCAACGCTATGCACACAACCAGTATATGGCAGCAATTGGCCGTGATAACTTGTTGAGCTTGTCGCATTCCTATCCTGATCTGTGCTTAAATCTTCAAAATAGGCTTCACTCTTTTCCCCCGGCCCCTCGCTTGCCGAGGATCCCAAGTAGCCATAGTTACGTTGCATCTGCAATATCGGATTTACATAGATGTTGCGAAAAGTGCAAATTTCATTCCTAAATGTTTGAAAGTTATTTCTTACCCTGCCATATTTAATACGGATATCTTTAGCGCAGTACATAGTGTCCATTCTGTAGTCTGCACCGAAGATCTTCCTGCACACGTCGTTTCGCTGAAGTGTGTAAAAGAAGGCTTCAAGGTAGATGCCACCTGGTCGACCTGCGATAGAGCACCAAACACATGGCTGCTACCATTGCCATCATTGGCAATGAAAAAGTAAACAACAACAAATCAAACTTGAGTTCGCCCGTTCCTTTCCGTTGTAAAGCGTTCATTAGTCCAAGTAGGCATTTTGCTTTCGCTCTTTAATATCAAGAAACTTTATTGATAGAGGCCAAATTATGTGTACAAACACCGGACCGATTACCCAGAGGGCTAGAGGCCGGCCCAAATATAAAGATTACTCGCATGTTCAGCCAAAAAGGATGGAGATTTTAAAGGAATAATGATGATATACACTGAACACTAGACACTAGAAGAAGAGACATCTGGGCGAGTTGGTATGGTGACATGATAGAAAAACAGCGCAACAGACGTGGACGGAGTTGAAGAACAAACAGGACGGACGCTGGTTTAGGTTCCTCCAAAATGATTCAAAAGCCTTCCTTGTCACTTTGAGAAATATGTAACTACGCTCTATCTCCTGTCTCGAAAAGAAAAGCGGACAAAAGGTACCACGTAAGTTCACTGTTTGGAGGAGAGCTACTTTATAACCTCGATGTTGTGTCTGCAACGGCTAACGCTATGTTGCGTCTTCCCTGCTGTGTCTCGTGAGTTGCTCTGAAGTCATTTAGTTTAACCAACCCGCCTAAGACGTTGTCCTGTTGTAAAATCACACCTACTGCAATTAATAGGTGCCGAACAGAATAGCGTGTTATTATCAGCGCCCGTCCTGTTTGTTCTTCACCTCCGTCCACGTCTGTTGCGCTGTTTTTCTATCATGACTATTATTATGATTGTACATGTTTGCAAGAACACAGAACAAAGTGCCGGTGAAATAGAAAACCCACGGGATTAGGAAGGTAGTATCGAACATAATTATTAAATATATGCAAGACCATCATAAAGAAAAACTGAAGAGAGATCAAAATTCCCAGAAGAAAGGAGTAAGCAAGAGTTTGGCTACAAAACATACGCAACAGAGTGGAAGCTAAATATAGGAAGCTTGTACAATTAAATACGTTGTACCAAACAAAGATTATTACGCCTGTGTATTCCCACTTAAGAAAGTTTCAAAACTAGATATCAAACAATAAATTGAATAAGAAAGATAGCGAGGCGTGATTGCATTATATTGTAATACAATTTAAATATCAACTTAAAACTTTCGGCTTTTTTTTTTTTTTTTTTTTTTACAGGCGAATAATAATTTCGGTACAAAAAAAAAAAGAACATCAGGGCTGCCATCCCTTTTGCTAAACCTGTCCGATAGTCGTTTGCCAGGCCAGACATGTTCAGCTAGCACGTAACGGTGCGCCGCACCTTTTGTGGGTTTGTGACTTCGAGAATTTTCTATCCCTAAATACAAGCTCAAAACGCCGTTCCTTAGCTGGACGTAATATTAGCGTGCACTTATATAACTGAGAGAACCACGCTTTCTCTTGGACGCTCCGTGACATGAAAGCATTAACGCTGGAAACGTCGCCGCTCAGTGCACCTATAACGAGTCACGGGCTATGGGTGCTTTTAGCACCCAGTAAGCGCTTAAAGTGAAACCAAAAATAAAACTTCTCAAAAATTTGTGCGCTTACCGGACCCATGCTAAGCACCTGTTTCCTACTCTGTTTTATTAGGTACAACTGCCGCGTCGTGATTTGGCAAGGCAAGGAGAGCTGTGCGCTTTGTTACGATGCCTAGAAACCCACTGGAGCTCCCAATCTAAGTAAATGCTAACAAATTCGTCTTATCGTTTTCGGGCAGTTTTAACGAGTGATTTTAGGTTCCTCCAACATGATTCAAAAGCCTTCCTTGTCACTATGAGAAATATGTAGCTACGCTCTATCTCCAGTCTCGAAAATAAAAACGGACAAAAGGTACTACATAAACACTATAGTTCACTGTTTGGAGGAGAGCTACTGTAACCTCGATAGTGTGTCTGCAACGGCTAACGCTATGTTACGTCCTCCCTGCTGTGTCTCGTGAGTTGCTCTGAAGTCATTTAATTGAACCAACTCGCCAAATTTTACCCAACCAGTAGGTGTAAAATCACACCTACTGCAATTGATAGGTGCCGAACAGAATAGCGTGTTATTATGTAGATGGTGCCTGAAAACACTGGTTGTCCGATGATCCCGGCCACAAGGGGGCTCTAGCTAACTACTTTGAAAGTTTTATCAACTCATTTTATAGGAACCCCACTTACTACCACTTTTTTCTAGTAGTATTAAATCTACACTGAATTTAACAAGCGTAATGTCAGACCCACCCCATTCGCATTGTGTATCAAACTCATTCGAAGATAGCAGCACCTTACCTGGCACATCAGAGGCCCACCTGGGAGCCGCAAAGTCTACATCGTAAACAACATATGGTCGCCGTGGAAGGCATATAGGTTTCACGTCCGGGGAATACTGGAACGGTATTTTTACCTGCGTGAAGAGAGTTGCGCTTTTCAGTATAATGATAGCTCTTTCTACACTGCTGAAACAGTTCTATAAATGAAGCAGCAGCTTCTGTATGCAGTGGGGGAAATTTTAGGGGACGAACGGCAATAAACCCAAATTTTGATATCCTACCACGATTTAAAAAAAAAAAAAATATCCAGTCCTTAGCTTTAAGGCGCTAAAAGTTATATCCATTTTTCTTTTTCCTTTTGTCATCGATTCGTTCGCCTCCGTATCATTTGCCGTGTCAGGAAAAGAAAATCTGCGTTATCTTCCCCTGCTTGCAAGCCTGAAAGCTAACATTTAAACAGAGTTCACTGTCTCGTTGGGTATGATAACTATAGCAAAGTGAGAGAGCTTAACGTAGAAGCTTTCAGGCCAGAGTGATAACTTAGCATGTCACCAGCGCGTGAAGCCGAATCACCTGAAATTGATATATTTATAATGATCATGCCTGGAATTTCGGATTCACCTTTCAAAAACGTGAGAACCTGGTACTGACAAAACTATTTTATAGTGTGTAGAGCAGAAGGGGAATAATAAATATTGAATATTCTAGCAAGCCCAGAGATAATATTGCATATGAATGTAAGTCTTTTATTTATAGCAAACCTTTTAACAATTGAGTCATTTTATGCTATAACCTTGCTGCTCTTTGTGCAGTCTCAACAACAGTGTCCGATATGCGAAAATGCGCAAACAAAGAGGGCCTGTTCGCAGTTAGTCGAAACGCATCTCTGAGTCGTGTATTGTATATGGAACATGCGTGCCCCGCGTGTCCCATTTTCGGAAATGAATTCTGACTAGCCAGTGAGTCAGTGAGGAAATTATTCTTCATGACAACGCAACAGCAAACGTTCACTCTCAGCTGTGGTAGCCTCTGCTTCTTCTTCTTTCTTCCGACTTTTCTCATACCTCCTGCACTGCATAGGCATCAGGGTGGCCAATCTTATTATTTCTTCTGCCTGTTGTTGCTGCTGCCTGTAACTTTCTTTTTATCCAATGAGGATCATCTCTTTACGTTTCCTGCGAGGGGGATCAAAACATAGCTGACCTTTGAAAGTAGACAAAACGCCTGTTTGCTTGCTGAGTTTTCTTTACTTTTCTATTAGTAGAACCTAAAATGTTATAAGGTACGTCGCTCATGCTATCAAATTTTGTTTAAGTAGCGGATAAAACAATTACAAACAATCAAAAAGTGTTAAAAACCACTACACATGGCTTGTCGCGCCCCCTGCTGTATTTTCCAATCTTTTGCCGCGTTTTTCGCAGCCCTAGTCTACCTTCCAATTCCACGGCACACTATTTTTGAAGTCGGACTCATGAACTGAAATAAGAACGCGCCTTTTAATGAGCACAAAAGGCCACACTGGTATGAGGTTCACTTACACATAGGCTCAGTCAGGTTACCGCACTTTAGTAACACATCACCGCATTACAATTTGTGGTAAAAACCTGCTGCCCACAGCACCACCTTCTGCAAATCTTTCGGCATATGAGAAATTTAGTTGTCACGCAGAACGGGCTTGTAACAGTTAAACGAATCGCTAGCTAATTTTAAACACTTTGGGATGAGATGTGTTCCGGGGGGTACATCTTACACTACGCTCAAAACTTTCAGCTTATGCCAGGCAACAGAGAATAAAGAAAGGAAGTGAAGAAATTACCAGCAGAATGGCGATGCCAATGTCACGAACGGAGTTCAATGTAGTTTTAACCAAGACGCTGTCGACCTCCACTTTCTCAGTCAGGTTCAGGTCGTCGCTGCCGTAGTAGACGTCAATCTTTGCTATTCTTTCGCCCCTGCACGTCCAAAAAAATAGTCATCCGGGTTGCCTTGGTATGTAATTTAACTGGCCAGCCTGAAATGCAATCATGTTATATCTTCATTTCAGCATTTTATTTAATAAGAAACGGAAAACATTATGGTCCTCACAACAATACAGAGTGAGCAGCCGCCTTCAAAGGCAATTTTGTTAGCATACACAAGAGACGAGCCAATAGCCACTTATCTTTCAGCGTATTGTATACTGTATCTTTCAGGTGGTGTATCTTTCAGGACTTTGTATACTGCACAGAGACCATGCAATCTGATGTCAAATAGCTTTATGAACTATTTACACTTTCATAAAAATGCGCTTTATTTAGGGCGTTTAGCTTTTTAGTTTGCTTAAGAGAATTCGCCGCAGACATGTCGTGTAAGGGGCAGAAAATTTAGATATTAATTGCATATCTGGTACTTCTCTGATAGTTTATACTTTCACACCACTGTAGCCTATATTTAGATAAAAACTGACATCATTTTCTTTTCCTAAAACGGTGCTTAGTGCATACTAATTTTGTTCATTTTGAACTGCAGTATGAATGGCCGAGTTGAGAGATTGTCTTTGTTACGGGGATGCAAATGAAGTCATTTGTAGATATGACGTCATTTATTCGCAGGGATCATCCGACATACTAGACCCGAAATGAAAGAGCGTGAAATTCAGTGGAAGTAGGTCTTAGTATTTAAACGTCTGTCAGCATTGTTAAAATACTGTAATATTAGTAATTTTAGCACAGGTTATGAAACTGAGAAACAGCATATTGAAGTCAAGGACGCTAAAGCTCAAGACAGTTTTCCAACATTACATGGGCAGGCGAACAAATTAATGACATCGTTTCAAATTAAGCAAATAACGCCAACTTACGGTATTAGGCACTGCGCAGATGTGAGCACATGTTTCCTTGTTATAATGCTTCCTCCGCATCCATAGCGTGAACTTCCCGCGGAGAATATTGCCAGGTATACCTGCGTCATCGAGGACAACCGTTGTGGTAGCGCCAAAATAAACAGTTAAACGCGACGTGCAATGCATATGGGATGACGGTCAACATATTTGTGCGTTGTGTACGAGCGATGTATTTACGGTATTATCTGATGTTATCATTTGGTTTTACAATTATATTGCAACTTTACTGCAAGCAAGGCCAACAGTATCTTTGTTGCTGTGCTTGTAAATAGTACACATCAGCGTGCGCTCCCCTTGTTGGTTACCTTCCTTGATGATGGGATTCGAAAAAGAAACAGAACCAAAAGCTAGGGCTCCAAGCAAGCGGAAAACATCCCTTTCTTCTGAGACCCATAGCTACGTAAGCAGGCGTCCAGGGCAGCAATTTCCACTCGAGACCGGGGCCTAGAGAATCTCGATTCCTAATCGTGCTATGCCTCAGAGAAAACGCAGGATTTCTACGATTTACGAAGAAGACATATTTGACGCAACAGCGATTAGCGCCTATTGGCCGACCATAGGTATTTACGGCAGTTAATGTGCATCTAGCTCGCGCCACCAAGACCACGTACTCGAAACAGAGCTTTGGTCAATGGCAAAAAAGAAGGAATGTGCGTCGGGTGTTTCGCGGGAATTTAGATTTCCGGAAAGGAAACATTTTTAGTCGTTGCCGTCGTACCGTCCATGGAAATTCGCCCCGTTCGGCAGCCCTGTCGCTGATCACTGGTCGTGGAGTACTGGTAGCTCCGCACTCTTGAAGGAAACAAAAGTTACATTCAGATATTAGCAGTGATTAGTGCGATATGACCAAGTTCGTGTGTAGAATTTCGTTGCTTTTATAGAATTGGGAAACCGCAGTGTGTTGGAGGATTTCATTAGTGCAGACTGATTGGCGTGTTGGTAAGATAATCTAGGAAAAGGAAGCACACTAGCCCAAACACGAGAGAGGAAGGGACAGAATTGCGTCTTTTCCTTTGCTCCCTCGTGTTTGTGCTGGCGTGTTGCCTTTTCCTAGGACATCATTGTTTAGCTATTTTGATATCTGCAAGGATTTCAATTTCCTTCTGGTTTCATTTACCACGTAATTATATGTTCTCAGAGAAACTGATTACGATGTCTATTGCTTGATAAAAACTAGAAAGCATGCGTCGGCGTTTTATTTATCAATTCTTGTAAATGTCCACCCATTAGGTTCCTTTTTTCATCTGGAGGGTCATGAACGTTGAGATTTCAGGTAAACATGATGGATTTAAATTTAGTTCGCTGTTACGTTCAGAAAAGATACGAAACTTTTTACAGATGCTCAAACAAAATCACGCTATTAGGAACAAATTAGGCGAAGCCTTGTGGGCCTGCTGTAACTGTTTTATCTTTGTGGGCATGTTGTAACCGTTTTTTTTTTTCGAACCTGGTGCTCTGTAAGGCACAGCCTTCATCATGGGTAGCAAACTAGTCCTCACCCATGCCAAATGCAGTTGGGCTGCTGAAAACAGGCCAGCAGAACATGAATTCGTATCGGTGAATAATAAAAGAACACTTAAGCGCCTTCCCACACTGCTCAATTTGTTCATCTGGTAAGACTGAGAAATCATAATAATGTATGTAATATTGTGCAATACTTGCCTACTCCATTGATTTGAAACGCTTCAGCCCACAGCTGCAAAACAATAGAATGAATGACGTTAGATAAGTGAACCAGAACTTAAAAACGCATTCAAACCGACAAAAAATATTTCGAGGGCACACACGCTTCGCCTTTAGTACAGACACCTAATTTTGTAGCGATAGCTAAATTGTCCACAGTCTCGCCATTTCACCGTGCCTCTCCGTGCCTGTTCGAAGAGTGAAGAAGAAGGTGATGATGAAGATGATGATGATGGTGGTGATGATGATGATGAGGAGGAGGCGGAGGAGGAGGAGGAGGAGGAGGAGGAGGAGGAGGAGGAGGAGGAGGAGGAGGA
>JAJIZL010017327.1:1559285-1570048 GCA_023969395.1 Amblyomma maculatum | reverse complement strand
GAGGAGGAGGAGGAGGAGGAGGAGGAGGAGGAGGAGGAGGAGGAGGAATAGGGAGAAGAGGGGGAAGTAGGGAAGAGTAGCAAGAGAAGGAAGAGGAAAAAGAAGAGGAAGAGGAAGAGGAAGAAGAGACAGATAACTCGGTAGTTGGTAGAGGCAAACAACAGCGAGTTGCTAGGACAGTAGGTTCGTTCTTCGAACGTGTGCCCTGAAGTATGTTCGACGTAGAGACGATGTCATATAACTAGAAGTCTTTTACACCCGAGTTAGAATGGTCAACAACGAGAGGCAAGGGGTGTTCATACGTGAAGTTATTACCCTACGACACAAATAAATCTGAAACCATAGAGTAAACTGCTATGTGCAGTAGCCATGCCTTTACTTTCAAGCCGAAACTAAGCGTAACCATGTAGATTGCTATCGCTTAACTCCAGATTTAACCACTATCTAAACCGCGGGTATTATTTTATTTCATGTTTTAGTCTTTGTAATGATGCACAAGGTATTACTGTGCATGAACCACCATTGGATATTGGCCTAGGACCGCTAAATAAATAGGATGTAGTGACATCGCTATTGTCCCACGGCGACAGTAGTAGTGATCTCGCTACAAAACTGAAACATTGCCTTCCTCTTGATGTAGAGACAAAAATAGTTTAACAAAAATTGAAGATGAGCTAGATGGTGCATTGCAACTTAACGAAAGGTAAAAACACACAGAAAGACACACACTGGAGAGAAGGCGCGTGTCCTGTGTCGTCTTCTCTCGAGTGTGTGTCTTATTCATTCATTCATTTATTTCATCCTTAAGGGCCCGAGGGCATTGCATAAGGAGGGTCTACAGTTGGGGTAAATACAATCTTGATGAAGGCAGGCAAAGTTAAAAGAAACACTACAAATTGTAAAAGTCAAGAGAAATAAAATAAATAAAGAGCGTCAAGGTATCCGTGGGATCATGCAGAAAAGCAACAAATGCACGTGCCTCGGCAAGCAAAGTTGAAAGCCAATGAATGACTGATGAATGGTAACACAGATGAAATGCTTACACATCTTGGAAATGACTAGCGAGTTTTGTGCGAAATGATTTGCGATCGTCGCATGTAACTATGTCGTTAGGTAGGGCATTCCAGAGAGTAATCGCGTTGGGGAAAAAAGAACTGTTCATAGCTGAAGTGCCGCTCCTGATACCTGCTATGGGGAGGCTGTGGCTTAGGCGATTGGATGTTCTGAGTGGTGGTTGCAGCAAAGGGTGTCTGGAAGCAGGGTGGTAAAAGAAGCTGTGCAGTAGGCAAAGACAGGAGATGATGCGGCGCGACTTTAGAGTGGGCAGGAGATAGAGCGTTTAAGTGCAGTAATGCTGATTTCTTTGGAGTATTCAGAAGTGATGAAGCGGGTTGCACGATTTTGGATGGCTTCGAGTTCGGCGCTGAGGTAGGCTTGAGATGGGTGCCAAATTGATGATGCAAATTCTAGTTTGGGACGGACGAAAGTTTGATAAGCCAGTTTTTTCACTTCCGGGGATGCTGATTTGAGGTTTCGCCGTAAATAACCTAGAACACGTGAGGAACACGTGAGGCGCTTTTACCTTTCATCTAGTACAGACAAAACTTACTGCGGTGAAACTGCAAATCACAATGTTCACTTCGATGAACGTGAGTTTCATATTCAGCGGCTCTCTGTCTTTGCCTCGCAAACCTGCAAAAAGCGAAAGAAAACTGAAGCATTGGTGATAGAATAAATAGAGAGATTTAGCATAGCACGATCTCACACTGGCCGCGCGCGGTCGGTGCATACAAACTGATTAGTCCAGACGCGGCAGGTCTCTATGCCGACTTCCAGCATGTATTGTCATCCATATCGGACTAATGGCGATCTGAGCATGCGCAGTGGAACGCGCGGGGGCGGATCCCGATAACGGATCTCAGATAGTGCTATGCTAAATCACTCTATTATTGTTGCCCCACCATGGTGGCGCAATTCTTACGACGCTCGACTACTGTGCCCAAAGGTGAGGGGCCGAATCCCGTCCGGCGGTTGCCGCTTTTCAATGGAGGCGAAAAGCACGGCGCCCGCCCGTGTACTGTGCGATGTCAGTGCACGTTAAAAAACTCCAGGTTGTCGAAACTTCCGGAGCCCTCCACTATGATGTCTCTCGTAGTCTGAGTTTATTTAGTACGTTAAACCCAATAAGACAACCAACTTATTATTATCGCGATCAGATGCAATCTTCTGCCTGCTGCACCAGGTATTTTTGAGCACAGCTCACCCTTAGCGCAACACCTGATTGTGCAGGGCAGTGCGAGAAATGCGGCCGCAGTACTGAAGCTGAATGCAGAATTTCAACGGGCTCCTTGCAAGTATTGAAGCACTTACGGCAAGGACTCGTGACCTAGAGATTTAACACGGTAGCGTAAGAGACCGCGTTCTCCAGAAAATTTGGCGTCGCGCTGTCGGCGTCGGAGTGCGAGCGAAACATGTCAGGAATCACCTCACAGGGTGGTGATGGCTGAGCGTGATTGCGCGTTGTTTTGTAGGATATGAAGAGATGATAGCTGCGTTTCCAGGAGCCGCTAATGGCGGCTTCAGCTTTAGGACGAGAGGGGGAAATAGGAAAGAAGCATCCAAAACCTTGGACTCCGAGTTGACGAGATATCCCCAGGCCACGAAGGCACGTTCATTTATCAGGACTATATATCTATGTCAGTCCTACTATCTTTCCAGTACTAGAAACAACAAGAGCAATTCGACGTGCAGTATACACGTAAACAGTCTGGAGGCCATCCACGGCCACCTTAATTGCATAACATATCTGCAAGAGAACACCCCTAATGTTCAGTTTTCGTTATTTTAACCAGCAATAACGCGGAAACATTTTCATTAGGATTCAGCACAGGCTTCTTTGGCATATTGACCTAAACATCTTTCATTTTATCTAAGAAACTTGATGCATATAAACGATTTTTATTCCCCATGGGTTCTGTATAATACATCCGTGGTTGTCCGAAAACCAGCTTTAACAATTTGGTGGTGCAAATATTTTCTTATATACTGCTAAAAAACAAGACATCCATCTTTAAACACTAAATATTTCTCTCAATAGCATTTGGCTGTATGGCTAATACTTCAAAATAATGTGCTGAGTAGTTAGAAGATTACACTTTTAAACGTCCCGCAAACAAAGGCCCTCAAAATGTTTAATATTAGTTTCAGCTCTTTCGTTTACAGAAGAAAAGCAAATTCCTTACAAGGTGCTGCTT
Organism: Amblyomma maculatum; assembly: GCA_023969395.1. Taxonomy (NCBI): domain Eukaryota; kingdom Metazoa; phylum Arthropoda; class Arachnida; order Ixodida; family Ixodidae; genus Amblyomma; species Amblyomma maculatum. The sequence goes on along the minus strand of JAJIZL010017327.1, from coordinate 1,566,794 downwards.
TAATTACTTCGCAGAAATTCTCTGCTTTCTTTTCATACTTGTTTTTTATGCAGCAAAAATTGTGGATATATCAACGAAAGATCATTATATAAAAGACAAATGTTTTATTTCACATTTTTTTTAGTCATCCTGTTTTCTCGTGTATGAGGCCCTTCGTTTTTAATGACTATTTAGTCAATTGCAAAATTCTAAGCAGCAAATAAAAAAAACTCAATTTCCTTTTTACATATTGCTTAAAGTGCAACACTTCAGTGACGTCAAAGAAAGCTCACCTTGTGTACAGACTTTCAAGCTCGACCACTTCCCCCACGCCGCTCAGGCGGCAGTGCGGTTCTTGGTAGTACGAGAGAAACGTTTCTTTCCACAAGCCATTTTTATGCTTCTACGGCCGGGCCAACAATGATACAAAAGATGACACGAAATAAAGGCTTTATTCACCCTGACAACAGAACAGCAGGAAAAAGCATTCCTCTTTGCATTTTTTCTTCATTTCATGGACAAGACCGTGGTGTCCGTGATACAGAAACCAAGCCGCAAAGAAATAAAAAAGGAAAGGCCAAAAATATGCTGAGGGCAATTAGAGCAGCTTTCTTCACCAATCAGGAGTAACTACGCGATTCTCGGCGTCAATACGCCCTGTGATTCATCTCCTGTTTCTTTACCTGTGTGCTCGTGAATGTCGAAGTGCATAATGATGCGCTTCACACATAAAGCACCCTAACGATGAGCAATTTCTTGAAACAAAAGCTGGTTTCAAGCGGATACGATAGGAAACAGCTAACAATCAGAAGCGCTTCCCATATCACAAAGCGTTGAGTATTTATGAGCTCAATGCCATGACGTTCCCTTTTTGGTCGATGTGATTTCCAACAATGGACCTAAACTGAGCATGGATATAGAAACTGTTTATTTTCTTCTCCAGCGGTGTTTTCCCGCCACTGATCATCGCAATTAACTTCATTGTGCTTTACCTACCTGCGTGTGCATATGGACCTCTGCGAGCTTGTAATAATCTCAATTGTGCCCGTTACTTTTGTTTCTCCGTGCTAAGAAGCCCCTAATGTATCCTTTCTAAAATACGGCCTCCGATCTGGTGAAGAGAGAAATATAAGATCTGCGAACCTTGTTTCATGAAAGCAAGATAACAGAAAACACGAAACCGTCAGCAAGTCCTATGAAAATTCTAATTAGAATTGCATCTTACTTTTAATTCTCGTTTTTTTTTATGGACTACCTCATCAATATAGCTTCTTCCTTTGCATGCCCCATCTCAACTTCTCTTCTTTATCTTGTTACTCCAGTATCCGCCTTCAGCTTTATTAATAAGCAAGCTGTCAATGAAGATTCATTTAAATACTTTGTATCGTAATGCACAAATTCTTTGTTGTGACATAAACATTTCAACCTAAGCATGGTTGTTTCTTATAAAACGACAAAGTTTTATAACAACACAAACTTAAGCCCATGATTTACCAAGCATTCAATCTCATGCCATAGCTATTACGAAACTGGCCAGGCTTCTATTGGTCAGTCACATAGGTACTGCTGCAGGCCAGTTAGAGCAGCCACAATTCGTTCATGCACAGCCTGTGCCAGTTCTTGGTCAACTTACGCTAGCAGCGGAAACATATGAATTTGTGCCATTTCCGGCAGGTATGTTTAAAGCCGTTCTTTATTGAGATATTTTCGATGATGCTGGCCTTACGTAAATGTCAAAGTGGGTCCAGGTGTCTAGCGGACAAGCCTAATTAATAAATATTGCTTAAGCTCATGAATTATGAGGCGCCTTTTTTTGCCTTCGTGTACCACCCACTTGAAAAGGCTGTTATGGGCTTCCACAGGAAGTGGCAACGCCTTCCTCAGTCACTAGGAGGCGAATAGCGCCCTCTTTCTAGTCGGACTTTGGAAGCGTAGCTTTCCAGTTACAAATAAAAGCTCCAGTCCTGGGAAAGAAACATAACCTTGGGCTTATCATACAACATTGCAGTCAGGCACATTCTTGGCCTCAATCTATCGTAAAAACGCCGAAAAAGCTGCGCTCAAATTTCACATTAGGGAGTATTGTAATCGTCCTCGGACGCTGTTCCCGATCTCTTCATCTCTTAGCATGTGGCAATAAATCTGTATGCTGGAAATAGAACTGAGCTTCAAACAAGATCTCATCATCTCGCCACACTCGCAGCTCTCAAACTGTTGGCAGCATGCCATTGCGATTAAATAAGAATATGAATTTGTACGCGCCACTCCCAGCCACAGGCGACGCAACCGCATAAAATCAAGCGGAAGAGGTCGGGCTGGATACTATTATAGTATAATTAATAGAACTGAAGAGTCAAGGTCGTGCAAACGGCATGCCACAGTCTCCAGTCCAGGACCTTGATAGTATAGTCATGTTTCGGGCAACTCCTCTCAGAAGTTTCGATACGTCAGTTTTGTCAGTGGCATCATGGCAATATTGCAACTGGTGATGGTCCATCAAGATTTTTCATTAACAAAGTTGTTTCCGGCAAAAACGCTATGTCATGGTTACCACTGCAAGTTGACATCTTGGCTTTATTCCAGTGCCTCTTTCTTCAGATGCCTTATCAACCCTACTAGTTCGTCGTGCTTCCAGATGCGTAAGGACGATTTGAGACATCGTAGGAGGGCTTTGGAAGCGAAGAACACAGCTGAGTTATCAGGTGTTTGCTGGCCAATATACTTTACAGCTTCAGGAGTTTCAGTTAATTGTGACCGGTAAAAGTTCTGTTCAAACTTAGGTTGTTCAGTTTAGGTTGAACTGACCTGTCTCACGGTACAGACCACAGCGCAAGCTGATAGACGAGACCGAGAAAACCATGTGTACATGAATGCGGTCGCTTTCTGCGGCGTGGAGCAAAGAGCGTGTTCATTACTTAATGATTTGAGTTGACAAGTGTGATTACGTCGCCATCTCCGTAACTGCACCTTGCACATGTGGGTCCTAGAAATGCCACCGCGGGCAGGAAGTTCGTGCCAGCGGAGGCCCTGTGATTTGGATACACGGTCGGTTGGCTTCTACTGCCTTAAAAAGTGCAACTTACGATTTCTCAATCTGCAGTGGCACGAAATGAGGCTGAATTCTCTATGGACAAATGTTTGAAAAGATGGCAATCTTTGGCGAGAGAAATTACTGCAGCTTTCAGCAAGCTTCGAGTTAGTCCAAGGCATGTGCAAAAATTCTTACGTGGTATGGTCTGAACGGCACGCGAATTTCTCTGTCAAGTGTTTGAAAGCACAGCTCTACTAAACTACGGATATCACAGGAATATCGCTCTCTTTACTTTCAGCATTGATAAACATGACCATTCCCACCATTATCTAATAAAAATTCTGAGTAGGCAAAGATAGACATCAGTTTTTACTCACAAAATGCAATGCGGGCTCCATGACGAATTATTGTCTCTCAAAACCTTTTTGTTGCAGAAAATTCTGTGGTTATATGTGGTTACCGGATATGGCGCCATAGGTTTGAGTGTAGATGCGACCTGCGGGCAATTTTTGCCTCAAACGCTCTCACCTTGCTGTCGGAAATATAAAGTAGTTGTAGTGTCACGTGCTGTTACATGGCATGCACCTGGAAATATGCGTCACAGAATAGTCTCAAATTCAGGTGTCATTAGCGTGCATATATTTGTGGATATTTTTGGTCCATGGTTTTCAGGGAATCCAAAGAGTGCTAGTATAAATAAGGTAGGAATGATAACATCCTAATAGATGCAATACACAGGAGTTGATCAATCTTGAGGACCGATGTCAAATAACCATGTCGTCGATAGCATTCGGTCCACGTACATGTCCCATCATCGATTCTAGCGGCCTCCAGAGCATAAAAAAGGGCTTCTTGAGTCATAATGCCATCGCCACCTTTGGCACCAAGAAAACATGCCTCAAACATAGTTATTTCGTTTTTGCCATTAACTGTTGGCACGAAATCAATAACGAAATCATTGGTGACCCCATATAGGGCCCTTGATGACACTGCGGTACGTCTTATAATGTACAAAGCGCTACTCAAAGCGCACAAGAATAATTTTTTTCGTGACTTTTCGCGCGCAACTGACCGAAGTGACCTGCTTGTTCGGGGAGAGCTTGAACAGAAATTTTGCTTTTTTTGAGGTGGTATTCATTAACTAAATTTTCATTTTACCTTTTTGAACTACCCTAGATTTCCATCAAGGAAGAGAAACATTGCCAAGCCAAGAATAATTATACTGGTCGTTTAGCTCGGATTGCACGTTTCTACCAAAGTGGCACAGTGCGCCATATGGAATTGCACCTGGCCCAGGTGATTACGAACGTTTGCGATCTAAAAGGGTAGCGCCGAGTTTCTCATGAGAAAAGAGAATATCTCTTGTTTGTTGCCTTGCTGCGAAAGCAGCACGCTGGAAGGTCAAGGTTTCTCTTTTCTAATGAGTCTGAGGTAGCCTTTCTGGTACTGTCGGCTTAACCTTCGTATACCCTTCTTCGGTCCTACTCACTTGTGGTCTCGTCATCCCCAAGAGGAGCGAACCAATTAAAGGGGCAGAAATTCTTCGATAAATTACCTAATAAAAATACCATAGGAGCAATATACAGCTATATCTCAATTCCTATTCTCCACTAGTAAGACCAATTTTTTCGTTTTTTCATTCATTTGCTCACATCTCTCGTCTCCGCACGCCAAATCTTGACCGAGGGACTGATGATTTACAAAAGGTACCTGCCATGCCACCACGGTGACAAAAGAAACAAAGTATTCTAAGAAATTCTGTGTCATATTTATTACAAGAATACTAAAAGTGAATTTGCAGACTGCATGAAGAGATTCAAAAATCAACCTACTGCATCTTGTCAAGTCAATCATCGAGAATGAAATCATGCAGTGACCATATGCGATGCATCCGAGCAGTTTAATGTTGTCTTAGCATTGAACACACTTATCTTACATACAGCTTAAATCTTATGACAGAATAAAAACGAGTACATGAACGGCGTGGAGATGAACTAACAATAAATCACACCTTACTGTCATCTACTAAGCACGGGTATCTGAAGAAACATATTTAGCGCAGTTTTACTTCTAACATTTTTTTTTTTTTTTTCATCCAAGCTTGCTCATATAATAGAACACATCAGTCGAAATGTTCTTGTAATTTAGGTTTCCTAAATGAAGTTATGCTCCTGATGAATCTAGGATGTCTTAAACTGTTGAGACGTTATGTACAAAGTAAACACTGTAAACTTTGATCATAGCACACAAAAGCTTTGTCTCTTACGTATCGGAGAGCCCAGCACAATCTAACATCCACAAAACTTGCTACACTGCCTAGCAGCAAGTATGCAGAGTCGTCAAGACAATATCAGAAGCGGAAGCACGAAATATTGTAATCAGAAATGCACACCTGGGGAATGAAGCCCACTGTGATGGTGCTCAGTCGTGCATTTTATTACTTCATCCCGTGTGGACTACTTTTAGTAGAATTCTGGCTCAAGAGCCGGCGTGTGAGAGGAGAAGTGGTCCGGTGTCAAAGCAAAGAGCGGGTTGGGAAGCCAAACGTATGGCGTTTGTTCGTTGTATGATCTCGTACCCTTGATTGTCTTTGTTGTCCAAGCTATGAAGGTGTCGACACGTGTGAAGACATCGAGTGGAGCGCATCTGGTGCCAAACGTTGAGCCGATTCCGACGAGTACAATGCGACCATTCTTGTCGCGAAGCGTCCGCGGCCCGCTAAAGAATCCCTAAATGGCGGATAAGGATAAGGAGAAATATGAAGCGTCACTCGAAGCGATTAGTTTTAACAGTGCCGTTTATAAATAAAAGGACGCTGAGGGCCACATGACGCTAGCCTGATCAGTTGATTTCGGTGCACTAATGCTTAAAGTGCACTTTAACCTAAAAGGAAACGTTTTTAGCCTGCAATATGCAAAACATTAGCTGGGGCTTAGCTTTAGTTAAGCCCGATAGGTTGCGAAACCAATAATAGCATGCCTACGCTATAGTTCAGCTCGTAGTGTAGCCAATTCCTACGTTCTTGATTGCTGAGTGAACACGTCGACAAAGAGTCTTCCCTGTTCAAAGCGTCGATTACATTCCATTCAAGATTCAAGACGATTCAAGAGAAACGCGACACGCTTGTCTAGCTGCGTCTTGAGCGCGCCGTCGAGCGAGACGCTGTTCCCATTCTTCATCTGTCTCTGTAGCCCGCTGTCGTTTCCTGGCTTCATTTAGACGGCGTGATTTTTGTTTCTGTTTATCAGGATGCATAGCGAGTATCAGCTGAGCAAGCGCGAGCTTTTATATACCCATCGTTTTCCTCCTCCTCCTCGCAAATGCGAGAGAAGAGGTGACAGCAGCGCCTCCATTCGGTAGCAGCGCGGCTCCAGCTGCAGTGCGCCGTGCCTACCGACCGCCGCCACCCGACTACTCGACTTGGTAGCCCATCTCACTCAGCTGGTATGACGTCACAGCCATCTGGGGTCATTAAAGGTCAAACATGCCTACCGACCGTGGCTGCGCGAAGGGCTGAAAATGGGAGCAGTATTGCTTTCGCAATAAAACAAAATAAGGGCACCGCCGCTTCAAGCAGTTATCAAAGTCAGACTGCCATAACGCAGATTTCTGATCTCTTAAGGATATAACATGCATTTGAACCCCCTCCAGGCCGAATATTGGGAATAAAATGGTCCATTTAGTTCATAGTATGTCAAAGAAAGTTTTTTTTGTCAAATGATTTAGTGAGAAAAAGCACAAAATACATTTTAGCAAAGAATAAAAACAGGACGGATTTCTGGACAGGTCGCTGTCTACGCCAACTGAAAGGTTACTGTGAAAACGTAACTAGTGGCTGCAAGTATACCTGCAATTAGAAAAACATGAGAAGGTTTCAACGCTGCTGAACCGAATATGGAGCGAAAGCATTAGCTGCGGGTTACCGAGCGTTCTTCTTCCTCCTCCTCTTTTTCGTCCTCTTCCTCCTCTTTTTATTCTTCTTCTTCTTCTTCTTCTTCGTGGCTGTTCAAGGTCATTCGTGACTGCGGTCACGGATTACGCTACTGGCCGAAACCTGGAGCAGTATTGCTTTCGCAATCAAAATAAATCCGAGTTTGGTTTGGTTTGGTTAACGTCTCAAAGCGACTCAGGCTAAGCCGAGTTGGCAGCTCCTGCCAACTTTCTTTATATCATGCGGTCTCGTCAAGATGCTCAAACCATCGAAGAATCAGTGATCAACCGCGCCAGCTGCGAGCTACTAACTGCCAGCGCTATGCTCGTGATTTTTCGCTTACAATTCCGACGCCGAATTTCCTGGCTAACGTGTCCTTTAGCAAGGTAAAAAGATGCTCTGCTGATGTGCCGCTCGGCGTCTAGTTGAAGCGGCATTTCTCCGACATTTTCGCATTACATCCCATTCTGTATATCGAGAAGAGCGTGTTGCCGGGCTAGTTGGTGATCCATTGGGTAAAAAATTGCGCAAAAAACACAAAGGACAAAGAAGAACACATAAGACGTAT
>JAJIZL010017327.1:1542328-1554285 GCA_023969395.1 Amblyomma maculatum | reverse complement strand
ATACGTCTTATGTGTTCTTCTTTGTCCTTTGTGTTTTTTGCGCAATTCTGTATATCGAGGTTGGCATAACGCCAGCTTTCACATACTCAAGCCGGTTGAGTGTCCGCGGCGATTGGTTCGAGCCTCTCAAACCTGGGCCTCGTGCTAGCTTCAGTGTCCTCCACGCCATCGAGCCAGACATGTCACATCAGGCGGCATCTTGAGGATTCATGCTTGTTCAGGCCGTGAAGGGAAAGCGAGTGCGTGTGCGCCACACCGCCATGTCTAGATGACAGATGGTCTGGAGCACATGCGCTCGCAATTCGCAATACATGCAGTACAAAGAGCAATGCATTTTATCTCTCCAGCGTTAAGTGTCCCTTTTAGTGAACAACATGGGATCGGCGTCTCGAGAAAATCTTCATCGGCCGAAATGACCGGAACACGAGTTTTTGAAAGTTAAGGCAAAAACCTTCTTGGCTCATGCTCGGCGTGTACAGAAAGTACGATCAGAAGGTGTGATCGAAAAACGTATATCGCACTGCCACTTAAGAACCAAATTCACTGGGAAACGAACCACTATCCCTCCGATCTCCAACCTAGCCAGTACGCAATGCTCCGCTTCTTCTTTTCTTGCCTAGCCACAATATGCTGGTAAGGGCAAGCAGGTCTGAGAGATGCTGCTAGGGAGGTACTGTGAGTATATGCTTTCCTTTGTCCAGTCTTATCGCAGGCTGCAGAGACAAAAACCATTCTAAAGGCAAGCCACAAAGCATAATAATCAAATATTCTTCTACTTCAAGTTATGCAAATTATACAGATTGCACTATCCACGACCCGCTTCGCGGCTTTCGCTGTCTCTGTAGGCTGTTTAATGTATGATTTTCTTAAGGGGATCCAGAATGGATGGCTACTTATGCTGTAGAGAACCAGTGCGAAATTCATCTGACAATGGCATCTAGTCCGTTAGTAAATCTTTGAGTTAGGCTTGTTTGGTAACGGTTCGTAACGAAAGAAGAGTGAACAAAATACTGCGAAAAACGAGCACCCGTCCTGAAGCCTCCTTTTCTTTTGCCGACTGCTTCTTGCGCGCTGTTTCTCCCAGCATGACTGGATTCACATGTGCTTTTAGTTTGGTAATTTCCTTGCTGTGCTGATGAAATCGCTTACCTGAATGTCACCCATTGAAGTGGCCTGGTATTAGCTCCTTCCGGCACCTTGCAAGCCATTTTAGGCGCCTCTAACAGTGCTTTAAATTCATGAAATATAATTCACTTCTGCAGGCAGCCAAACAAAGATGAATTTGACTTCCACATGTTACCTGTTGTCAACAACCTTTTACAGGAGAAATTACTTGAGTGAATGCATTCGACATGACCATATAGCCAACTCATTTAGATTAACCCGGTCATCAAAGCTTAACATTTTTGCCATTTTTATGCGTCTGCATTGAAAATAGAATAAAAAAGCAACTGGGGCTTATCTTCAGTTAAGCCCGGTGGTTGCGAAAGCAATAATAGCATGGCTAACAACACGTCAACAAATAGTCTTCACTGTACAAAGCGTCCATTACATTCCATTCGGAGTTGTCACTAGTTGAGGACATTTCAAGAGAAGCGAGACGCGCTCGTCTAGCTGCACCTTGTGCGCGCCGTCGAGCGAGACGCTGTTCCCGTTCTTCATCTGTCTCTGTAGCCCGCTGACGTTTCCTGGCTTCATCGAGACGACGTTACTTTTCTTTCTGTTTATCAGGATGCATAGCGAGTGCCTCAGTTGAGCAAGCGCGAGCATTTATATACCCATCGTTTTCCTCCTCCTCCTCTCAATTGCGAGAGAAGAGGTGACAGCAACGCCTCCACTCGGTAGCACCGCGGCCCCAGCTGCAGCGCGCAGTGCCTACCAACCGCTGCCACCCGATGGCTCGACTTGGTAGCCCATCTCTCGCAGCTAGTATGACGTCACAGCCATCTGGGGTCGTTAAAGGTCAAACGTGCCTACCGACCGTGGCTACGCGAAGGGCTGAAAATGGGAGCAGTATTGCTTTCGCAATAAAATAATATTGATTGGTATCTTCCTATTTACGTAATATCTTAATACTGATATACTACTGCTTAACTGCTGCTCTCCAGATAATTAACCCAGGTGACCCACAAGCACACCCCGTGCTACTCTTGAGTATCCTGGTGTCGCTTCTTTAACTCACTCCCGACACTGCTCGCGCAAAAAGAAATATTTCCGGCATGTGGCGCCGCTTCTGAAGATGTCACAAAAATATAATCTTGCAGGGTAAATTTTAACCCAATATGGAGCGGATGTTTCTCTGTCCGAATAATAGTCAACACCGCGTCGCTTTCTCGCCGGAGCAGCGCAGCCACGGGAAAACAGCGCGCCAGGTGCGTACGGGCAACAAGATGAAACCTGCTGAGAGTAATAACATCCTTAATCAACATCTCCTGCAAAGCATGTTCCGTAGTGTCTTGACTGTCATGCAGAGAGGAAAAAAGGTTTTGTGTCACCACCTCGCTTTCGCTCTCAACTGAGTAAGTGGCCGCTCCAACGTTAGTTCGTGATGTGCCTGCGTTCACGGTCCTCGACCCCCTAGGATGGACATGATCTTTAAACACAAGAACATCGTCCTAGGTTCGGCTGCAACGTTCTTTTGGACTAGGGATAACTGGAAGGTTTCTGGGAGGGGGACAGAAGGATAATGAGTGAAGGTTAGACGTCGATAGGTTACAGTGCAACTTCCTGAAGAATCCAGTGTCCTTATTTTGTTCTACAAAATGTGCCATTTGCCGTTCTTGATGTTTCTGTATGTCTCGTCTCCCAGAGGCAAGGACAGTCCCGTAGATTATATGATACCTAGACGAACTAAGACAAGTCCCCTTGTCGAAACGTTGGCTCGGCTTGGGAACATCCTAGTTCTATTCTCTTTCACACTCTGTAGCCACCTGCTTCATCTCCTTAATTCTACCATACATCTTATAGAGTAGAAGTACTCAGAGGACGTATGTAAGGCCATTAATATTAAGGGCAGCCTCTTACAATGTATGAACGGAACATGAAGTGTAGTTCAGTCAGTGTTGTGCTACTAATGAAGCAGTTCAGGATGCATCTACGGGACAAAACTTCATCAGCATTTGAGGCATAATTACTCAGCTCTTCCGGTATTTTTAACAAGGCTGACAAATATTGTGCCTTAACAGAAGGATTGCTTATTTTCACTACTATGTTGCCTACTTCCCTGATCTCATCAACGTCAATATTGGCAATTCCGTTCTCCTTTTCTTCCTATGCATCGTATACCATATTCAGCAATGTTTTTTCTGCTTTTGCGTCGACCTTTGCGGAGAGCCAGAGGTATGGCATTGATGTAGTGCAATAAAACATTCTAAATACCTCCGTTACTTTTCAAACTGTACGGCAATGCGACTCGTAGAAGAAGCCACGTGAATATGAGGCATCAGACCAGATTTTATTAATTGATTTGTACACGAGATACAAACTATAAACAATTTAGGTTTTCGCATTAAATCTCTAAGCAGTCTTCAGAATCAGAACTCTACACTTTCCGCTATCTCGCACCTTATATATATTTAGCAACTCCATCTACAGTAGCCTTTAGTGGTTGCCACTTACAAACATGTTCTACTTATTTTGCTGAGGGCACTCAATCCGATACGCACACATGCCATATGCGCAGCAGTTTCAGTGGCCCGACGTGAATTTTCATATACGAGGCTCCTAGTGAGCATGTGGCACTGTAGCGCTGCGCGGCAGAGATTCGGAGCCCTTCAACTACAACGCTCTGTGCCGTAAGAGGCCCAGAATAAATTTTTGCGACCTGGCTAATGGTGGCGAAAAGAGCACTTTGGAGTTCCTTCTACCTCAGATAATGTCAGGGAGGTTGTTACACAATTTAGCAACGAAAATTAAATGGTATTAATACTCAAATGCCATACAACTATTATATTAATAAAATCTGGCCAAGCTATTAGTAATATATGTTCCAACTACATTTTTACTGCGCATATGACGACTAACTTATGGCGTGTGAAAATTTTAAATGATGAATTTGTGTGAGAATGCCTTTTTAAAATTTAACAAAGATAACCGCCGGGTGATGTGTATTCATGTCGAGGCACTCAAATGCCATAGAGCGATGTGTGACCGACGTTAGCGATTACATTGAAAACATAACACTGGTGTCAGGGTGTTACATTTGACTTTCTGATCAGGTGTCCCGTTTTTTTTTTTACCCTTATGAACAAACAAATGTTCTGCGTCTAAGAGATACTTATAGCTCGGTACAACCAAGTCGGAAAAAACTACAGAAAATTTTCTGATGTTACGACAAAATTTCTGTGCGGCTTTTGTAGGCAAACCTGTTGTGACAACAGAACATTCTGTAGTAACAAAAATTGCTGTAGCTACAACAGGAAAGTGCTATCAGAACTACAGACAACAGAAATATACTACAGAAAAAATACTGAACTACAGAAAAATACTACAGAACTACAGAAAAATCTGATGGTTACGACAGAACTATAAGATATTTTGTCGTATTTTTGACACAGATCTGTAGTTTTTTTTTCGACTGGGAAAGAACATGGAGGGCTTAACACCTGATTAGCAATACACGACTACAACATTTCTTTCCTGGTGAGTAGAAACCGCGGAATTATTTACGAATTTACATGTTGCGGATTGTGTTCCAACTTTATTTCACCACTGATGTACGAAATGAGCTTTCTCGCTTTTGGTAAAAAAGCACTGATATATGCTCACCACCACCGTTTAATAATCTTGTCCGATCTTCTTTGTGTCGTCGCTCCGATTGGGTGAGCTCTTTCTCGAGGTAACCACCCCTTGGCGTCACGCGCGTGATTCGAAGTCAGGTACAGCCGCTCCTACGTGCGAGTCTCCCCGACGGCCCTATCAGTTTCGCCAACCAACAGAAAGTGTGATAGAGCCTAGTACTATGACTGAACAATTGCTGACCGTGACCTCTCGCTTTCACACCGATTGCGGCTGATGTGAACCGTTGGTTTGGAACCCGGGTCCTCGTGTATACTATCCGAGCGTCTTAACCACTAAGCCATCAGGCAGGTGCTTTTGCTCGTTATAAGCGGGTTTAAGAAAAGTGTACGACATTTGATGCTTCAACACTTGATGGCGCCCTAAACACATGGCCTCCGCGATCATGCGCACAGTTGCACAGAAGCTGATCTCGGAGGCCACGCTTGAACCTCCACACTTTGACGCAGGGGCACTCAGGCGGCGCCACATGTATTGCAAAACCTGCAGCTTCGCGTGGTTTCGCAATGTATTCGGCTTAACATTTATAACCCTTACCATTTTTTTTTTTTTTTTTACTGTCGATGTGAGCAGGTAAGCTGCTAGCATTGGTGCACGAGCAAATAATGAAGCAATTGCTCTGCAAGCTCATTTCGTGGAAGTTGATGCATGTTTCATGCCTTTAATGGTAGACAGCATTCTAACGTAACGAAAATTCTTACACGTCGTTGGCGCGAAGTGGACCTCTATTTCTGCGGCATTCGGCTTATTCTTTAATACCAGCTGATTTGAACAAACCAATGTTTGTTCATACACTTAATTTCTCTCGTTTTATGCTTCCTATAAATGTGAGAACGAAGACAATCATCTTATTGAAACTCTGAATAGCGCACTGTGTACTCCCCTCACGGCTTCACCATATCGCTTAGTGTTCTGGCAGGCAGGAAAGCGATATAAAAATTGAGACAGGTCACAGAACAAATGGCCTCCCGAAATTCAGCTGTCGTTCAGACCTCTCAAGAATATCCTCTTGCTTATCCAAATTCAATGGCCGTGTTTCTTTAAATTTTCGGGTCACGAAGAACAAGCATGTGTTCAAGAAAGAAAAACTGCCGCAAAAGTATTCGGCGCATTTGTAGTGGTGACGACTGATAAGCGACCTTACGGCCCCTTTTGACCATTCTTTTCTCCGCCGGCGTCCATCTTTCGGGTCAGCGGTGGCGACAATCTTATGCAGCCCCAGGTGGTTTTCCAAACATTCCTCAAACTGTGGAGATAGACGTCTCTCAATGGGAGGAGCCTTTTGTGTAAGAATTTTGAATATCTGTGTGTGCGTACGCGTCTGCCATCTGTCTGTCCAGCCATCGTATGTCTGTGCGCAAAAAAATAGTGAGTGTGGGCGAAAAAGGTGCCAAGGATGAAGGTTGCTTGACATTGGAGAACTGTGGACCTAATGAGGCTGTATATGGAGAATAGAAGGCGGGAGGCGCAGTGAAGTTCATGATTGCATTAAATATTAGTCACTGAGACGACTTCGCAGACACGCCTTTTTCTACATTATTTCCGTTTATCCATTACCACCCAGAACGCCGCTGTTTGCAATCAAAGCCCCTTTCCAATCGTCGACAAGGTTCATTGCACTTTCTCAGACAAATTGAGGACCTCTCGACAAATGAGTTTGCATTTGGAGCACCTTGTAAAGACGCGATAAACCGAGCGATGATCCCAGGCTACCAATGGCATGCAGCCCTAACAACCCCAATACATACTGGAATTATTTTAAGAAGCTAGCAGAGACAACGAAGCTTAGATCAGCAGAATCGATGCACAAAGGGAAGCACCTTTGTTTCGCATTATGGCGTCGTTTCCATATTCCTTCTCTGGGTGCTTTCTGCTCTTGGAGTTTTTTGCTGGCACAAAGTTTTCCTTTTTGTCGCATTGTTTTGCTCATGGCCTTAAAACAACTCCTGACTACGGAGTCAGTGAACTTCGCTGGAGGCGCATTCATCGTTCTTTTGATGGTTCCTACGTCATTGTTATGGAAGCAAAAACTTGAGATTAAGCAAATGTCACGTAGCATTCCAAGATAGGGAACGAGGTTACATTTCATACCGCCGCGAATAGTTCGGCATGAGTGCGCGGCTCAAATATGTCCTTTCAGATTGCCGTGAGTGGACCTAGTAACATTTTAGTATATACGGATGCGGGTTAGCGTGGGCGCACGTACGTTCACGTACATACGTATGAAGGAGCATTTGTGTGTCTGTGCGTACGCTGTTAGCGTGTGCGCGCGTACGCGTGAGCTTGGGAAACCTTGAAACGTATTCTTGAAGGCGATATAATCTTACTTTCGCGCCTAATATATCGCAACCTAACATGGCCAGTGGCAAAGGTTACTTTGTCAACGCATTATTAACAGTAGTAATTTCTACTGAACGATTTGGTAGAAAGATATCAGCGCCATGAAATCCTAAAGGAATTGGATACAACGTTTATTGCAAAACATATAGCTTTAGTAAGTGCAGTCGCAGAGATGAAGACCACCGCAAAATGTTTCTTTACTCGTGAGTACCAAGGCCAATGTCTTTATCCTCTACTGCAAGAAACGTACTGCCTTGTTTTTGGTTTAACTTAACCCTCAGATTAACCTCATTTATCAAGACTACACTTATTATCCATGTTCGTCATCCCAAATGTTAGGAACACGCCCACGCACATAAGAGCTTCAAGGCTGCCACACGTTAAACACTCCCATGGCTGTAAAGCACAACTTACCAATAAGCAAAACTCATTTTTAAGAAACTTGCACTTAAACGTATACTGTTCACGTAGAATTCAATATTAATTCGTTTTTCAGCATCTATCGCATCGCTAAGTTTGAGCCAGTGGTGCCAGATATTGAGGGCTGAACTATTGCATACTTTCCCTTTAGAGGCCGATGTGGTCTCAGCGATGTGCAGTTTCGACAATACTACACTTGGAGAACTCACATGCGTAACCAGAACTATTTTCTTTCTGACGTGTTGTGACGCTTTCGGCACAGTACCAGATGTGGCAACCTTGGTGCTTTCTATACTCTTGATTTTTGTTCCTTCAGTCAATCGCCTCTTTGTAGTGGCTCCTAGAAAGGTGTTATTATATGGAATCTTGCTGGTCAAGGAAATGGCACAGTAGAATAAATCTTTATTTAACACCTTTCTTACAAAAGCCCCGTACACTGAAGCATGCTCCCGGAAGTGATAATTTATACGTCAGAGTATTTTGCCCGGGAAAAGAATAAACAGTTCCGTGCATCGCAGTGAGCGGGCAGTGGTAGAATATCGGCTGAAAAATGAGGCCATTTCATACTCTGCATAGACATAATAAGTTTCTGGTGTTTTCCCAGCGCCGGGGATGAATATACTTTTCGTTTTCTGTCACCATCTTTATTCGTGTGGAATGTACTGCCTCTAGCTGTGATGCGTGACATACAAAGGCACATCACTCTTGATAAATTTGAAGAGGTCGAACACTAAAACGTATCAGCTTCCTGGCTACTCTTACAGCTGAATACACACGCAATTGCGAAACATTCAGTGTACATACCGTTTAGTTCCGGCAAACAAAACTTTTGCCACCAGGCTCGACGAAGGAACTAGTGAAATACGTAAGAATTTCAATAACAATTCGTTACAAAAAAAGAGCGCATATAAAAATCTAATTTCTGCACAAACTAGTGCTCATCATCCTTCAGGGAAGAAGTAGGAAAATAAATCGACATAGCACAAGGCGCACACGCCTACATTTGCATTTGCAATTTTCGTATAACACTAATCCCTCAATCATTGCCGGCTGCAACCGCCTGCAACAATAAATGGCCGTTCAAAACGCACATTCACGATTGGTTAGTTATGTTTTAAGCAGCCACAGGCACCGAAAATACGAAGAACGAAAGGAATTTAGCCCTCGCAACAGTCACTGCATTGATTTCCCGGAGCTGCAGTACGATTTTGAAATTTTGCCCATAATAAATTCACGAAGCATTACATATCACAAAATTGTTTTCTAATAACGGCCTTCATTAACAGTAGAAGCTGTCGCTAAATACTCGTTCACAAAAAAAAAAAAAGCTCCAAAAGCGTTCTCAACAACGCGAACAACGAGACATCCTTTTACGTTTTTCTACTTCTTATTGTCGGAAAATCTTCCCTCGATTCACTTTTGATTGGTTATTGATTGTAAAAGCGTATGTTATCATGTGTAAAGCCTAAATGAGCGCACCATGCCTGCATTGGTGATAGGCTGTAAAAGCAACTAAGCACAACAACATTCTTAACTCCATCTAACTGACCTTAGTTCTTCTTCGAATTGATAAACTGAACAACATTGCAACCTCATATTATTATCTCAAAGATTAGGCTGGAAGTTGCCAGGCATGAAACTTTTCATGGGCTGCCACTTAGCAGCAATGTTATGCATTTGAGTAAGCGGACATCTAATGGACTCAGCTCTATTAGGAGATCATGTGACTAGTAATCATGAAGACGACTCTTGTCAAAGCGTTTCTTTTTCCAAATATTATGAAAGGAATTGCTAGTTCCTTTCACAGTATTTTCTGTACAGAAAATGTCCGCACAAGAATAAAAAAGCCAGACCAGTTCGCAACACCCAAACGCAAACATTTGTCCGTATACCGTGAGCGTTATCTTGTAGGTGGGCTCATTTTCAGATCCTTGTAGCTTTCGTATTTGGCAATGTTGGTCGTCATCCATGGAACGAAGGTTTCCAGGCGGGCGTACACCCCGGGCATGTCGTCCAGGGCGCATCCGATGCCGTAGGAGACAATGCCGACTTGAATGTAGCGGCCGTCTTCTACCCGAGTCATCAGGGGCCCTCCCGAATCGCCCTGTCAGTTCACGAAGAGGGAGGTGTGGAAACATATTAAGGCGAAAGCCTTTAATGGCTCATGCTGTCGTGGACAAAATGTGTCCCACTTTTGCAGCGGCTCTGATTGGCCGAGGCGGGATGACGTCATAGAGGTCTCGACCAATCACAGAACACACCACAGTATGCGCGAATGCATGCCTTAATGGCCATATGTCAATCAATGAGCAATTACTAATAACTAAATTATAAGTATATAATTAAGCACCAATTGGTGACTAATCGAGTAATTCATTATATGACTAATTAATTACAATTAATTGACCACGTAATTATTTTTACATACTAATTATTTATTGCTTAATTAATTTTAACTAGTGCCAGTTGCATAGTAGAATGCGGCACTCAGGCTTTCGCCTTTCGCTACTTTAGTCGCTAAAGTCAAGTCCCTCGTAATTATTAACGGTCTGCGCTTCTCTTAATACAGAAAACTAAAAAAGAAGTCAAATGGGTCATGCTCTACTATAGAAACGAAATGCTTAAAATGTCCTAAAAGCACATTCTTCCTATTCGAAAAAAACTACATAACTCTTTCAAACATACAACATATATTCTGTAGTGCTGCGTAAACGTCAGAAGTTTCTATGGTTCCGTAATTTCTTCTGAGCACTTTTTTGTGGTCTGTAGTTTTGTAGTACTTTTCTGTTGAAACTAGAGAAAATTCTGAAGTTGCTACGGAAATTTCTGTTGTCACAACAGGTCCATTGCCAAAACCGCACAGTAATTTTGTTGTAACAACCAAACATCTTCTGTAGTTTTTTTTTTCTTTTCGACTGGGTTGCGAAATATTTCTCCGCGACATTCATCATATATATGTTGATCATACCGAACTATGTGGAGTAAAGATTTAGTAAAATGCTCCCAGGCCATGTGACTGCTTTTCGCCATTATAGTGAAGAATTTAAAACCTCTACCAAAGCTCAAATTATATCGGCCCCATTATAGCACTCAGAAGCACACAATGTAGCCTGGGAACATTCGACCAACCCTGTGCGTACCCACTACAAAGGCGACTCATACAGAACCTCATATTAGGTAGAACACAGGCGCAAAGTGACGACCGACAGAGGACGGAGGTGCACGCTGACAATCACTTGTCTGTGCGCTTGTCTGTGCGCTTGTCTGTGTGCATGTTGATCTACTGTCCGTCGTCCTTTTGCGCTCTGTTAAACGCAATATGAATCACTACCAACTAACCCAGCTGACCGTCCTACTACAGAAAACCTTGTGGGTGTTCCAAACGCAGATGGAATTCACCTTATATAAAGTAGGCTGTACAGAGCGCATACAGAAACGATGAAACCAGGATATGGCAGCTGTACGGTAAAAAGCTGTTCAAAACAACTGGCTTCCCTCTATTTTGTATATCGTACACAGACTGTGTCCTAGAATTATGTGCGTTTTGCCCCTACGAACGGTTCAGCAGAGTGCGCAAGCTCACTGAATGCGGAGCATGCAGCAGGCGATTCCAGCTTGACTTGAAGAGACGACATTACTACAAGGGAACAGAAAGTGGTCGAATACCATATAAACATGCTCAAGCACACCTTTTTGTTGGTCTGGAATGACAATTCGCTTTCGTCACAGGGACACGCAAATGTACACCTGTTTTTGTCGCATAGAAAACAGTATAACAGGTACGTGGGCGCTATTGTATCGATACCTAAATTCATGTTTTACGTCTGTGTGGTATACGCGTGCTGGATGTACGCCAAGGCGGAATGTATACGTACGTGGTAATTAGCTTACAGAAAATGTTGCTTCCACAACAGCCGCAAACAAACTGATTTATCCCGGTGCTGCGCGTCTGTTCGCTCACTTCTTTCTGACAGCGCGCGATGCTGAACGCGCCACCGCAGTGACCCAGAGCCCCTATCCCCCTTCAGGAATCAGGAGACGTAGTCGTCCCATAGAAATTCTTTCTGGCGAGGTGAAAGGGGCAGGGTGGTGTCTTGCTGGAAGAAAAAAAAATGAAAAAAGTGAGAGGGCAGCTGTTCAGGCTTTAGCTTGTTGAGGGCGACGACAGTGTCGCGACCACTGACGTGCAGCGTATAGGTTTTGTCGCCCCACGCGACGACGAGATGGGAACGAGTGACTGAAGTTGCGGTGGGTATAATTGATGAGTAAGATAGCGTCGACAAAGGCCGGTTTGAACTGGCGAGGGGTGTTGGATGGATGGCGATGCGGGACAGTAGAGTAGTTAGCCTTTCAACGTAAGGTATGCCACGAGGACTGACTACGCTCTTGGCGGGGGGGGG
>JAJIZL010017327.1:1522958-1534215 GCA_023969395.1 Amblyomma maculatum | reverse complement strand
TGTGTGTGTGTGTGTGTGTGTGTGTGTGTGTTGTGTTTGTGTGTGTTGTGTTTGTGTTTGTGTGTGTGTGTGTGTTCATTTTCTAGTGTTATGAGTCTTTTTCGCTGTTTTTTCCTAGACTCCGATACACGTCGGCGTTAGTGTGTCCCCGCCAGATTAAAGACTTTTATTAAACACGTTAGTTGGGCGCACAAAGTCGTCTACGTAGGCTCTACTGTCCGGCTGTTAACGAACACGTACACGCAGAACTCTTCGTATCGCGGCTTTTCTTGCTGGTGTATACGCATGCTACAAATACTAGCGTCCTTATATACTGCGGTCTCTCTGTGGGATATAAGACTGGAACATGGCGGCGCACTTCGCGCCTGCTTTGGAAGAAATTTATCTCGCTGCTGTGATCTTCGAACCTACGGCATACTTTATTGAGGGCATTCACGTTTTTTGCTTAGGTTACGTGCATCGACATTAGGTGCAAGAATAAATGCATCCACATTTTGTCGTACCTCATAATACACTGTTACATGGGCATTATGTGTATTACATGTGTTCACTGTTACCTGCCCTATATTTCTGATTTACCCTTGAGAATCTCACCGGCAGTCGTATTATTTATGTTGTCATTGGCCCCGGAATATACGGCACCCGGGCTGCCAAAATACCCGAATGTTTGTATCATGTATAGAATATCGGAAGTTACGCTTGCTCTGAATTTTAGTGTAGGGGAACAGTTTAGTGCAAACATGCAGTTTTCGCGTAGAGTCACCGTCCATCAAAATCACAAAACTCTGCTGCCCTTCACTAGACAAATTCCTGACATCAATTCTGACTTTACGAACATGCTCTGAGGAAATCGCACTCACAGTAGCGTGCAGTGTCCAGCCGTAAGCACGTGTCGTTTGGTTATGATGCTTCCGCCACATCTTGTTGCCTGGCCTGGAAAATGTACCCTGAGGAAAACCTGTCGGTGAAAAGATAACTACTAATGCCACACTCGAAGCAGGCACATTTAATTCAAAATAAAAAGGGGCGTATCAAAAAAGGATCGCAAAACAAAACTAGTTTTGTTTTGCGACCGATAAATTGGACAGCCTAGGTAGGCTACTTTGGGCACCAGAGTAGGTTACGCAATTCTCTATCCCTCATATTGTGTGCAAAGGCAAATTTAAGTCATGGTTGCACAGTACGAGAGACAAACCTCCGCACAGCGAGGGATTTCGTGTTGGACAAGAGCACTAGAACCCTTTTTTGCTTTGGCCGAATTGCCGAAGAAAGCCTTCCAAATACATTGCAATAACAAAACTTAGTCACGTCGCACAAGCGGCGGTAGTATCCTGGGCTGCGAAGGCCTCAAAGACTCCCGGTATTCTGATTCTTCATCCTCCTAATTCTACTATTTATAAGTAGTATCCTATAAATCATGCGAAAAAATCTCAATTCAATTTTGATTCTTTTTTTTTTTTGAATTTTCGCATTCGCTTTCTTTTAGAACTTCATAAGAGGTTTCAACTTTCAAGGAGCATTCAAGTTGAAATGCTAACTAAATCACTCAAAATTTTTGCGCACGCCCATGATTCTGAGAATATATTTTAAGGCATATTTTCTTACTTTATTCTCTATTCAATGCGGAATTCACCGCATGCGAATATATGTGTTCTCGTTGAACCTTTCAAAAATTTTCAATATATATGCCTTTACTGGTCCTTATGCTTGGACTCGGACTTCGAAACTGCGCGCAGGCTAAGCAAGAATATAACGTAAAGAGAAGATAACTGTCATGGAGAATCTTGAGATCAGTAACATTGGAAAACATAAGAGCCATGATGCATTATAGTAATCAACATGAGCACGTAAGTGTCTGCGCACTCACCATCCATGGAAATTGATTTTCTTGTGCTGCCTTTCCATTGACTATCCTCCTTGTCGGGTCCGATATGCCGCATTCTTCCCCAAAATAAGAAACAAAAGCTATGTTAATCGAGTTCTTAAGTATGCACAAAAATTGCAGAAGTAACAATCTGAACTCTACGAACGGCAGTCTACAAAACGACTCGCTCAATAATCGCACCTTTCATTATACCTTGAATATAGGACCTTCAATCTAGCTCGACCAATTAACCAAGCTAACAAACTGTCACAGCTACAGGAAGCACATAAAATGCATATCATGCATCTCCAAAAGGAAGGGAAGGTGACACAAATTAATTCCGAAATCTGCAGTCTCCCTATAACCGCTCTTGCAATGCACAGCAGCATATGGCTAACGTCTAAAAGATTCAAACAAATTTGACGATAGAGAAAGAAGAGTACCGTAATAAAGCCCAAGGATACATAAAAAAAAGTGGTTTGTGCGAGCCAACATATTCTTTAGGTCAGAAGTCAAGGTCGACTGTTAAAATTAAAAGCGATGTTCTATTCACGACTCTTTACCAACCTTATCTATAATATCATATTATTCAAGGCGAGTCCATGCAAGTCGTCTTGGGGCTCACTTTCCCTGCTAAACTACCTGTTTATATACCGCGCTGTATTCAAGCAGCTGTAAGAGATTTCGAACCATCTGTTCATGTACCGCCGAAATATCAGTATATCAAACAACCGCTAGGCGGCGCCACATTTCTGCCTGGAGCAGCGTTAGACACTACCTATACATCATCCTGTGCCCTAAAGGGACCTGGTGCAAAGTAACTGCTCAGAAATGCTCTCGTGAAAGGAATTTTTCTTTTTTTTTTTGCCACCTACACTCATCTTCGGTGGTGCGTTTAAAAGAAATACTAAGGTGCTGTTGCATCTATGATGGTACTGTATTCAAATTTATCTAAGGTATCACATTTTAGGTGCGATAACCTCTCATTAGGCATGCGGAATACGCTGCAGTGCTTTTCCCTTCAAATCCTAACATGGAATTTTCCAAACGTGATGTCAATAAGTAGATGGCGCATTTCATACTTCAGTCGTGGTTGAGACCAGAATGTTCCTACTTGAAACTATGCACGTAAGATAATTGTGAAAAAAATATCAGGTAAAATAATATATTATTTCTAAAATGCCATGAACGTAACTAAAATCTTTACCCATTACCTCTCGCAAACATCTGTTTTCCATGAGAATCAATTCCAAGGTAATGCAATCACTCCGAAATTACTTCGTGCTTTTTAATTATCCAAAAATAAAAACCTGTCAAACGAAAGCTTACCTTGTCTGTGCACTAAGTACGCATGTTCCTCGGTGTAATCACCTAATTCATTCCTTGCTTACTATTTCCCCAAACAATACTTTCGTCTAGCTTGGGTGGCTAAAGAATAAGTCAACGTCACGAAAATCGAATATGGCTGAACACTCATCACATTCAAAATTAAACAGCACTGCAGAATCTGCATTATGCGAAAGCACGGATGCTCCTGTTGGTTGCCTCTGGTTGCTTCTAGTTGCTTAATGCACTTCTTGTTTGCCAATTTTAGTCTTTGGTACTTTCAAATTGCGCGCCAATCCCTTCCTATTCTCTTTTTTCGGCTCTACTTCCGGTTGCGTGACGTCACTTTCTTGACATCATATCCACTACGGCACCTCTTTCCCTCTTTCCACTTTCACTCCCACCTTCCTCCCTTCACTTTCGCGCGGTTCAGGTGTCCACAGAACAAGTGTGGCAGATGCTGCGCCTTTCCTATCCTGTGAACTAGTTATTCTAATTATTTACTTAATTAACTTATTGGCCTAATTATTTTTCCGGCAACAACATTACGTCACCGTCTATCGATTGAAACCACTCATTAACCTCTACCACTTCTCAATTGGTCACAACTGCTACGGACACGATTTTGCGGACACGTTCTGCGGACACGGTCTGCGGACACGGTCTGCGGACACGGCCTGCGGACACGATCTGCGGACACGGCCTGCGGACACGGTCTGCGCACACGGCCTGCGAACACGGCCTGCGGACACGATCTGCGGACACGGCTTGCGGACACGGCCTGCGGACACGGTCTGCGGACAGAAATCTGTGAGCATAGCGAAGTAATGCTTTCGCATTAAACGTTCCTCACAGAAGCCAGAGAGCCTCTAGTCTTCCTGCCAGGAGCTGTCTCTTCCGCACGAAGCCACCAAAGTAGGGTCATGTATTACATCGGTGGTCCTTAAGAATTTACCTTAGTAGCAAGCGATCGGTATTGTTCAGGCCTTGCTCATTTTCGCCTACTTCCCCTCGCGTCCCGTTCCGACGAGCATAACGACGCTTCATTGGGCACTTACCCAAAATAACCACGGGAGTGCATAAGTGTGCCCCTAACTAGGTTTAACTCCGACGTGGGACATTTGCTGCCCATTCGGTACCTCAAGCGCATTGCAGCTTCCCTCATGGGAATGCTCGCGAAACTTTCACTTTACAGCCAAACTTTAAACCCCTTTACCCCCCCCCCCCCTTTACAGCCTACTTTCACACCCTCGCACCTGCAGCCAAAGCTAGAAACGAAAAGGGAGACAATGTTATGTCCTCATGGGAAATGTGATACCTCAGCCCTTCTGCGCCCGTACCGTCTCTGCAACTACACGCCATCATACCGCTACTGTGAACAATGCACGGCGCAGTACACTGACAAATGCGGGTTTCTTTTTATTGCGAAAGCAATACTACTTGCACTTTCAAGCCTTTGCCGTACCGTGGCGGTGCCGCCATTGACCTTTCGCGTGACCTCTGTGTGACGTCACGCCGAAGAGCTGGGCGACCATCTCGCGCCGTCTGCGAGCAGTGGCGGTGCCACCACCAGCGACCGGCGGCCTAACTCACGCGCTGTCCGCCAGGAGCGCAACAGGTGTTGTGACGTCACGCCGAAGAGCTGGGCGACCAACTCGCGCCGTCTGCGAGTAGTGGCAGTGCCTCCGCCGGCGGTTTAACATCTGCTTCGACGATGCCAACTACCGCTAGGGAAGCTCGTCGCAATGAACGTAAGAGACAGCGGCGAGCTACAGAGACGGAGGAACAGCGTATCCATGTCGTATCCAGAGTGAATTATTGTATAACCACCACAGTCTAACCATAACAAGCATATCCATAAGCACCACCACCAGCCGAACATTAGCTGAACCTGGGCGTAGCCATGGGTATTGCTTTCGCAATCTACCGGGCTTATCCGCTTCTGTGAACAATACACGCCGCAGTGCACTGACAAAGGCGGGTTTCTTTTTCTGTCTTCGTCGCAGAGCCATAGAAAGTTGTCCGCTATTATAGCCATGGAAGAAGCACTGACCGCGACCCAACAGGAGCGAACAATGGCATTACCGGAGAAGCCAACGCTGGTCTAGGACTCAGACCTAGATGGTTCTGGACATGGGTCCCTACTCCTTTCGAGGTACCATCCGGCGTACGAACCTCCAGAGCTTTACCGCCACAAAGAGCAGTGGTGTATGTTCAAAAAGAAATGAATCACTTTTCTGTTGCGAATTTACTGCCCCAATGAAATTCATTGCATCACTAAATGTCTAGTCCATCAATTCGCTGGAATAAATTACAAAATAAGCTGAAAAGAAATTTCTGTAACCCTATTACAGTTACAATTTTCTGTCAGCTCTGGCAAGGACGAAATGAATTCGTCGCCCATTACGCCGTTATTTTTATCCCAACAGCTCTTATATTGTTGGGCGGGCAGCCTCGTGTAGCCTCAAAATCTGTGTATGATTTAGAAATAATGTTTTGGTTTTGCCTGGAGAGTAGAGAGAACAAAATACACACCACATATTAAGGTAAGAGACGAAAGGAAAAAAAGGTGAAGATCAGTGGGCAGCTTAATGGATTAGAAGTGTTTTGAGAGTAGAGGATGCGGAGACGGAAGGTATAGGTCCCGCAAAGACAACACGAAGGTAGGAGAGTGGTATACCTCGGCAGGAGCAGGTTATCTCGAGAGAGGAGAAATGCGCAAACTGAGTGTCATATTTTTAGGAGAAGCCGAAACTGGATTAATTTTATGGCGATAGCTGAGTAAAGCACAACGAGATGACGCGCATGAAAGTTGGCGGAGGTGAATACGGTCCCGGATTGCGAAGGACAATAGCTGAAGATGGGGAGGAGGAAGCATAAAACAAAAAAGTATAGGGCAAGGGTACGGTGGAGGCAGGGAAGAGGGGACGAGCTTAGTTTGCACCGGCTTATGCACAATGTACCATGGAGAGATATGATAAGAACAAAAAAAAATGCGCCGACTTCGCCCTCGTGCCGCTCAGTGCGAAGTCGGCTGCTCTGGCGCCCTCTCGTAAGGCATGTGAAGGATCGCCTTTCCGAACCAGGCTTTGGTGAAGCATCTTTGACTTGTCAGATCACAAGGCCATCATACAACTAAGGAAAGGCGATTCACTAGAAAGATGATAATTTTGGGGAAATTAAAAGGGTAAGGTATAAGTGCGCACATATATAGTATACCCCCGTGTATATTCACTTCTTAGCGTCGGCATACCGCAAAGCCAATATTCGTGACGAGCTGTGCTCTAATTTTGCTTTACCGAGTATCGTACTTCCAGTTTTCTAGAGCAGAAACTCTACTGTACTCTCCGAGATGCAACTGCTGAGTTCACCGCAAGTTGGCGAATGACCTTGATCTGCTCACGAAGCCCCACCCTGTTTTCTTCTTCTTGAACATCCGAGCGAGGATAAGCACATTTTCGTGGCCAGGTAGCACCTCGTCTACGCCTCCAAGCAAACATCGACCCAATATTGAATCATGCTGGGGGCACATTGGGCCTGCGTAGGGCCTGCGTAGGGCCAGGTACTGACAATGTAGATCCAATATTGGACCCATGGTTTGTTCTGTCTAGGCAGCTTATTTTTTTTCACGAGGCCCCACCTCGTCTTCTTCTCCTTAAGACTCCTAGAGGGCACACGGTGACCTTCAAATCCACAAAATTTCAAACTAGGACTTAGCGCTTTTGGTGAAGATTTAGCTACTCCACGTGTAGTGCTTTCACACAAAAAAAAAAAAAATTACCGGAGCGAATTCGAATCGGTCTGGTTTAAACTAGGTTCTCGGCTTTAGTGGCGAAGGGTCTTAATCACTGAGCCACCGCGACGAGTGATTTCGCTTTATGTAGCCAGGTTTAAGTAAGCCGCCATTTTTGTCTTTGGTCGCTTGTTAATAAATACTATCAACCATGGTGCCTCTGTAATACTGTTTGCGTTAAATGTCAAATATAGCAAAATTCTAAAGGAAGCTTACCTGGAGCATTGAGGTATAGGTCCTCGGCGAAGAGCTGGAATATTTGACGTCTCAGTTAATTTTGCTTCCACCAGTAAACGAGCACACTTTCAGCAAACAGGGAAAAGGAGATAACAAATATCGCATTGCCTGGCCTCTTCTCTAAACAAAACTTTCAGCCCAATGTGCACAGTAGGCCATTTCATATCACGAACAGCATGCAAACTGTGAGAGGAGAAAAAATAATTCGTTAATTGCCTTTGCAGCAATAAAGGCAGGTGGTCTCTCTTAATGTGCATGCGATCTCTCGAGATGTCAAACAGAGCAGTTAAATGACGCGTCAAGAACCCTCATTTATGTCCCGTCATATCCTGATGGCTTTCGGGATAGCAACATATTTAATAGAGATGATTCATAATACGTAGTGTTTTGATGCATTTATTGCCTCATGCTTCGTGTGACCAGAAAAGGTGCTTCACACCTGTCAGTCACCCAGAGAGGATTAGAAATGAAACAAATCGCTGATAATTAATGACAATATGCAGGTTTTGATAAGTTATAGTTTTAATTAGTCATTATCATTTTTAGCCATGGTCGTAGTTTCTGCAGAACGGGGCTCACAATCATGGAGCGTTCAAACATTTAAGGACGTCTTCATACTTTACAGCGGCGTTCAAATTACTGCTGTGTGAATAGAGTTTGCAAGTGAAATGCGTGCGCCGGTCCCAAAATTTAGGCACGTTTCAGGCACGCTTCATTTTAACGCGGTTGTCAGAATTTCTTTTCAATGCGCTGGACACGTGTTTGAATTGTGTTATGGGGAAGTATTTTAAACTCGTTTTTCCCACCAATAAATACGTATTTGTGGTCACCACAACTAGAGAAAATATGGAAAGTAATTTTTGCAATGTCCTGCAATGACCATTTAACAAACGCTGTTCCCCGTGATGAACTTTGGCGCCATTTGGCCTAAAGGGTTCACTGCAGAAAATTGGACGTTAAAAACAGTAACTAACAACTGAGGTTTATTTGAGAAATAAACGGCACAAATAAATAGAATTCCTGCGCTTAATGCATTACAATAAAGGAAGCTCCAAGGGGATCTTACAGACAAGTAGGTAAATATGGTTACTATCAAAAAGCAACACACAAAAACAAAGAAGGCATACAGCTAGCAGTTCTGAGCTGTGTTGTCTTCTAAAAAGCCTTCATCACTAGTTAAGGCAATGTTCCGTCCACATTTCTGCCCGATATCCTATCGCGAACATTTCCCCCTTCAACAATTTGCTCTAATACGCACAAAGGTAGAATAATAGCTGTTCCCATAGAGCACGAGCCATCGGCTCAATGTTAGAGCATGTTGGGAATGCACCAATCCTATGCATGACCGGCAATGAAAACGCAGTACCAAGAGTGGGACCGACTTGGGTTGACTTCAGTGGTTATGCTTTTTGTACTCTGAGAATGTTCATCAATATAAACTTGGTGCCCCACTCGTAGGTTTGGTATTCTACTTACTGCCTAATTTTTATATTATGCCCACGATGCTGCCAACAACCTTTGCTCATTCGTCGGCACATTAAGCAAGCGAAGCATTAGAGAAGCTCCGCTTGCTCAAACAATCTGAACGCTGCGTTGAAGCCCGGCACGCAAAAGATGAACACAGTTTTCGTACATGTTCGAAGACCGCAGTCACTGGTTAAAATAGTCATACTTTGAACTCACAGAGTTGAAAGTCAGAAACAACAGGCTGACTTCAAGGACGACATGAGTCATGATGTACTGCGAGTTTTCCTCGCCAGCCTGGACACCTGCACAAAATTGGAAGGCAGTAACAGCGTCAGCCATGATTATGAAATGCACGCCTACCGAAGCCATTGTAGGCTATTATGGATCCGTGAGGAGACATTTAGGTTGTAAATAACGGATTATTTTGCACAAAAGCATTTCCCACAGAGCTTGGGGAATGTCTGAAATACTTCTGAAATGTCTGAAATGCTGAAATGAATGTCTGAAATGCTCATAGCAATATCCAATCTTGGGCAAAGTGTTAGTGCAATAGCACTAGAGTGAGTGACCTAGCAAGTGGTTCAAACGGTCTCCACACTAGATAAGAGCTGAATGCCACATTTGTGTCGCCTTAGAGTCCAGTCGAAAAGGTGAACATAGAAGTTCCGCAGTTCCTGGTATATCCAGGCTCTGTTGTCGACTGTATTGTACTTTACAATGTCTGCAACCAGGCGAAATCACCATGAACATACTGAAAAAGCGAGGTGGAAATTGAGGTTTGTAGATTACATACATGTATACAAAACAATTTAACGCATTAACTGTGGCAACGCACTATCATGTGGAAATTTCCAGAGCACTTCCACCATTTGCGGAACAAAGCACTGCATGGAAGTGCTCTTTGGCAAATCAGTTCAGATTTCGAGATGGACGCTGTGGCTGCTTCAGCGCTTCGTCAATTGGCGCCCACCCGAATTTCGGCGCGATTCGGTACGCGATGGGTCTATTTATTCTCTTACTTTAAATCAGGGTAGTACATATAGAACAGACGACTGTCTCCGGCTTTGACGCATTCCAAAGATTCACAAACTAGGACAAAGAAGCTGCTTCCACGCACAGCCGTTTTACGAGTAACGTAAAAAAAATGCATCTAATGCCGGCTTTCTGGAGCATCTTCAAAACTAGAAGTCAGTTAGTTACGTCCTTTTCTGAACAGAGGCAATAGATTCCATACTTTCTTTAGGACTTCCCGCCATCTTCGTGCTTTCGGTGCGCACGAGGCTTATTATTCAGTGGCAGAGGCACCTAGACGCGGCACAGTGCGCCAAATTGTCCCCAGCTGTGCAAGAGGGCCGCCCAGCTATAAATTATGTCGACGAGGTCAGCACGCGCGGTCAAAGCCACCGCCGCTGCCTAACATTCGCGCCTGCAGGGTCAAGCCCTCCGGGAATTTTACGAGTGCTTTTAGTGCCCTACAGGTCACGACGGCTACCTCTAAGCCGAACGATGAGAAGGCTGCCTTGTTCACTTGATTGACCCTGAAGCACGAGCCGACATCGTGAGTCGACCGCCATGCTACCAAGCTATACCTCGAACTTTTTAACATGCGCATTTTTCACCACGAAGTAATTTCTCAACGCAACGTTTTCTAACCATCTTAATATTCTACAATAGAAATCAGCATTTCCGCAGAAAACCCCTGGGGACATTGTAATCTCTTTCTGTAGAGGCTTTTGCTACAGTCAAAGACGTTCCCCAGGTTTTCTAGAACACTCATCTCCATTCGAATGAAGAGGAACATAAAAACGTTCCCCATGTTTTCTAGAACACTCTTCTCCATTCGTATGAAGAATGTTTTGTATAAAGATTACTATGACTAGTTATATACTTCCCTCACATACCACCATAACATCATCTGTTATCCTGTTTTTATTCTACCCAGATTTGCTTCCACATCCCCCCCTATGTAATACCCTATTGGGCCTTTAGGGTATTTCAAATAAATAAATAAAAAACAATATTTTGATGTGCGTCGAAATATCAAGTCATCGTCTTCGATATTTTCATCACAAAGACTTCCGGTATTCAGCGGTGGCCTCTGTAATAAAATTGATGGCCTAAAATGTTTGCTTTGGAGCAGAAAGCTGGATTTCCATATAAATATATACTAGTATTTAATATTGTTTTATGTGGCCGAGTGTGCGCAGAATACGGAAGGAAAAAAACTGACATTCACTAATCGTACACAACTGCTAGGACATGCATACTCCTTGACATGCATGGCTGGAGTGCGACACTTACGCCCTGCTGTCTAATTATTGGTACAGGCATGTGCATCTGCTGAATCTACAGCGCGGAGACTGCAAGCAGGGGGAGGGTTTTGCAACATGTCCCCGTAACGAACCGCGCTCGAAGGGCAGAAGCAAGGGCAGAAGCAACGCTCCTGCTTTAGTGATAACTTAAATGATAGTATAGGTAATAATAATAATAATAATAATAATAATAATAATAATAATAATAATAATAATAATAATAATAATAATAATAATAATAATAATAATAATAATTAT